>CAJVGC010000589.1:51262049-51401171 GCA_910822075.1 Senecio squalidus | reverse complement strand
GGAAGGAAGCCAGGAGGGAGCCGAAAGGAGGTCCAGCCTATTATCCAAGGGATAGTGGGCCAAAGCACAGGTAGTATAAAGGAGCCAGACCCATTTCAGAAAGGGATCTGATCCTTAACATTTCTAAATCAAGAACATTCTCTTTGAATGCTCTTAATATTCTCTCACTATACAAACTACATTTAATATCTAATCATCCTAATAAATAAACCTTGAATTCTCATGACGAACACTGATTCTCTCGCCCAGAGCCTTATCGGGGGATCTCCCCGATAAGCTTAGACGTTTTTCTTGGTGTTTCAGATCCACAGTTAGAAGATTACTCGAAGATTGTTCGTGGTATAAAGTCCCCGAGGATTTTTACTTCAACATTTGGCGCCATCCGTGGGACCACGACTTAGCGACAGTTGGAGCGAAGAACATAGAGGCATGGATACCCCCCTGTCTTCAGGAATATCCACGGCAGTGCCCGCTGTTCAGCCATCAACTAACGCTGTGGAAACACCACGATCTCAACCAAATCAACAACACCATATCAGCCACTATTACACTACCCCATGCCACCTCCATCATCGTCTTTATTAAACCCCATAACGCAGGCGGCGGGGTCTCAGGACGATGAGGTAATCACACCAGAGTTTTGTCGTAAAAAACTTTGGGCGATTACGGGGTTGATGAATACCTATGCCCAAAGAGAAAGGTTGCGGGGAGTAAATGTTGAACTCTCATACGGGGACGCGAATGAAACTGGTGCAACCAATGACTCGGCCACCCCCTCCCCAAGAAGAGCGAATCAAGTGGAAAGAAGAGAAGAGCATGGGAGTCCGTTACAAGGACGAAATCTCTTCGGAAGAGCTGACCAAATGATCTTCACCCAGATGCCGGGTACAGGGTCAAGTCAGAGGGAAGGCACCATATTCCCCCCACCGCAAACAGGCTACATGCCTCCGCGGCCTACACTTCCACCCCCCAGGGTGTTTTTCGATTTGCCTCCGGGTGTTTCGGCACCACGACACATGCAAGGGGCTGAAATGCCATATTTCTCGTCAGGACACCCAGCTCCGGTGTCCCAACCTCAGGTGTCAGTAGAGTACAACCCTAACATCTGGGCATTACCTCCGGAACATACTCAGATGCTGACCTCAAGACTTGATGCGAAGATCTAGCAAAGCCATACCATCGACAGAAGGAAGCGAAATTTATCAAGAAAATTGCAGAATTCAAATTCCCCCCAAAAATTAAAATTCCCTCGAATGTAAAGATGTATGACGGAACCCAAGACCCGGACGATCATCTCAGCATTTTTGCCGGGGCTGCCGAAGTAGAACAGTGGTCCATGCGGTATGGTGTCACATGTTCGTACAGACCTTTGATAGGGGCAGCCAGGTTATGGTTCGATAGCCTCCAGCCGGCAAGTGTTAGCGGATTTGAGGAATTACAGCAGAAGTTCAGGATCAACTTCATGCAGCAAAAAAGGTATGAAAAAGACCCGTGGAATCCACAACATAAAGCAAAGAGAGGACGAGGACCTCCCGAAGGTTCATGGAGAGGTTCAATAGGGAAAGCCTTCAAATCAAGGGAGCAACGGAAGGAATGAGAGTCTCAGGCTTCATGCATGCAATTAAAAATAAACAGCTCATTGAAAGATTAAACAATCAAATTCCCATAACGGTGGAAGAAATGATGGAGAGGGTTGCAGACTTCATCAGAGGAAAAGAAGCAGCTTCCCTAACGGACGAAGGGAACTCAAGAAGAACAACACGAGAAGACAGGCGAAAACAATTGGAAAGGAGGGAGTAGGCGAGACACCCCTGTTTCACGGAATGAAAGATCTCCTCCGAAGCAGAGGACCTTTACTCCGCATGTATCCCTACTCTCCAGATGGCTTGCCCAAAAAACATTTTCCAGCTCCTGTCCAAAACTCCTTGGAGATACTTTCTACAGAGCCCGTCTGCCAAAAATTTCCCATTCCTCCGCCGATGGCGGGGAAACCCAGAAAAGAAGAATGCCGACCGATACTGCGAGTTCCATCAAGGCAATGGCCACAACACTAACGACTGTTTCCAGCTCAAAAAACATATCGAAGAAGCTGTGCGATCTGGTCAGTTGCGTCATCTCCTAACAGAAATAAGAGCAGGGGCCAAACAAGGGGGAAAGAATACTCGGCAGGATAGCCGAGGGGGGCAGAAGGGAAAAACCAAGGAAGTTCACATGGTCAATTACCAAAGTGTAGAGACTCGCCAAGAGTTAGACGAAAGAAGAAGGAAAAGGCCGGAGGTCTTCAACTGGATGAACCAACCAATAGCCTTTCCGCCATTGAGTGAATATTGTCCCTCACAAGACGCTATTGTTATAGAAGGGAGGTTCGGAAACTATCCTGTGCCGAAGGTATACGTGGATACTGGCAGTTCAACAGAAGTAATATATGAACAATACTTCCGAAAACTCAAACTCGGAACCCAAGCCGGACTCCGGAAAACCAGGGCGCATCTGCAGAGCTTCACGGGAGAAGTATCGTGCCCAATAGGGGAAATAGACCTGCCCCTCACTCTAGGGCAGTATCCCAGAATGAGAACGGAAATAATGACCTTCTTAGTAGTGCAGGCTCCGTCGACATACGACGTAATTTTGGAAGACCGGGGCTATTCGTATTAGGAGCGGTCCCTTCGCCGCTTCATTCATCGTTAAAATATTCCCAACCCCACATGGAGTAGCAACGGTGAGATCAGATAAAAGGAACAGAAAAAGAATGCCACGCGGTCCGGCCGTTAATGGGGACCAAGGAAGGAACCAATGGCCCAGAAGAAAAATTAGTCATAAACCCCAAGTTTCCAGAAAGAAACGGTCTGCCATAGGATACCTCTCTCTCACAGGAATACGATTATTCACTTTGCTCAGCAACAGCCTGGACATCTTTGCATGGCAGCCTGCGGACATGACAGGTGTGCCCAGAAATATAGCCGAGCACAAACTCAAAGCATACCCTAGCATAGAGCCTGTTAGGCAGAAGACGAGAGCATGGCTCCGGCCATGACCAAAGTTATCAGGGAGGAAGTGGCCAAGTTAGTAAAGGCGGGCATCCTTAGGGAGGTGAGATACCAAACGTGGATCGCTAATCCGGTCATGGTGGCAAAGAGCGATAAGTCGTGGAGAATGTGTATAGACTTCAAAGACATAAACAAAGCATGTCCCAAAGACAATTATCCACTGCCAGAGATAGATTGGAAGATAGATTCGCTGATGGGGTTCAGGTACAAATGCTTCCTCGACGCATACCAATGTTACCATCAAATCCAAATGGCGAAAGAGGATGAGGATAAGACGGCATTTTACACGGACTTCGGTATTTTTTGCTACCAAAAGATGTCGTTTGGATTAAAAAATGCCGGAGCTACGTACCAGAGGCTCATCGATCGAACGTTCCGGAGCGAGATAGGAAAAAACTTGGAAGCATATGTGGACGATTTGGTAATAAAAAGTAATCAGGAGGAGGATATGATATACGACATCGCCGAAACGTTCAAAAATCTCAGAGGAATTAATATGAAACTGAATCCGAAGAAGTGTACTTTTGGGGTAGAAGAGGGAAGATTTCTGGGGCATGTTGTAACAGAAAAAGGAATTAGGGCTTGCCCGGAGCAAGTGCGGGCGATAGCTGAAATGAAATCTCCCAAGAGCCTGGGTGAGGTGCAAAGCTTGAACGGGAAGTTAGCAGCCCTCAACAGGTACCTTTCAAGATCAGCAGAGAAGTCGCTCCCTTTCTTCAAAACATTAAAGAAATGTGTGAACGTGAAGGACTTCGAATGGACCACCGAAGCAGAAGAAGCTTTCGTTAAGATGAAAGGATACTTGCAGCAACTGCCTACACTAGTTGCTCCGGCACCCGGCCAAGAAATCCTGGTCTACTTGGCAGCATCACCAGAAACGGTCAGCGCCGTCCTAGTCACCGAGATAGACAAAAAACAGAAACCTGTTTACTTCGTTAGTAGGGCCCTTCAGGGAGCAGAGTTAAATTATCCACCCATGGAGAAGCTGGCGCTCTCCTTAATACACGCGGCACGAAGGCTTAGAAGGTATTTCCAAGCTTACCACATCGTGGTTTTAACTGAGCTACCAATTAAAGATATTCTAGCAACTCCCGAGCGCTCCGGCCGCCTGGCCAAATGGGCAATTGAATTAGGAGCATTTGCTATTGAGTATCGACCCAGGCAAGCAATGAAGGGGCAAATCCTAGCGGATTTCTTGGCAGAAATACCAATGCCACCACCTCCTATCCAACAAAAGCAACCAAGTCAGGAGAAGACGGTGAAGCCAGATCGGGAAATCCGGAAAAAAACATGGACCTTGTTCACAGATGGAGCGTGTAATGCCGCCGGAGCAGGCGCGGGCGTCCTGCTGATCAACCCTGACGGAGCAGAATTCACTTACGCGCTCAAATTTAGCTTTCCTAGCACCAACAATGAATCTGAGTATGAAGCACTCCTGGCAGGGCTCAGGATAGCAGCAAAAATGAAGATTAAGCGTTTGGAAGTAAGTGTGGATTCCTCTTTGGTAGCAAACCAAGTAAAGGGAGATTTCGAAACAAAGGGGGAGTCACTGATCAAATACAAAGGACTGGTTGACAAGTTAAAAACAAATTTCCGAAGCTTCAGCATAAGGCAAGTACCAAGAGAGGAAAATACGAAGGCCGATGCAGCTAGCAAGCTTGCCTCGTTAACAAACTTAACTTTCCCTCATACTTCAAAGAATGTGCTAGTCGAAACATTGAAAGAAAGGTCGATAGATGTCAAAGAAGTACATGCTATCGTAGAAGAAGAAGGGCCGTGCTGGATGACGCCCATCGTCCGATTTCTGAAAAATGGTTCTCTACCTAACGATGAAACCGAAGCTAGGAAAATCAGGGCAAAAAGCCCAATGTATGTCCTCGACGGAGAAACCCTTTTTAAGAAATCGTACTTGATGCCGTTACTCAGATGTGTTGGACCGTTGCAGGCCAATTATATCATCAGAGAGGTACACAACGGGGCATGTGGGATGCACTCAGGCCCAAGAGCCACGGTCGCAAAAATAATGAACCTGGGATACTATTGGCCCTCTATGTATCGGGATGCAACTGATGAGATCCAGAGATGTATCAGTTGCCAGCGATACTCACCAGTGCCTAAACTGCCCAAACACTCCTTGATTTCTGTCACATCTGCATGGCCGTTTCACCAATGGGGCATCGACATAGTAGGCCCTTTCCCAGTAGCCACAGGAGGAATCAAATTTTTGTTGGTAGCGATAGATTACTTCACCAAATGGGTGGAAGCAAAACCATTGGCCTCAATCACCGGACCACAGATAAAAAAATTTGTGTTTGAAAATATAGTTTGCAGATTCGGGCTACCAGGGATACTGATATCGGATAATGGAAAGCAGTTTGCTGATAACCCGCTTAAATCCTGGTGTAAAGAAATGAAGATCAGACAGAAGTTCACATCGGTTGCTCATCCACAAGCCAACGGCCAAGTGGAGCGGGCTAACCGAAGCATCGTTGAGGGAATCAAAACCCGCTTGGATAAAGAAGGAGGTAGCTGGCTAGATCACCTGGTTCATGTGCTATGGGCCCACCGAACAATGGTAAAAACAAGCAATGGGGAAACCCCCTTTAGCTTAACTTACAGAACTGAGGCCGTTATTCCCACAGAAATAGGTATGCCTACCCACAGGGCACAAGTCACAGAAACCAATGACGTAGACCTTCGCCTTCATTTAAATCTCCTAGAAGAGAGAAGGGAGATAGCAGCAATCAACGAAGAGAGATACAAAAGACAGGTGGAAGGATACTACAACCAGAGGGTAAAGTCTACTGCGTTCAAACCAGGGGACTACGTGTTCCGGAGCAATGAGGCTAGTAGGGCCGAAAATCAAGGCAAATTGGGGCCTAACTGGGAAGGCCCGTACCAAGTTGCAGAAGCTTACGGAAATGGAGCTTACAAATTAAAAATGATCGGAGGGGATATGATCCCCAGGACTTGGCATGGAAACCTCCTCCGCCGTTGCTACATATAAATGTACCAAGTCACTTGTGAAGCCTCCTATTGAGGCATGTAAGGGCAATGCCCGATTATTTACTATAATACAAAAGACCACCGTTACTTCCTGGTTTAGGGAGTAACAATTTTCTCAATACATGGCAAAACGCTTAAGACCATTGATTAAATTATAAAAGACAAGTGATTCATGGTAATTAAAATCCTAAGAATATTACTTTCTTAGAAGACGAAGGGGAGAGTGCCCTCTCTAATAAACTCCATGTTAGTCTGATACTCTAATCCTAACATAGACAGGTTTGAGCAGCCTACCAAAAAATATCTCCGTGCTGGTCTGAGAATATCCCAGTACCGTAGGGTTGAGTAACCTCTCTAATTAACTCAGTAACAAAAAAAAAAAAAAAAAAAAAAATGTGTTAAGACGTAACGCAACACACGATATTCGTTAAGTTGCAAAGGTCGAGACATTTCTCAAAATAAAATAATTATTATGACGAAGGACGCTTCTCAAAATAAATATTTTTAACTTAAACATAAGGTAAACAAGCACACCACGATACGAAGGCCAAACATCTTCATTAATAAACGGGCCGAAGCCTCGATAATTACATATTGGCCGAAGCCATTACAAAATACAAACACATATCTTTCCACAGCCTAATGTTCTAGATCCGGAGCAGGAGCAGGATTCAAAGCCTTGAGCTCTTCAATAGAGAGGTGGGAGTTAGCCCTGAGAAGATCAAGGTAAGGAAAGGAGAGATGGGACAGCGCAACAACAGCTTCCTCATATTTCTGATCAGCTTGGGGATCAAAAGAAGGAACTGCATCCATAGGGGTACTAAGCCTCTGGTAGCGGTACCCTTTCTTCACCCCATCAGCAAAACCCAAGGCAATGGCATTAACAGTCACCTGGCCGTAGGGGGAGGAAAACTCATGGCTGGCACGAAGCTTGTTAAAGAAACTCTGCAGCCCTTCCCCCATAACCCAATCCACCTTGGCTTGTAACTCCTCCCTACCAGATATGAGAGCCTTGTTAGCTTCTTTAGTCTGCTCAAGCTCGTCCTGCAGAAGGTCAATAGTCTTTTTGGCGTCTGCCCCGGCATTCTGCAGTCGGGACTTAAGCGTCCCCTCAACCTTCTCCAGCCTACCCAACTCTACCACCATCAGATCCCAGTCGGACTGGCTCACTGTCTTCATACCAGGGGTAACGGCAGGGGTCTTCGCAGCTTCAGCTAAGGAAGAATTTTCCTTCTTCACCTTATCCAATTTAGTAAGGGCATCAGCTAGCTGCACAGTCAGTCTCCTACACTGCTTGTTAGCTATCTTCCGTTGGCGATGATAAAAATTGGCCTTGCGAGAAAGGGAGGTGCCAGTCCTTTCTAAAGAAGAAATCACTGCATCCTTCTCCTTCATCTCAGCACTCTGCCCAGCAAGATTCTCCCGAAGCCTCGAATGCTCCTCCAAAAGCCTATCATGCCTAGATCTCAGCTGGGTGCCCCCAACGGCCAACTGAGCCAGCATGACATCCATCCGGCCCATCACGGCCTCATAGGACTTCTTTTTCCAACGCTCTGACTCTGCCGGAGTCGCGAAATGATCAAGCATGCTCCGGCAGATATTGACATCCTGCATACTGCTGCTAGGTCCCGCAGCCCAAGTAGGAACATATATGCTTTCAGTCTGAGAAGGCCCGGAGTTAGAAGGAGAAGGAGGGTTAGCCTTTTGCTCCTCAAAATGATCACCACCACCACCACCGCTGCTCACAGGAATCTCCTGGTTCTGAGTCGTAACCTCCGGCTCAGTCCCCATTGGAATAGGAATATCCTGGCTCTGAATAATCACCTCCGGATCAGTCTCCATTGGTGTAGGAATCTCCTGGCTCTGGGCAATGACTTCCGGCTCTGTCACCACCAGAGTGGGAACCTCCTCCGGCCCAGTAGACCTCTCATCTAAAAAAAAAAGAGAGAAAAGTGACAATGTCAGTAAGAAGCTTTAACTAAAAAAAAAAAAAAAAAAAAAAAAATTCGATGAATAGACAAGGAAGAGCTCTTACCAGGAGGGACAGCAGTAGAAGTATCTGGAGGCACTCTATCCTCCCCATCCAAATTAGGAGAAGGATCCGTAGGAGGATGAGCAACAGACTCTGCGGAGCACCAAAAGTCAGATCGATGAATGGATTCAGAAGAAGAGGAAGTTAACTCTATAACCGAAGGGAAAGAGGAACATGGTGAAGAAGGGAAAAAAGGATAAACAGTCCGGCAAGAGCCTGACCATTCCTCTTCCTCTTCGGAAGTGAGGTCAATGTGTGTACCTTTTCGAGCAGCTTTCTTATGCCTACGAGGCTTGCTGCTGGAAGCATCGGTTCGTACTCTCTTCCTTTTCTTAGGAATAGAGGTTCCTACCACCGCCTCCTCGGTTGCGGCAGTCACAGGAAGCAACGAACGGATAGTAGCAGAAGGCTCCACAAACCTCCCGCCAACCTGTTCAACTATCCCCTTCTCATCAGCCTCCAACACAACCCGGGGGAAGTGAACGTTGTCAACACTCTCAAGCTTCAAGTACTCGAGCAACGTCAAAGCTAGAAAAATAAAGCAAGGCAGATATAAGCAAAAAAAAAAAAAAAAACTAACTGAAAGGAGAAACGGAAAAGGAAACTTACTTTGGCTCCCGATGGCGATAGTGGGCTTCTGACACATGGGAATCCAGTTCCGGCTCACACCAGCCAGGATTAATACTTCTGAAGGATAAGGGCGAAGGTGAATAGGGTTCGCCAAAATAAGTTCTATTTGGCTCCTCTCTACATCTGTAGGAACCGGAGCGTCATCCTTAAAGCCCCCAGCAGTAACGGACCGCCAAGCCATCGGAATAGGAGCAACGGAAGCGTTTACCCTCCTTCCACTTCTTCAACCCGGTAGGAATGAAGGAGAAGCAATCCTTGTCCACCAGTTCGTTCCTTGCCTGGCGCTCCACCATGAACCAGTCGCCGTTGCGAGCTAGTTTGAAAAACTGACGCCACAAATTTAAAGTGGCGTCGAAACCCAGCGCCCGGCACAGGATCTCAAAGGACATAATTCGAAGAACACCCAACGGGTTCATCTGAACAGGGGTGATCCGATAGTGCTCAATCACTGAGAGAAAGAACTCAGTAAATGGCAGACGGAGGTTTGAAAATTCAAACCATTTGCAATACACGGCGACCTTTCCCGCAGGGCAATCCATCACCGTGTTGTTAATTTGGGGTTCAGAGGCACCCCAATTGGCAGCAATTTCGTAGCTAGCGCAAAATCTCTGGAATTCCTCATGAACAAGAGTGCAAAAAGAACTTGAAAGGTCGGATTTACCCATTATATGGGGTGGCACATAAACAAAACAGCGACCAATGATGATGGTAAGAAGAAGAAACAGAAGAAAAATTAGGGTTCTTGAGAAGAATTAAGAAAGGGGTAAAAGAAAATAATGGAAAGGGGATCTAGGTTTAAATAGGGAAAAATCAGCGCAAGTTAGCCGAAGGGGCGCAAGATAGGCACGAAACCCGAAAATCAGGGAACACATGCAACTGTCAGGAAAGCACATAAGGGTCAAAGGAAGTCCTAGGGTCAGGCGCGTGGGGAAGAATGAAACGGCGGCATTTATGGGAGAAGAGACCTGGCAATGATGACTGACACAGAAACTTTTGCCCTTTGGGGTTATTAAGGCGACACATAGCGGCTCCATTAATAAACATGACAAAATAACACTTGTCCCCTCACAAAAGAAAGCATGATAGGCAACCATGGCAAAAGGCAACGGATGCGAATAAATCATTAAAATAGTCTAGTGTAACGGTGCTAAGGCTCCGTCAAACTAGACTGGGGGGGGGCATGTTGGAGTATATATAGATATACTCCAAAAGTGACTTCTCGCCCAAATTGCTTCGGATCTGTTCGCTCCGGAAGCTCACCGAAGGAGCCAACCGAAGCTACTTGGATCTCAAATAAAGGTGACGACATCAAACCGCCAAAGGAAGACACGCCAGATGTCACGTGGCCACCTGACATAAAGTACTGGGACAGGCGGCCAAAAGGACGGCGCCACGTGAAGTAGCAGGAAAAGTATTAGAACCTCCTTACTACCCCGCTGGATAATAGGGAGACGCCGAAGATGCTACTCTTGGACTGGATATTTAAAGGAAGGAAGCCAGAGGGAGCCGAAAGGAGGTCCAGCCTATTATCCAAGGGATAGTGGGCCAAAGCACAGGTAGTATAAAAGGAGCCAGACCCATTTCAGAAAAGGGATCTGATCCTTAACATTTCTAAATCAAGAACATTCTCTTTGAATGCTCTTAATTATTCTCTCACTATACAAACTACATTTAATATCTAATCATCCTAATAAATAACCTTGAATTCTCATGACGAACACTGATTCTCACGCCCGAGCCTTATCGGGGGTATCTCCCCGATAAGCTTAGACGTTTTCTTGGTGTTTCAGATCACAGTTAGAAGATTACTCGAAGATTGTTTGTGGTATAAAGTCCCCGAGGATTTTTACTTCAACAGGAATAATTCGTTTGAAAACGTTTATGTATGCTGAATATTTATATTTTATTCCCTCGAATCGAATATTTCAATATTTAGGTTTTAGTGCTACATTAAAAGTTGGTCCAACAAATTGACCAAAATGTGTTTATAAGATAAAAAGACCTCTTATATTTGACTGATGAGAGAATCGTGACCCGTTTTTAAGTGTGTAATAATATCTACATTTATAATATGCTTAAAGGTAAGAAGAAATATATGCCGAGCTTAGAAAATCTTAATATGCTAAAGGAACAAACTACAGTAAATACCTGAGGTGTTGTGTGTACTTTTTCGCATAATAATAGATGGTCTACAATTGACATAATTTCGTCATCATATCCGAATTAAACAGGTAAGTTTTGTTCCAAAAATAGCATCCGCAAAGTCCCCGCAATGGACAGCCGACAGTTTGAATCTATAGGTCTATATTTACCCACATGTACACCCAAAACTTACATGGCTAACCGTCGGAGCCAAAATGAAAACAACCCCCATCCTCCTCCTTCTCTTAAGGACGGCAGCTCCTCCACCCGCCACTCTGTTTACTTCGGTATCCGTTGTCGAGCTGGAAAATGGGTATCCGAAATTCGTGAACCAAACAAGTCCACTCGTATATGGCTAGGCACGTATCCTACACCTGAGATGGCAGCTGCGGCTTATGACGTGGCTGCATTGGCACTGAGAGGAAGGTATGCGGTACTAAACTTTCCTGATTCGGTTCCTTCTAGTAGCCTTCGTGTGAATCCTACGGCTGATGACATTCGTGCCGCGGCAGCAAGGGCAGCCGTGGGTATAGCTCTGACTACTGAAAGCGGAGGTGGAAGCTCCATCGCAATCGAAACCACCCTGAACATGGTTGAGCCGGATGACGGGGAAGATAGCTCCGATGAAGCATGAATATTTATTTTCTGAATATGTTTCCAATATGTTACAATAAAATTTAATTCCAAAATCGTAGGTGAATGTAACTCACCAAGTTAATTGTATCAGAGATTTGTAATGTTTTTTCTTTCTTTCTAAATTGTGTTAATGTACTTATAAGTTAATGTAACATATCCTACACGTCTTGTAGCTGATATGTGTTATATATAAGTAAAAATGTTGGTTATCGTTTAGTTTTAATTAAAGAAGTTAATTAAGGATTGCATAATTAAACCTACTTACTAGTTACGGAATCTCAATCATGTTAGATGTATTGTAGTATATTAACCTTGATTGATTTCTTGAATAGAAACTGGCTTTTGAATAGAGGAGGTATTTTCTAATAAGGTTCCTGAAAAGGGACTTTGAATATGATTTTTAATGAGGTTTGGATCCGTGAGTCCGTGACCCAAGAGCCACTTTAGATGCATTTGTCTCATTGGATGTCACTATAAAATAATAACCAAACTTTGACCTAGTCCCCTTCTTAATGTTATACTTCGGTTAGTAGGGGAAAGAAATAATTGATGGGGCTTTAATGGTAAAAGAAATTATTGCATATGTCAAAAGGAGGGACAAAACCTTCATGATTTACAGAGTAGACTTTAAAAACACTTTTGATTCTCTTAATTGACATTTGTTTCTTTGATTGTTCTTGTATTCGTGTAGGTTTAACGCAAACACAAAGTCAACTTTGCTTTGTAGATGATGTTTTGTTAGTGCGACGCTAGATTGGGTAGTATTACTTGTGGCACTACTAGAATTAATAATGAACTTAGTTTATTAGGTTTAATTGATTTGAATATTTAAACCATGTTAGTTTTTTATAATGACAATACAATAGTTTTCTTTGAAACAAGGTGCAGTTAGTTTACTAGAATGACAATACAAAATTTTACTAATAAAGATACAAAATTTTAGTAATAAAGATTACTTCTGTTACTAAGTCTATTTGAAACTATATCCTTCATTTTAATGTTTTCTTAAAAGCGACATAACTTATATAACCCAAGTCATGTATCAGTAAATTAATCATTTATACTTAGCACTTTCATTCTTATCTCTCCAAGAGATCACTTGATAACTTCTATTAGAAAAATTCTTATTATTTCTTCGAGCTCAAGATATAAATATCATAATTCCACAAAATAGATGAAAGCTTAACAAAAGTAGAAACTCTTATTGCTAATATCTGATTCTAAACGTTGTCTTAAAACTATCTTGATATAACATTTTAAATATTTAGTCAAACATAAGTCGATCTTATATTATTCAAAATCAAATTCAACTGCAACGTATACAACAAAGATGTTTTCTAGGAGCTTCTTAACATCATAAATATAGTACAAAAAGTTAGAAGATACTACAGATCTATTTATACTAGAGTCTAATAATACAATAACAGGGAAAAACTTAATTACATAGTTTCGTAAATAACCTAATCATCACGGCAGGCTTCCCATGTATTCATCTGAAAAGCGCTAGTTTTAGGTTTCGGATTTTCCTCTTTCTTTCCAACACCGGTCTTCCTAACATCCGAATTCAAGCATTGAGACGCATAATGTCCCATTTCCTGACAATTATAACAAATTACCTCCTTGCTCTTACACTCCTCCTTAGAATGCCCCAATCTTCCACACCTGTCACATTTAACTACAACTGCTTTCTATCTTTGAATGTTTCTTTTCTTACCAGACTTTACCTTTTTAGAGGAGGACCCGACTCTCCTTTCCTCTTTCTTTTCTCCGTTACTATCTCAAACATATCTTGGGAAATTAAATCATCTTCCACACGTTTGGCCTCCCCCATAGCCAATACCAATATAGCCTGATTACGAACAAAAGATTTATAAGGGAACGACAAGCTTTCAACGTACTGAGTGAACAAGGACGTCTCAGTGGGGAAATAATGCCTTGCAAACTTCAACTTATTCAGCTTCGCAATTGACATTTCTCCTTTCTTTAAATTCAGAAACTCTCTTTGGTTTCGCTGCATAGCGGCCCTCACTACAAAAACGGTTATTGAGCGTTTCTACAAACATAGCCCAAGTCAACTTATCATGTAATTCATTAGATAGAGTGTGATCAATTGACATGCTATAAAATTTCACAAAATTGAGACAAAAATAACGACATTATATATTCTTAGTACAAAACGTCGATAGACATGGTGGTTTAAACCTCACTTTGGGTGCTTTGGCAACATAATAATTCAGTTTTATTCAACTGTGGAAAACCTGAGGTATATATGATAGAATTGGAGATTATGTGAAAGTCTTCTTTTAAAAACAAAATATGTGAATAACTTCAAACTTGAAATGGAGCGATCAGATAGCAATCCAATAACTCCAAATTTATGTAATTTCTTTTGGTCTCTATGTTCTTGCTAGTGTGGCCTTTTCATTGAGTTTCGTTGTTCAAAATTAAAAGTTGAATACAGATAACGTTTAGCTACAAAGTAAAGGAAATGATAAAACCCAGATAAACCACCAACGAACCTATGCTAGTTCAACAAAATAAATTAGCTCGCTAATTACACGAAGAATATGATATATTTCAAATGTCATATCACAATCTTGTAAATTGATTTACTTATTCTTGTAACGAATATAATAATATGCTTATCCATTCATATTTCTAAGAATTTGGCTAACATATATCCTAAAGACACATGTTAAACTTAATTAAATGATAGGATATTTTTCTTGTAAATTGTAATATTTTATTAATACATTTAAAATATTCTAAACATTGTTCTTGAGATTATAAATTTGAAACATATTACAAATTTTAATAATAATCTATTTATAATATATAATAAAAGATAAGTTTTAAATGTCAAATTGCGAAATAAGGTCTAATAGATGGGTTAATTTCTTTGATTTTAGCCGTTATATCAAATTGATGATGTTATCAAAGTCTATTTTCATTTATATCCTTTTACAATAAATAATTACATTCACTTTCATTACATCTCCACTGAAATAAATATAAAAAAACATAATTCTAATTTATTAATTTGGCCTATGATTAACTTATTGTAAAGGTGTATATATTATAAACGTAAAAGTGTATATGTTATTATAACAATAAATAACATATGTATAAACGCAAAAGTGTATATATGTTATTATTCGTGTAACGGTCAACTCATAATAGCTTAAAATGTATATAAACATAACGTTTACGATTTAATTTTATTTTCGACCCCGTTATCGCGGGACAATGATCTAGTAAAACAACATATTACAATTTATTAGAAGAACATTCTACCATTTAGCTAAACTCTATTTCGAATTAAAAACATAAATGCGATTAAGTTAAATCTTTATCCTCATGAAAACTGAAAAAGACATGTGAAACTTACCAAATAATTGTGATTGGATAACGAGTGGCAAACGGGTGAATTTGGGGAATCCGAAAATAGTTATTTTGTTACGTGTCTCATTTTATATATTCGCTTTTAGCCATACTTACTCACCAGTCCTCTATTTCATCTAGATCCCTCGTATTACAGATTATATGCACATTTCACCCTTCATTTATTCAGTGTGGTTTGTAAAAGGAAATTGTAATAGCTGAAAAGATAAGAAGGAAAGGGGAAAGAAATGGTTGTTTGTTAGGTCTTAATCTTTTTTTCGTAAACCGAGTATTATTATTTCTAAGTTTTAATGTTTTATTAATCGTTGTTTGACAACGAGATGACCTCAAATCCTTGAACTGAAACAACATGCTCCAACACAAAATTCATCTCTGACCGCCAGCCGTCAAGAGCACCTTCGTGAGTCCACTCTCCTTTGAATATTTTTTCTACCTCCTTTCCTATAGGTAATCTGCAATATTTTGTAAGCGTCGTTCCATGAAAATAACAAAGGTTTATATCATTTTTGGCGTATGTTTAAGGGTCATGGTAATTTTTGGAAAGTGTTTCATGGACGTGGTGGTTTTCCGACAAGAGTTTTCTCACTCGGAATCGTGTTTTTTTGACATGTTACAAAGTCTCACATGATGGTTCTATTAATTGCAGTATGTGGGTTTGGTAGTCGTGTTGGATTTTATAATATTGATTCATGTTATTTACATACCTCCTGCAGATCCTGAGATGTTGTTGAATAGGTTAGACATGATTCCCAGAATGAGATGATCGTATTAGGATGGTAATACTGTTATATTAGAACCGTTTTGAGAGAAGAACACTTGTAGGTGTTTGGGATAGCAAAAGGTGAAGAATGAACCAACTCTTCTAAGGGTTTATTATGTCCCTTTATATACACACTCAAATTAGGAGTGTGTAATATTTAGTCCCTGGTGTTTATTAAGTGTTTACATTAAGCTCTCATAGTTCCGATCACCTAATGGGAAATCTATAGTGTCGGTAAGGTAAATACGTCCATCGAATATTTACTAGACACAGATTTCAGTTAGCGTCAGTCATCATATCAGTAAGGATAAATGATCAATGAGGGTCACAAATAATATGGGTCCAACATTCTCCCACTTGACCGAGTAGATCATTTATCTATGAGTATTGATAAGTCCGTACGAGATAATACTCATTTTGTTTAAAACCGAAATCATAGTTGATAAGTACAGTCGTAGAGAAGAGCATCTACTCAGGACCCCCACTAGTCAAACTATGACTCAAATTCAAAACTGAATAAGCAATGATAGACCAACTAAGACAAATTTTGTTATAATAATGTCCAACACAGTTATGCGCATAAGGTGTAAATAATAGACAAACAAAATCTGAATAAGGAGGAAAATTTTCATTAATAAATAATAATGACCAATAAGTACAACAATGCTATTAAATTAAGTTTTTTGTAAGCCCCATATTCGACACGTGTCTTACGAATATATTAGGAGGAAGACCTTTGGTCATCGGATCCGCTAGCATGTCATGTGTACTTATGTACTCAACACAAAGAACAATTTCCTCAACCCGTTCGCGTACAAACAGATACTTTGTGTCGAGATACAGCCCAGCGCCAGTCGAACTGTTACTGTTCGAGAAAGTTACAGCAGCTGAGTTATCACAGTAAAGCTTCAATGGTCTAGAAATTGAGTTGACGAGTTTGAGTCCACTGATCAGGTTCCTTAACAACATCCCATGACAGGTTGCATTATAAACGGCAACATATTCAGCCATCATAGTAGACGTTGTGGTCAGTTTCTGTTTATGACTCCGCCAAGAGATTGGTCCGCCAGCTAACATGAAAATATACCCAGAAGTAGATTTATGGTCTTCTTTGCATTTAGCAAAGTCAGAATCAGAATAACCTACTACTTCCAAGTTGTCACTTCTTCTATAAGTTAAATTGTAGTCTTTGGTCCCTTTCAGATATCGCAGAACCTTTTTAGCCGCTTTCCAGTGTGCTAATCTGGGGTTAGATAAGTAACGCCCCAGCATACCAGCGATGTAAGCGATATCCGGTCGAGTACAGACCTGAGCGTACATAATGCTCCCAACTACAGATGAGTAAGGTATCATCCTCATTTCAGCCTTCTCAGTTTCAGTGCTCGGAGTTTGATGAGGTCCAAATACGTCCCCTTTAACTACCGGAGCCACAGTGGGTGTGCAGTGCTGCATGTTATAGCGTTCTAGAATACGGTCAATATAAGCCCTTTGGGAAAGACCTAGAACACCATTACGTCTATCTCGATTTATTTCGATACCTAAAACATAAGAGGCATCACCGAGATCTTTCATGTCGAAATTATGCGAAAGCATTCGCTTCGACTCATGTAGCAGATCCAAGTTGTTACTTGCAAGTAGAATATCATCCACATACAAAACAAGGATAATGAAGTTACTCCCACTGATCTTGAGATAGGTGCATTGATCCACTTGATTCTTTAGGAAGCCATCAGATTTTACGACTTCATCAAATTTAAGGTACCATTGTCGTGATGCTTGTTTCAACCCATATATCGATTTATTCAACTTGCAGACCATGTGCTCTTTACCTTCTGGAATAAATCCTTCAGGTTGCCGAATGTATACGTCTTCTTGCAAGTCACCATTTAGGAAAGCGGTCTTGACATCCATCTGATGTAACTCTAAATCATAATGAGCTATGAGTGCCATGACGATCCTTAGGGAATCTTTACGAGAGACAGGGGAAAAGGTCTCTTGATAATCAATTCCTTCCTTTTGAGTAAAGCCTTTTGCAACCAGTCTGGCCTTATAGCGTTCGACGTTTCCATTCGGGTCTAATTTGGTTTTGAACACCCATTTACATTCAATTACTTTGGATCCTTTAGTGAGTGGAACCAATACCCAAACGCCATTACGCTCCATGGATTTGAGCTCTTCAATCATGGCTTCAATCCATTTAGCGGCCTGATCACTATTCATAGCTTCTCGGTAAGAGGTTGGATCAGTAAGTTTCCCAATATTCTCGACTTCAGCCAGATAAGTTTCGAAATCATCAAAATTAGTGTTTCTGCGAGCCCTTGATGATCTCCTGAGCTGAATTACGGGTTCTTCAGGAACAAGCGGTTCTTCGGCGTTTAGATTAGGAGGCATAGGAGGTTCAACCGGTTCATTAGGAGATCCAGGTATATCGGGAGCAGCGTTGGGTACAAGAGGAATTATCGGAGGAATCGTAATAACCGACGAATGGTTTCCCCCCGCTTCTTGTACTTCTTGCAAATCTAAATCAGGATTTGTCGTCCTCCCACTGATCTCTGAATTTTCGAGGAAAGTGGCATGTTGCGTATCTATGATGCGGGTAGAGTGAGAAGGACAGTAAAACCGATAACCTTTTGAGTTCTCGGGATAACCAATAAAGAAACATGTAAGGGTTTTAGAATCCAGTTTCTTTAAGTTAGGGTTATAGACTTTTGCTTCGGCAGGACAGCCCCATACTTTCATATATTTTAGACTCGGTTTCCTACCTGTCCAGATCTCATAAGGAGTTTTAGGGACAGATTTTGATGGAACCCTATTGAGTATATGAACAGCTGTTTTTAAGGCCTCAGTCCAAAGAAATTTGGGTAGGTTAGTGTTGGCGAGCATACTTCTCACCATGTCCATTAAAGTTCGGTTTCTCCTTTCAGCAACACCATTCTGTTGAGGAGAACCTGGCATGGTGTATTGGTTAATTATGCCCTGTTCCTTGCAAAAATTATAGAAAGGACCAGGAGCTTGACCAATATCAGTATGTTTACCGTAATACTCACCTCCCCTATCTGATCGGACAACTTTTATCTTATGATCGAGTTGGTTTTCAACCAAAGTTTTATAATCGACAAAAGTTTGTAAGGATTCAGATTTTTCTTTAATCAGATAAAGGTGCATATAACGTGAATAATCGTCAATGAATGTAATAAATGATGTATGTCCTGTTATTGATGCGGGATAGGGGCCACTAATATCAGTATGAATTATTTCCAACAAGTTGGAACATCTGGTGGCTCCTTTCTTATTCCCTTTAGCCATTTTGCCTTTGAGGCATTGAATACATGTTTCAAAATCACTAAAATCAAGAGAGGGTAATATTCCTTCTTTTACGAGTCGTGTCATGCGATCTCGTGAGATGTGGCCGAGACGTTTATGCCACAATGTGGAGGAATTCTCTGCTTGTTTAGGTGATTTTGTCTTTGTTTTAGTTATGTGTAACATCCTAGTTTCGGATAAAGAATATTTTATAGATATATGTTATGTTTTAGTGTTTAAAAGAAATTAGAAATGGAGAAGGACTAACTTTGTAAGAGAAATAGTTAACCTTGGTTAGAAAGGAGTTACATTGTTAACTATTATGGTTAAGTAAGTAATTTAATAAAGTCTTGAAAGATGAGGGACCAAGGGAGTAATTTTAGAGAAAAAGATATGAGGTGGTGAAAGGTGTCATTTCTAGAATTTACTATGTGTTTATGTGTGTGTATGTGACGGTGTAAAGAGAAAGAAAGGAAGAAGAAAGATCAAATTGAAGCTAAATAATAAGGAATTCATCAATTAAAGTGAAGATTAAGAGTGTATTTGGTTCCGGGTGTTACAAGTTGCTTATACCAACTTGTAACACCCGGAACCAAATACACTCTATTTTTTTTTTTTTATAAACATATAATTAATATTCTACGGTGTTACCATTTCATCTCTTTAGTCAACGACAAATATCCGTTAACATCTCATTTTACAATTTGGAGCGGAAGCTCTTATAAAATCATTTTTATAAAACATTTAATCTCTACAACGGTCCCCTTCCCTTCTTCTTTAGCTTGCCTTGCCATAAAACTCAATTACCTACAAAACATACAATTAACATAATATATTAGCGTTAAGCTAGTGAGTATACCTTACGATTATGTTAATTACATCTAACACGACTACTTTAAAAATCTATTCTTTCTTTCTTTCTATACAATTACTTCTTTTCTCTTCCCGACAATCACATTGTCGTATCTAACACTTCTTCTCTTTCCCGACAATTAAATGTCGTATCTAACTCTTCTTCTCTTTCCCGACAACTAAATGTCGTATCTATCTCTTCTTCTCTTTCCCGACAACTAAATGTCGTATCTATCTCTTCTTCTCTTTCCCGACAACTAAATGTCGTATCTATCTTTTCTTCTCTTTCCCGACAACTAAATGTCGTATCTATCTCTTCTCTTTCCCGACAACTAAATGTCGTATCTATCTCTTCTTCTCTTTCCCGACAACTAAATGTCGTATCTATCTCTTCTTCTCTTTCCCGACAACTAAATGTCGTATACATCTCTTCTTCTCTTTCCCGACAACTAAATGTCGTATCTATCTTTTCTTCTCTTTCCCGACAACTAAATGTCGTATCTATCTCTTCTCTTTCCCGACAACTAAATGTCGTATCTATCTCTTCTTCTCTTTCCCGACAACTAAATGTCGTATCTATCTCTTCTCTTTCCCGACAACTAAATGTCGTATCTATCTCTTCTTCTCTTTCCCGACAACTAAATGTCGTATTTATCTCTTCTTCTCTTTCCCGACAACTAAATGTCGTATATATCTCTTCTTCTCTTTCCCGACAACTAAATGGCACGTAAGGTTAGAAAGTATATGCTAGAAGTATATGCTATAATTATAATTGCGTATATTATAATTTTTATATTTTGTTAGTAGAATTTGAGAAAGAAGAAGTAGTCGTTATAAAGAATGAGATAGAATTGGATGTTTAGCAATGATGGCTAATGAAATTAGCCAAGCTTCTAGAAAGATAATGTTATTTTTATATGAAGATGATTAGAGAAAATGATTTAGAAGTTTCCTTACGGCAATATGTAATATGATTTAGATAGAGATGGAATTTTAGTCCAAGATTAATTGGGCCGTTTAGAAAATTTTGTTTCAAGAATTAGAAATTTGTTTATTAGTTAGAGTTATTCGAGATAGTATATGAGATAGAAATCGATGAAAAGTTGATTTATGTTGGTAATGATAGTTATTTGGACCAAAAAGTGAAGAAATTGTAGAATAAGTAAATCAAGTAGTTAAAATTCTTTGGAATTATAGAAAAGAATCGGATTTTATTTAAAATCCGGAGATGTAAAAGAAGTAAGTTTTATTCTTGTTTGTTCAAAGAATAGATTTCGGGGACGAAATCGTTAGAAGGAGGGAAGATTTGTAACATCCTAGTTTCGGATAAAGAATATTTTATAGATATATGTTATGTTTTAGTGTTTAAAAGAAATTAGAAATGGAGAAGGACTAACTTTGTAAGAGAAATAGTTAACCTTGGTTAGAAAGGAGTTACATTGTTAACTATTATGGTTAAGTAAGTAATTTAATAAAGTCTTGAAAGATGAGGGACCAAGGGAGTAATTTTAGAGAAAAAGATATGAGGTGGTGAAAGGTGTCATTTCTAGAATTTACTATGTGTTTATGTGTGTGTATGTGACGGTGTAAAGAGAAAGAAAGGAAGAAGAAAGATCAAATTGAAGCTAAATAATAAGGAATTCATCAATTAAAGTGAAGATTAAGAGTGTATTTGGTTCCGGGTGTTACATTATGTCATCAATATTAAGAGACAACAAAGACTGTGAGAAGTTATGATCTAGTTCTAATTTATACAGTAATCCATCCAAAAAACCACAACCAAACAATTCATTATTAAGAGTAAAAGTGATCCTGCCACAACCATGAGTAATTACATAACCTTCAAGATCAAGTCTAGATATAGATACAAGGTTCCGAGTAATTCTCGGTACATATAAGGTATCTATTAATCTAATACACTTTCCGGTATTCATATGTAAATTTAAGGTCCCCATGGCTTCGACATCTAAGAGATCACCATTTCCAACTCTAAGCTTTCTTTGGTCCTTTTGTAGCTTCTGGATTGTAAGGAATCCCTGTAAGGAATTGGTCACATGGACCATAGAACCAGAGTCACCCCACCATGTATTAAATGGAACATCAGTAGTAAAGGAATCAAATATTACGTAAAGAATGTTACCTTTCTTAGCTAGCCATTCCTTGAATTTAGAGCAATCTTTCTGTCCGTGCCCTTTGGAGCGACAGAATTTGCAGTTAGTATTGCTTGTCGAGGATTTAGGGCCAGAGGTAGAAGCACCATGATTTTGGACTTTGTTTTCAGTCTTGTTACTGTAGTTACCTTTCCTCTTCTTGAAGTTTGAAGTGGTAGTAAGGTGAACAGCAGCTTCAGGTTGAATGTGCTTAAGACGATCTTCCTCTTGAACGCACATAGCAATCAGTTCACTTATCGACCATTTATCTTTCATAGCGTTATAATTCACTTTGAAAGTGTCGAACCGAGCAGGCAAGGAAGTCATTATGAAATGCACAAGAAAGCCATCTGAGACTTCCATTTCCAAATTCTTAAGCTTATGAGACATATCAAGCATCTTCATTATGTGTTCACGGACACCATTAGAACCTTCATACTTAAGGGTTAGCATCTGTAGCATTAAACTACTCGCATTTGCCTTAGACGATCCCTTAAAATGATCCTCAACAGATTTGAGGTAAGTTTTCACTTTGTCGTTATCAGGGATAGCTCCTCGGATGCTGGGATGAATTGAGTTCTTGACCATCATTAGGGACAGCCGATTCGCCCTTTCCCACTTCTCAAAGTCCGCTTTCTGAGTAGCAGTAGACTCAGCAGTAATAGCAGCGGGTTCATCATGGCGAATAGCATAGTCCATGTCGAGCATTCCCAGAGTTAGGTAAAGTTGATCCTTCCATGAAGTGAAATTAGCACCAATAAGTGCCTCGATGCCGAAGTTTGGTACTGTAGTGGAGAATAAGGAGGATTTAAGATTTATGATACGATTTATAGAAGATTTTAGAGTGACAGAGTTAGCTATATAAGGCAGACTAAGTAGTGTCTCTTAAGATAATAGAACTAGAGTAATGTCTAAAATAAGTAGACCTAAAAGTAATGTTCCTGAGACTAAGACCATATAAGTAATGAAGCTAGTGATAGGTAAGCCTATTAAAAAAAACACCAAAATAATAAGCTTAAGTAAGGCTCTACTTAGATGTTACATCACCTTTGGGCAGAAATAACTAATATCTAAGTAAAATTATGAGCATAAGGTTTATGCAACACAACGTTTGTCTTTTGACCTTTGGGCAACAAAATAGAACATCGTGTTTTAAGGCATAATAAGAATCCTTTCAAGCACACAAGTATATTAAATCACCTTTGGGCAGAATTAATATCCTACGTGTTTATTATGCTAAAGGAAAAATGCAATCATAGGAATCACCTTTGACCTTTGGGCAACAAAAGATGAAAACATGAATATTAGTGCATAAGTATAATAAGGTCACATATAAATAAGGTGACTAAATAATGTGACCACGACAAACAAGGCAGGGGTCAAGGGGGCTGCGCCCCCTTGCGGGGTTAAGGGGCAGCTCCCCTTACGGGGTCAAGGGGCTGAGCCCCTTGCTGCGGGCGGGGGTCGAGGGGAGGCCGCCCTCGCGGGGTTTGGGGCAGCGCCCCAAAAGCTAAACGATTTTACAAATAAGGCAACCAGTAAGACTTTAAAAAACCGACCAAATTAGGGTCTGTAGTCATCCGTACGGATGAGATTATATTCGTACGGATGAGTATTGATTCGTACGGATGTAAGTCCAGGTTCGTGCGGATGTAAGCCTAGGTTCGTACGGATGTAAGGTTTAAATTCGTACGGATGTAAGCCTCGGTTCGCACGCATTAGCCCAGATTCGTACGGATCAACAGTTACGTTCGTGCGTATGAAGAAATCAGATTCGTACTAATGAACAAGTCAGGTTCGTACGAATAGGGCTTCATCCGTACGTACGTACAAATCAGGTTCGTACGAATGAGCCAATCAGATTCGTACTAATGAACAAATCAGGTTCGTACGTATATGGCTTCATCCGTACGAACGAACAAATCAGGTTCGTACGGATGAGCCTTCATTCGCACGAACGAAGTTCGTCGAAATTAGGGTTGCAGTCCAGCCGCCACAGCGCCCAAAAAACACCATTTTTTTCATCCAAAACGATTTCCGCCGGCCAGATAATTTGCATAACATTAATAGCAATAGCCAGGCAATAATAAACATGAACCAATGGATAATCACGAGCCATTGGCTCTGATACCACATGTTGGATTAAATAATATTGATTCATGTTATTTACATACCTCCTGCAGATCCTGAGATGTTGTTGAATAGGTTAGACATGATTCCCAGAATGAGATGATCGTATTAGGATGGTAATACGGTTATATTGAAACCGTTTTGAGAGAAGAACACTTGTAGGTGTTTGGGATAGCAAAAGGTGAAGAATGAACCAACCCTTCTAAGGGTTTATTATGTCCCTTTATATACACACTCAAATTAGGAGTGTGTAATATTTAGTCCCTGGTGTTTATTAAGTGTTTACATTAAGCTCTCATAGTTCCGATCACCTAATGGAAAATCTATAGTGTCGGTAAGGTAAATACGTCCATCGAATATTTACTAGACACAGATTTCAGTTAGCGTCAGTCATCATATCAGTAAGGATAAATGATCAATGAGGGTCACAAATAATATGGGTCCAACAAGTCGTTCAGGTCGTGTCTCAAACTATGTGGTTAGGGTTATGGATTATGCTTGTAGATATCGACTGGTATTGTTGGTTTTGCCACTGATGTTTGTTTACTAAGGGCTGTAACAACGAATGTTATTTGAACTAGCGCCGATTTTATGATTTATGGTATTTTCTCCATCGTCCGTTTTTACATCTTTTCATGTCGTCACTTTGTCTTATTGTTTGGTCGAAACTTTTATGATTTGAATGTCAGGCGGGTTTATCATAATTGTTTGAGTCATGGTTCTTTAATGTTGTTTGATAAGTATTTTTGTTTATTGTCATAGCACGACTTTGCTCCATATTAAGTAAGCAAAAGACTATGGTGGTTTGGTGAAAATTATTTTGAATTGTCAATGTAGTTCGTAGCATTATGCTAAACCTACTATTATTACACATATATTCATAAAGCATGAACAAGAGGGCAAGAGGGCTTTCACCAAAAAAGAGAGTAAAGGGGTTATTTTAACTACTTTCATAATAGTTGTTCTAATTTTGAAAATTCTAAGAAGACTTTCTTCTTACGGAAAGCTCCGTCATTTCCAAAAAAGAGCATCCGCGAACTCGCCACGCTACAAAAAGTGAACAACTTAACTACAGAATCTATTTGTCTATCTATATTAAACGACACAATAATCGAAAACAAAAACATAAGATTGCATGGCTAACCGTCGACGTCGCAATTCCTCATCTTCTCAGCTTCCCCAAAATGTCGGCAACCCTCCTCCTTCTCCTGCAACTACCCGCCATCCTGTTTTTCACGGCATTCGAATGAGAGCTGGGAAATGGGTGTCTGAAATTCGAGAACCAAACAAGACCACCCGTATATGGCTAGGTACTTATCCTACACCAGAAATGGCGGCTGCCGCTTATGATGTAGCTGCATTGGCACTCAAAAGAGAGTATGCGATACTAAACTTTCCTGACTCTATACTCTCTATTACTCTTCCCGAGAATCCTACGGCTGATGACATCCGTGCTGGAGCAGCAAGGGCTGCAGCTGCTCGAGCTCCCACTAATCAAAGTGGTGCTGGAAGCTCGAGTTCGAATGCAGCTACTCATCATGGGGGATATATGGACGATGATTCTGTATTTGGCAGTCCAAATATATTGTCGGACATGGCTGAGGGAATGCTGCTAAGCCCACCAAGGGACAACTCTAATCCGACAGATGACGGGACTGATAACTCTGCTGGAGGTCTATGGGACTACTGAAGACAAGCCTAGTATCAACCGGTAAGAATGAATGTATTATAAGGTGTGCCTTTTTTTATCTTCTATACATAACCTCTGGTTTAAAGAATTAAAAAAATACTAAGCCGTTGGATTTTCGCTGGTGAATGTAACTCACCAAGTTGTATTAAAGGATTGCAATGTATGCTATTTGAAGTGTGTTAATGCACTTATAAATAATGTAACATATCCTACTTCTAGCTAGTAGTTGATGTGTGTTATATATGAATAAAAGGCCGGTTGATTGATATAATATATCTAATTACTTGTTCCCAACGTGCCGTTTGGATATTAATTCTTGTTTAGAGCACTTTAGATCTTGTTTTTCTCCCCCTCCAAAGCTTGAGCAGGGATTGAGAAGGTGAGGCAATTACACTTGATTTATAAAATCACGAGCTCAAGCGGTTGGATGGACTTTTTTTTTTTCTTTGTTTCTGACAAATACATGTCTCGCATATACATCCAATCTTAAAAATCAGCAAAGAACCAATATTAGCAACGGCTAGGGTGAAACTTGCTAGATTTAATTTCTTAGCGAAATCCAGAGCTAATCTACCCGGAAAAAGTAGAAGGAAGCTTTGATTAAGATTCATGCCACAAACCCTGTGTGTGTTGTGCAATGCAGGAGCGTTCATGGTGAATTGTGAGACGGTCCAAGCGATGTAGGCAATAACAACTCCATGGTGTGTCCATCTACGCAATAAGAATCAACATTAATGGTATCGGATTTTTTTAGCACACATACCCGAGCAACATAGACGCAAGAAGGTAGTATCTCATGAGAAGCATCTCGAGAGTATATATGCTTGCTAAAGCAAGCAACAAAGTTGACACCAATGGAGACTGAAGATATCTTGTATTTTTATTTTTATTTTGAAAAGCAAAGAATTATATTGACACACCAAGAAACTAGAAACATACAACACATATGACAGACTAGAAGATAGAGCACTAATAATAACCATACGAAACCAAGATTGTTATTGTTTCCAAACTAAATATATATGCCCCTACTATTAACGCCAAGAGTGGGTTTAAAGTCCACGAAATCCAGTCAAGATGTTGTTTACTTCTATTAATGATCCATAAAAATGAGATGTTTTGGATAGAACAGAAGATGTCTTCCTCTAAAGAAGATCCAACCTCAACGTGTGATGGATGAACAACCGAATTATGTCGTTTCCATAGCACCCATAAACTTACTAAGCAGACCTCATGAATAAATTCCGCTTTGTATTGATCTGAGAATGGGGAGATTTTAGTGTAATGGTGTCTACTGTATTATTATGTATATGTCCAATAGTGTGAAATTTAGTATATACCTGGTTTCAAAATTAACTAATGCATATTTCAGTATTTCTATATAGAAGATTTGATCATTTAATCTTATAGACAGTTGGAAAGAAATGTAATTTTTTCTTAACGCTATTGTTGTTTCATATATCTAGGTTATTGTCTTGTTTCGCCTTCCTAAACATGCTTATGTTTAAACTTTTTTACCAGAGCCGTTTGTATCGACTCAATCTGAATGAAAGAAATTGTTATGATTGTCTAAAGGGATGTTGATAAACTTTGTCAAGCAATTGCTGGAATAGTATTTGCATATCTGCTTTTTAATTAAAGAGTAAATCACACAAATCCGGTCCATGTGATTCTTTGATTTTCCATAAACTGTCTTTCTTGAATAGGTTACATTAATATTGTCCGTCTTTATGGTTTGTGTTTTCCACAACTTTGTTTGTGTTGTCCATATGCATCACAACTTCGTCTTTCTAGAAATTCGTATTTTCAGGAATCGTCTCTTAATGTTTTACACACTTAACTACTAAAATATGACCCAGAGATGAAGTTGAGGAAAATAATAAACCATATGAGAGCACTGTAATTAATTTTTCGTGTAGACTGTAAACAAAGAATCACATCGATGATTTATCTAATTTATTTTTATATTTTAGTGCAAAACATATCATCACAAAAAATATATAAAAAATTAACATCTTTTTATAAATAAAAAAAATCGAAAATTTATAAACAAGGTAATTTATTATAAATTGTTATGAATGTGATAAAAGCCACGTAGACCCAAACACAAATTGATTATCTTCTCTCAATTATTTATTATTTATAAATTAATAATATGAATGGATTAAATATAAATTTTATTTTAAGGAAAACACAAACTTTATCTTTATGAGAATGACAGACATTGTAGGAACAGCAACTTAACATACAGCCAGATTCTTTCCAATAAAAAAGTTCCCACATAAAAAATCTTTTTCAAAAATCTAAACAAATGCTTTAAAGTTAATTTAATATAACACCAACACATTTTAGTGACCCTAATGAAATCGAAAATTGACCCGCCAAGTTGTTGCTTGGACACTACTAGTACAGGATTAGTCCAAGTACTACGAAAGTGATACGATGGCATTTATTTATGTTTATCATTTTGCATAACCACTTTTTTATGATCACATGTTATCTAGAAAAAGAAGATGATCGTGCTTTAATATTCAAAGATCTCGTGTTCGAACCTTGTTAGGATTAAAACTGTTAGTTAAATAGTTTTAGTTTCATTAATAGTGCTTGGTTAGTATTGTTTCATTGATACTGTATAAAGACGGTTAATACTGCTCCAAGACAGTTACTACGGTTAAAGACATGAAGACAATTACTACTGTTGGTTATTACTGAAGTTGCTCATTACTACGGCCCGATATGTGTTTTTAAGGCTTTGAAATAATTATGGAATTATTTTGTTCCGCAAGTTTAGCAATTATAATTAGAATATAATTATAATTGTTTTAGATGTTTTCTATTATAGATAAGGTTAGCCTTAAAGTCTATATATATATATAGATCTTGTAGAAAGAGAAATACGTGTATTGATTGTTCTTATTATCAATATATTAAGGCTTAATATTCGACAAACATTATTGTTATTCGTTATTTATTGTTATTCAAATAATACAATATTTGTTTGATCGTTAAACTTGTAATATTAAGATATTTATTTGCTGTTGAACTTCCTTTATAATCAAAATCTTTTGTTTAACATACTTTTGATTTATATAACCTAAAATCATGACAAACCTTTTTTGATAATATGCTTGAAAGTGGATATAGAAAAGTTTGGATTTCGGAAATACTCTGATTAATTCACATATATCTAGGGTTGTTGAGAATAATAAGGATATCTTAAATATTATCGCTATATTGAAAGGTTGAATTATGTCAAAGATAAAATAAAAAATGATAAAATGAAATCTTTAGATATGAGAATGAAAAGTAGTAGTATTTGCTTAGAGACGGCGTCATCGTGTTCAAGTTGCAAGACAAAGCAAAAACTATCTGAAATGGGACCTACACTGATTACAGCCTGTGGTCCACGCGCTTCTTCTTACCACTTGCTAGTTTAGTTGGATTTAGTTAGGTCTCACTTTCTTACATGTTGTTTGTTTCGGTTTATTAAACGAGTTTATGAGATTATAAAATTTTCTATAAGTTTATAAGTTCATTGTTTTTGGCTTATAAGCTTACGAAGTTGAACTTATGGTTTATGTAAAGGCATAAGCTCAATTTAATAAGCTCATAAACTGGAAAAAATGGGTTTATGAGCTTATGAAATATTTTATAAGCCGAAACAAATACCCCTTAGTCTTAAAATTAGATAAAGAAAACTTTTTATTCTTTTTTGGACATATAAATAGTTTGGAACTGCAATGACATTTTAAACGAGAAATATGCAATCTTTGAACCCAAATAAAACTTTGAATCCAAAATCTCTCATTTATAAGGAAATTTTTTTACCACTCACACAAAAACCAAATAAGAATCAAAATATTTAACAAACAATTATAAACTATTTGAAAAAATACATTTATGTTTATTTATATATTAAAAAAAAAAAAATACAAACATAATCTTTGGTTTGTTAACTTAATGAGCAAATATGAATATAATTTTCGTTCATTTGTTTACATTTGTGAATGTCTTTATCATATTTGTATTGAAAAGAAAGAATCCAAGTTAAAAAAGAAAACAAAGAAAGAAAAAAGAGCATTCTATTAATTAGTACTATTGTTTAACATTCAAAGCATTACATTTGAGTAAAACTAAAGGATATGAATCCATAATAATTGTTCTCTCATCTTTGAACAACGATATATGAAAAGGTTTTATTTGATGACTATCATTATATAGGAACCTATTTTCGTTGTTATGAGCGTACAATGTCAGATAAATTCATCTTGGTTCATAATCCTTCAAAAATACTTGAAAACGGAATCAAACAAACGTAAAATTACAGTTTATAAATAAAACTCTAGCTAGGACCTACTGTTTCTCAAGTACAAACTATTTGTGACATTATTGCAAACTAAAATAAAAGTTTACAGCAGTACATATAAAATTCTTCATGATAATAATATGAATTTTATTTTTTAAACAAATATTGTATTTGAATAGTGCATGTTAAAATAAACCTTCATTTTTATAACATACAGTATATATTTTCATTTATTTCATAGCATGACCTTGTCAATTATATATGGACAAACATAATACAAACAAAAACTTTGAACATTAAAAATGTGACATGAATAGTTACAGATTTGATTACGATTGGACTTCTTTTTATCTCAAAAAGTAAAGATATCATAAATCCTTCAAAGTTTTTGGATTAAAAAGATAAGAAAATGAGGTTTCCAGCCCATAAAAAAAGATCATGATCGTTTTTTAATATATTTAATATAGTTCGACCAAACATAAAGGAGGGAAATAATATTTTCCTAATTAATAAACTTCGTTTAATATTAATGAGTTCTAGATTGTAGTTTGATGACGGGACAAAAGTAAAAAAAAGATTACGATTGTTTTTCATATATTTAATATAGTTCGACCAACCATAAAGAGGGAGAAAATATTTTTCTAATAAATTTCGTTTAATATCTAATGAGTTCTAGATTGTGGTTTGATTACGGGACAAAAGTATATCATATTTAATATTGGAATGCACTACGAGCACATTCCATCTATTAAAACAACAAAAGTAGATATTTAAAAAAAATAAACATATTTTAAAAGCTTGTTTAACTATCTCTGTTATGAATCCATTGGTTATGTGAAATCCCTATGACTTCTAATTCACTTCTAATTATCAATATTTTATATTAAGATTATAATCATTGACTAGTCAGAAGTATATGTAAATAATTTTATTGTTTATTCTATAATGAATTTTTTAAAATAACACGACTACATTTTTTTTAATAATAAAAAAACATAAAGTGGCTTCTAGGTATCTTGAAAAACAGTCAAACATCATGATCCACGACCATTCTACACAAGTTTAACTTAACTTAACAGTTGTCATCCAACTTAACTTAACGGTTTCACCACTTTCCCCCAACTTTCATCTTTCCTCGTATTAGCTGTTACCTTATCATCCTTTCACTCCGTGTGCATATCGATTATCAAATCTTTACCCCACCCCCACACATATATACATACACATATACATATATCTATAACTATATATATATAGATATACATGTATTCACTCACACTTATATTCACTCATTTGTTTTCAACAATAATAATAATGACTACTTTTATTCAATTCCGTACTCCATATTCCTCACTATCATCACCTGATCATAACATTTTGACTGAATCTTGTTCGGATGAGGAAGTTATGTTAGCATCAAGCAACCCGAAAAAGCGAGCCGGGAGAAAGAAGTTTAAGGAGACCCGACACCCGGTTTACCGAGGAGTAAGGCGAAGGGATTCTGGAAAGTGGGTGTGTGAGATTAGAGAGCCTAATAAGAAGACGAGAGTATGGTTAGGGACTTATCCTACTCCCGAAATGGCAGCACGAGCTCATGACGTTGCGGTTTTAGCTATGAAGGGTCGGTCTGCTTGTTTGAATTTTGCTGACTCGGTTTGGAGATTGCCTGTACCCGAGTCTGCTAGTGTGAAAGATATTCAAAAGGCCGCGGTGAAAGCGGCCGAGGCGTTTCGGCCCGTGGTTAAGATTGAAGAAAGAAAGGAGTTGCCGAGAAATGTGTTTTGGGTTGATGAAGAAATATTTGAGATGCCGTGGTTTCTTGCTGACATGGCGGAAGGAATGATGTTATCGCCACCTAGGAGTTTTCAATATGATAAGTTTGAGGATGACGTGGAATTTTGTGTTGAAGAGTCTTTGTGGAGTTTTTGAATCGAAGCTTTTCACTATAGATCGGATTGATAGTTTTAGATTGCAGACATATAACATATAGTTGCCATAGAAAAGGCCTAGTTTAATAAAGGTAGGGGTAACCAAAAAACCGAAAAATCAAATCAAAAGCCGAATCAGAGCAAAAACCAACGGTTTAGTTTTTGATTTTTGAAAAACCGAAATATTCGATTCGATTTTGGTTTCACTCCAAAAACCAAACCGAAAAAACTCAACCGCTCCATTTAAAATATACCATTAATATGTAAGGTTTTTATATGTAATTATTGTGATTTATACTTGTTTTGTTAGACATAGTCGTAATAGAGAGTATAACACAATGTTTCTAGCTTAATAATTAGAAACTTTTGAAGTAAAAATAACACTTGCTTGTTAAAAATTATGAATAAGATGTCTTTTATTAGGAGGAATTTGCCAATGTTATAAAAACCGAACCGAACCGAATTTGATTTCAAAAACCGAAAAACCGAACTGATGTAAATCGAACCGAACGATTTCGAACTTTTAAAAACCGAAATTTTCGGTTTGTTTTCGGTTTTATACAAAAACTTAGCCGAACCGAACCGTGCTCACCCATAAATAAAAGTATAAAACATAAAACGAAATAGTAATTAGTCAAAACGTTTGAATAAATTGCAAATAACTTTAACAAATTGTTCCAATATGTATGCTTTGTTATGGCACTCGAAACTTGATCGTTCATTGCTCGTTATGAGACTTATGGCACTAGAAACTTGGTCATTTGTTTGATTGCATTCTTCTAGTACTTTCTTTTTAAAATAAATAAAAAAGTCGTAATATAGAAGGCGTGTGTGCAACATATTAAAAATGAATAATATTCTCAAAGGTAAAAAGAATAAAGTGTATTATGAATCCTAACACCTAGAGTACAAAATAATATGCAATTCTATGATCATATAAAGCCAAAAAAGAGAAGAAGAAAAAAAAGAAAAAAAAATCAAAAATCACAACGTTAGTTTAGAACCAATTAACTCAAACAACTTCATATATACCAAACCTACTATTGTACATGTGATAAGAATGTGTTGTTATAACGAATCTAAATTTGAATTTGGATGTATTCAATTTACTAGTAAAAACCTAAAAATAAAACCAATGTTGTAATGACGGCTAATCAATATTCCATAACTTCATGTCCTGATGGTGTCAAAGTTCCAATAACGTACAACGTCAGAGGTTGGGCAAGGGAGTTAGGTTATCGGTTAAGGTTTGTCATTGTTGTGAGTCAGCGAGGATGAATAGCTTCAAGTACAAAATGATAGCCGGTATTTGGGTTCGTCACCCACTACTTCTAAATTTAGTTTTCGTTTACTTTTTTTTACATTTGGGGTTCGTCACTCACTACTACTATATTCCACTTGTTGTGGACCGATTGCATCGCGTTGAAATAGGAGTGATTGCATGTTTCAAGTGGTAGTACTATAATCTTATATATGGTTTGGGTTCAACCGAGGACAATGGTGGTTAAATATACTCTAACTGCGCAAACATTGCATTTTGGAAATGTTTGCGCTACCGCTATTAAATCTTCTCAATATGAATGTGTTTTTGAGTTGACTCGATGGCAAGTTATCAAGTCAATTACCTTTTCATTGTGGTTCCTCTCCTTAACTAGAAATTGCTCCTACACTTTTGTTTCATGTATATGTCATGCCTATATTTATCATCAGCATATACCTTCTCACACTTGATTAAATCTCTTCGTACTACCGTCTTCTTATTAGAGACAACACCTCGTGTTATACTTAATTTGTACTTTTGGGAGTTTGTGTTATCCTTATTCCATACTAAGCGACAAACTTTCTCTCGGAGACATATAATAACGTTTTTTGAAAGTTAAATTACATATAAAAGATCCGTTCAAAGTTTGGTACATACTATAGATTTCATAACAAAGATTGATAATGCATATTAGTCTGAGGGAGCTCTGGTTGTTAAGATGATAAAAGAAATTGGAGCTTCGTTTGTTTATGGCTGATAAAATTGGTTGAAAATTAGACACATCGCGGCACTTGGTATCCACAAAATCATCCCGAGAATGGATTATTCCAAAGATTTAAGTTATTATAAAAAAGCAGTAGAAAGGAACCATGTAGATTCAAAAGGAACTTAAATTACAATGAAAATTTTAACAAGTTGTGACAATTCAACATACTATCTATTTATCCGACTTCTACTCCAAAATGGACGGCTAATATCTATTCATATCAACGATATAAACTAGTTCCCTCTAATATCATCAAGTAAATACTACCTTTTAGATTTTTACAAAAAGTTTCCTCAGTACTGTAAGTATATTCAAAGTTTATAGGTAACATCCATAAACTCCCGAGACTTCATGATTAGAGTATAAGCTTTCAGAATCCTTAAGATAGTGATTGTGAACTAAATGAGAGGTTAAACCGAACTAGCTATTTTGCGTTTCTTTTAACATACAATCAATCTCAGACACTCTTATGACAAACTTCAAGAATGTTAATCTATTTATAAGAACAAAATTAACGCATAAAAAATATTAAAACACGACGCTTTTGTACGTCAATAATACTTCAAAATATTTATTATTAGTCATGTTATAAGATCAGTATATAATAAGTCAGTCGGATACTCGGATACTAAGATACTAGAGAGATGCACAATAGATCAAAACTAGATGTCAGATTTGAGATTAGAGCCTAGGGTTATGGTTCAAAAAGGATCACGTTCAATTAAGACAAAGCAGAAAAATCTAGTGAATTACCCAGAAAAAAATGTCCAAACAATATACACATGAAACCGGAAAAAATTAGGACCTTAGATAGACACTTTAACAGAAGAACAAGGTCCAAACCGTAAGCTTAGTCCTTTTGCTCGTCTCTACTTTAAGAGTCTAAACGGCTCGATTGTTGCTTAACAAGTAAGAAGTCAACTAACATTTAACTTGACTACGGAAACAAAATCCCCAAAGCACTTCCAATTATCCCAAACCCTAAAACTAACACCAACCTTTTCCCGATTAAAATGACCACCACTCTTCATTTCATTATCACACACTTCAACAAACGAAATCTGACCTCAATGCAGTAGATAGATGTGTACACGACACCCACCGAATAACCGACTCTGCAACCACGAGATCCAGTTGCTCAAACTCTCCCAGTCCAATTGTGCGGTTTCGCTTGTTATGAATTCCCGATCTTCGCGACCCATTTCCCCTTTTCACCTCCCCAAAATTCCGCTCTTTCCCTTCCTTTGTATCTTGGTCTAATAAGCAAACAGAAGGCTCGTTTTCAGCATCAGGGCCAGGCCCAAAGAAGGTAAAACTCGGCATTGTTTGGATTGGTGTGCAGAAATCTAAAGTGGTATTTGATGAACCGCCACTGCTACGAAATGAAAACCCACAAGAATTCACAAAAGGAGTCATTGGCTCCACAAGGAAAGATGAAAACGATGATTTGCAACTGAATGTTTCACATATAATCGGTGATCCCATCCCGAAGCTGATGTCATCGTTTCGGAGCATGAACAAATTAGACGAGCTTCCTGTGATCTCAAGTTCTCCATGATTTGAAAGTGATTTATGTAGTGGGTTTGTGCCATTAGTCCATACATGATCTATAATTCAGATAAACAACTAAGCAAACTGGCGAATTATTATAATACTAAAGAATTGTAAACATTGTTTTTATTAAAGATTACCAAGAACTTGTTGAGCGGTGAGCCTAACAGACGGATCTGTATGGAGCATTCCTCTGATCAATTCTTTAGCGGAATCAGAAATTCCATTCCATGGATCTGACTGGAATCTCAAACTCGCAGCTCTAACAGCATCAAATATTTTTGATTTAGTTTTCCCCCAAAACGGAGGTTTACCGCTAAGAAGAATGTAGAGAATAACTCCTGCACTCCAGACATCAGCTGCTTGGTTGTAACCACCAGCAAGTACCTCTGGAGCTATATAAAATGGACTCCCAACGGTTCCGTGCAAACTTTGACCTATTAGTCAACAAGATTACAAGACCCTGATTTTAGTATAATATCACACAAAGAACATAGGAAGAAAAAAAACATATGAGAATTTAGTATATATACCTGGTTTGATGTACGTTGCAAGACCGAAATCAGCCAATTTTATCTGTGAAGAGGAAGCTTTTGTTGCTAAGAGAATATTTTCCGGTTTTAAATCTCTATGAACAACACCTTTATCATGACAAAACCATACAACTTGCATCAAATGCTTGAACAAAATTCTCGCCTCGGATTCAGAAAACTTCTCATGTTTTTCCAATTGATGAAAAAGTTCTCCACCTGCACATAACTCCATAAGCAGATGAACATAACCTTCTTCTTCATAAACGGCTTTAAGATCAACAACATTCGGATGCCCAGATAATCTAGTCATTATCTCAATCTCAAGCTTGATACTTCTTACATCTTCATCAGTCACAAGTTTAGCTTTCGATATTGATTTACAAGCCAACACCTCTCCAGTTAATTTATCCGAGCATTCTCTGATTATACCAAACTGCCCTGATCCCAACTGATCTCCAAGAACATACCGATCATTTAGATTTGAGATTCGATCAGTTCCTAGTATAGTTTCAATCAAGCTCTCAACTTTATAGCAATTGCATAGTTTAAACGACGATTCGTTATATCTTTTGATGTCATTCTTGGCAACTGCCATATGGAAATCGAAATCTTGAAGAAACTAAAATTACAAAAATCTGAAAAGCTCAATTCAGAGTCTACCAAGATAATTCAAACTATTTAGCAGCCTCAAGTTGTTGAATTTGAATCACTATTTGTTTATTTTCGAGTCTAAACACTGACTTTTGAAGTCTGATTTTTAGGTCAAACTTTTGAAGTCTAATTTACAATTAGCGATTCTGTTCAACTGTCATGAGCTTAGTAACCCCAAATTCAGCTCGGATCTGAAAAAATACATATAAAAAAAAAATCAAACTTTTTTTCAATTTTCAGATTTTCAAAATAAAAGGCTTATTAAATACCCAAAAAGATTCAAACTTTATCACTGAAAACAAACAAATAAGCAAAACCCATAAGCTAAAATTTCTTGAAAACAAATTAAACACACTAAACCCAGAAAAACCCATGAACAGAATAAGCTAAAAATCAATAAAAATCAAAACTTTAAACAAATTAATCAAGATTTAACTGAAAAAGATTAAAACCCAGATCTATATATTCATAAAGATTAAAAAAATGTATAACCTGAATCTATCTCCCCAGGAGAGGGGGGGGTTCTGGTTGTCTTGTTTTAGTTTCTCAGGTTTGCCCAATTTAACCCCTATAAAGAAAGCCCCCCACTTGATGATGATTGTGTTCTGTGTTTGTGTTTTTTTAATGCCCTTTATGTATTATTGTCCTCTTATTGTTTATTACCTTTTTAAACTTTTTTTTATCCGATATTATTATATAATCTCGATATTATGTTTAAAAAATTAAGACACGAATTATTGAATTTTCATTAATAATAACCATAATTTTATTTAAGTAGTTGTTAATTTTTTTTCTGGATATCCACTATTAAATACAACGTTATTGTATATGTCTGAATTATGTATTTATAATTAATAAAATGCTAATATATTTTATTATTATAATTTTTTTCTTTTTTTTAATTTTTATTTCTTTTGTTACAGCTGTTTGATTGTTTATAAATTTTAAGAATCATATGTGGGAATTTTAGTAAACAATGTATTAAGTTGGCTTATAGTGGATGGAATACATAATATATGATACTTTTTTTATTATCTAAAGTTTTAATTCTTAGGAATAAAGAATATAAGAACTTTTTACTTAAAATGATATAAAAAAAAGTATAGTTATTAGGCCGCAACTTTTGAAGGTGACAAGGAGTCATCTTAATGCCATGTGCAAAAGCGTGTACACATCCAATTTGTTAATTTAATAATCATATCATATTACATGGTCCCACGTACTCATTATTTGAAAGTTTTACTTTATCCTATTTAAATTGCAAATTAGTGTTTTTTTTGTTGTTGCAATAATCCAGCAACAACATTTTAGAGACTCTGTATTGTCGTCATTTTAGAACGATTATGTTAGTAATTCGAGGTCAAGACTTTTATTAGAAGTAAACAACCTCTAACCATGAGATAAACCCCCATTATTTATCATTTAGTGTTTAGATATATTTTCAAATGAGCTTAAATGAATAATCTTTACGTTTGACACTCTTCTAAACGGGTTATTGAGTTAAGCCGGAGCATAGCTTAATATTTTCTTTACAAAACATATTCATTGAATCTTAAATGACAGTGAGAAAGTCGACCATTATTGATTTTATTTATGGATGTAAACATCTGAAAAATACTAGAAAGATAAGTAGATGCATTGTATACAAACATAAACCCATTTCTTATTTGTTCTTGTTCACAAATTGAACATAACCTTGATTGCATTACCCCCACGAGCGCTCGTTTCAAACGCTTCTTCGACTTCTTTTTGGGAGAAACCATACCTATGAGTTATCAACGGTTTCACATCAATCTTACCACTTTTAAGAAACTCCAAACACAATGGCCATGTGTTCTTGTACCGAAAGATACCCACCACATCTACTTCCCTAGCGGCAGCTGGAGTAAGAGGGACCGTCATCTCATGGTGACCCATTCCCACAAGGCAGACCTTGCCACCAGCACGAGTGGCGGACAGAGCGGTTGTCATGGTTTTGTTGAAACCCGCACAGTCAAAGCTCACATCCACTCCACCTCCCATTGCTTTCTGTATCAATCCCACTTCGTCTTCCACATCCTATGATTAAAAATAAAAGTAATTAAACAAACTATTTAATCTATCTGTAACGTTTATTAAACATTTTACTAAAGAAACCTGAATATTAGTGGAGACTTTGATGATTTCATTTGCACCGAGCTCCTTTGCAACAGATAACCGACTGTCGTCAACATCTACAATCACAATTCTTGGAGCACCAAAAGCACGAGCAGCAAGCATTGTCACGAGCCCGATCGGCCCTGCACCCATAACTAACACATTTGTCTCGGGTCCAATATTAGCACGACGACAAGCATGGACCCCAACACTCAATGGTTCACACATTGCCCCTTCTTCTAAACTCACGTTATCAGGCAGTTTAAAACATAAATCAGCCGGATGCACCACCTGTTACGAATAAAGAACCTTTTTTAACATAAACTTTATAAAAGAAACTGACACACTTAATACATACCGATAATAATAATAATTTGTACCTGGTTGGCAAGTGACCCGTGAACAGGAGGAGTAGCGAAAAATTTCATATCGGGACAGAGATTGTATCGGCCTTCTTTGCATTGTGTGCATCTCCAGCAACTAATCCCAGGCTCAAGAGCAACACGATCCCCAGCTACTAAATCTTTGACTTCACTACCAACTTGTTCTATTATACCAGCACACTCGTGTCCAATAACCATTGGCTCTTTCACTATAAAATCTGCACATCTTAAAGTCTGCAAATGTTTTCCAAATAACATAAAGTCTCATATCAGTTGCAACATATCTATTTTGATATATGTTTCTCTTTCTTTTTCTGTTATACGTCGTTGTTTCATAAATTCTATGAATTTGTAAATATTACTTCAACTTGGAAAGGTATAAGCAGAATTTAACAATATCTTCCACAAACCACATAACCAGTTTCAAAACGAATATCCAAACACCGTCTAAAGCATTAAATTCGTCATAATAGTAAATACATATAGGTATTCGATAAGAGTCATATTAATGATTGAAGAACCAAAAACCAACAATTTAGATTGTTCATTAATCAATTAATGTAAATATCATCTATGAATTAAGCAAACAAACACGTCGAAATTCAACAACTATGGGGGACTGATTCATATACCTTGAGATAGTGAACATCACTACCACAAATACCAACAGCTTTCATCCTCACTCTAACATCATAAGCCCCTACAATTATTAAATTAATTCAAAACAAAACCTTAAGTAAAACGTAAAAGCGTACCGAATGAAATCTAGGTTTTACAAGAAAACGAGCGTTTTCGTGTGTATAAAGTATTAAAATACAAACCAAGAGTTGGAAGCTTAAATGGTTGAATCTTAAGTGTGTTAATAGCCACAAGCCAAGCAGCCATGTTTTCTTCTCCATTTGTATTTCCTCCTTTACCCATTTTTGATAATCTCTCAATACTCAGATTCTAGTATATGTTTTTTTTCTTTTTTTTTTTGGATAATATGAGATGATGATAATGATAATACACGTGTATAATATTAAAGAAGTGTCACTCATATATATGGTGGGGGGTTCACTCTTTTTTTATTTAATTTTAATCCATCCCACCATCAATATACAATGAACTTATTTAAATTATTATCATTATTCCACGCACGCCTTCTTATTATTATTCTTCTGTTAAATAAATAAATGATACTTTGTTAAAAGAAAAAATTATCTGTCTATGTATCTATATTTATACTATTATATAAATCAAATTTTATTTTTCTATTTTAAAAATACTTTTAAGAACCTAATATTTTTTATTTAAAGAAAATAAAACCACTAACAACCCATTAAACCAAACATATTAACCTTCATTCATCCACATTAATACAATTTCGGTTATGGTCAATATAGTTCAAAGCATTAATATAAATTAAAAGTCATTCAGTATACATTGTGAAACTGATTTGACTTTATATCTATATATACCAAGTTACAAAAAAAAGATATTTTTACAATATCATTCTCAACAAGAACTAAAAAAGTGTTGATGAACGTCATTGTGTCATAACCAACAAATGAGATAAACCGAACAACTATTTCGTCCTCTCCTTCGTTTCGTTAACTAATTCCGTCTTTAGCAATGATATCTTCAGTTCTCAAGATTCAAGGGAAATCTTTGTCTCGAATTGGTTTGTTTCTTCAACGTCCCGAATCTACTCATATATTGCTATATTACATACTTAAAACAAAATCGGGATGCAAGGTCAATTAACTTTTTCTTTGTGACATATTCTTTGGCAAATTAGATTTCCGCCCTGAAACTTTTTGCTGGCGGGGGAGTAGAAAATCGGGATTAAAGGTGCTAGTTTTTGACAAATATGTAAAACTCTCTAATAGCACAAGAGACGTTGTCTATAAGAGAGTACTCAAGATATGTGATGTTTGTTAATAATTTTACTTTTTTATATATATGTATGATTGTTACAAACATTATGTTTGGAATTTGCGTTATTAATGTTTCTATCTACCTTCATCCTAAAGGTTATTGGTTGATAAACGTAAACATGTTTGTTCATCATTCTTAATTTTGTTTACTTGACGAGTTGCTCAATTTATAAACAAAATGTTTCAAACTATAATTTTTATTCATCTATCCAAATTTTATAGTTTAAACAACCATGCATCGCACGGGTTAAAACCTAGTATTTTTCATAAAAGAAAATACATATTGTATGTAGTAAGGATTTTGTAACATAGTGTCTTTTATTACAAAAGTGGTCCTAGACCAAAACTTATTACATTTAGTCCTTTTTACAATATTGGGTCGTTACAACTCATTGGGTAGTTCATCATCAAATTTTACTCACACACAAACATACACATAGTCAAATTTGTGAATTAAGAAAGATGATGGAAACACAAGAGGATGAAAATGAAGAGATGAATATGGCAGCTTGGCTTGCAACTTGTAATTATACTCGATACATTATTTGTTAATAAAAAACTTTTAAAAAGAAGGTATTTACGGGTTTGCCTAACCCGGCATATAATAAGCTAACGTTTTGACCCTTTAGTAAACCCGCCCATTTTACAATTTGATATAATTAGTTGGCTGATTCTATGATCATGACATTATTATGCAACTAGAACATGCGAGTTGCAAATTTCATAGTTAAAAATGTTGATGCACTTTTTGGATGTCCATAGCTTAGCAAATTTATTATTAATGTTTATTTGTAATGTTGTACACCTAGTTGATTGTAAAAGTGCGAAATTCACCTTCTGCATTGATTCGTGCGGATGTTTGTTCATACGCACGGATGAGAGTCTCATCCGTGCGGATGAACACTTATATTCGGTCTGAGCTTAATATTCATCCGTACGGATGAGAGTCTCATCCGTACGGATGAGACACAGGCCTATATATAGTGAATTTTCTGCATCTTTTAAGTTAAGAGTTTGGAGGTAGTTTTGGAGTTTTCAGGGTTTTGGAGGCGACCCGATCCGGCCGATCACCGGATTAGGGAGAAGATTATGTTTAATCTTCTCCTTAGCCATACCACGATTTCTCAGTTTAAACCATTGTAATCTTTAACGTTTATTAATAATATTTGGTTTATCTTTGATTATTCGTGTTTATCTCTTCTGTCTATTCAATCTATTGCTCGTTCTTGTTATATGTTCCTGATTCTGGACCAACAAAAAAGCCTATGGTCATCGGACATGAGTGTGCTGGCATCATCAAAGATGTTGGATCAAATGTGAAGTCTCTTGCAGTTGGTGATCGAGTAGCCTTGGAGCCTGGTATTAGTTGTCAAATGTGTAATCTATGCAAAAACGGAAGCTATAACTTATGCAAGAAGATGAAGTTTTTCGGCTCTCCACCAACCAACGGATCTCTAGCCAATCTGGTAAAACATATCCTCAATACTTTACGAAACTAAATAATAATAACGGTGGTGTTTGTGTTGAACTATTAGGTGGTTCATCCTGAAAATCTAGTGTTTAAGTTACCTGATAATGTGAGCTTGGAAGAAGGACCCATGTGTGAACCACTTAGCGTTGGTGTCCATGCTTGTCGTCGAGCCAATGTCAACCCAAATACTAAAGTCTTGATTATTGGAAGTGGACCGATAGGCCTTGTAACTATGCTGGCTGCACTTGCATTTGGTGCCCCAAAAATCATCATTGCTGATGTTGATGATTCGCGATTAGAAATTGCCAAGGATTTTGGTGCAGATGACACCATCAAAGTCTCGACAAACATCCAGGTTCTGCACATTAAATTATAATGTCATTAGTCCAATTCTATTGATTTTTTCGTAATAAGTAAATTTGTTGTAGGATATAAGTGAACAAGTAATGAATATTCACAAAGTCATGGGTGATAGTGTGGATATTAGCTTCGACTGTGTTGGCTTTGACAAAACGATGTCAACGGCGTTGAATGCGACTCGAGCTGGTGGTAAAGTATGTCTCGTGGGATTAGGACAGAGTCAGATGACCATCCCTTTGGTTGCCGCAGCTGCAAGGTTCTCTTTAATATATATGATACACTCGACCATTTAAATACATGAATTCAAGTTCGTTATAATGACCATTTGTTTTGTCAATAGGGAAGTTGATGTTATTGGGATATTCAGATATAGAAACACATGGCCACTCTGCATTGAGCTTTTGAGAACAGGAAAGATCGATTTAAAGCCACTTATTACTCATCGATTCAAATTTACTCAAGAAGATGTCGAGAAAGCATTTGAAACAAGTGCTAAGGGTGGCAACGCCATCAAGGTTATGTTTAAACTCTAAAATAATTGTTAGGAAATCAAAATTCAATATAAACATCAATAAGTATGTTACTAATTACAGTAAATAAAAACCTTCTGTTGAATAGCCGATTAATTGCATAGCTCCCGCCAGATGGTTTAAATACATCACGTTCATTCAACAAGGTTCACATTTAAACCTGCCAAAACACTAGCTAGCATCCTCGTCACATACAAGACAATATGCGGTATTATAACAAACTAGTTGGAGAAATATACTATGCTATCATATTCTTAATTTTGTCAAAGGGAAATGTTTGAATCAAACCGGAGAATATCAAAGTTGCGGTCAAAGCTCAAGATGACCAATATGGGTTGAATACGTATGAGTTTTGACTGAGTTTCCTATAAATAGGCATCCCATTTCTCATTTTCTGTATAGATTTCCTTACTCGACATTCATTTATTCAAAGACAATATCATTGTCGAACAATCATAATGGACATCCGAGGACGATCATCAAAGACCAGCAACGTGGCTAAGATAGCAGGAGAAGGGAAGGAGGATGCAGTTGATTTGGGGACAACAACAGACGCACTCCCTGTGGTTATATACATCACTAATACTGTCTTCTTCACTTTTTTTTTCTCGGTCGTGTATTACCTTCTTGTGCAGTGGCGTGAGAAGATACGCTACTCGAATCCTCTCCATGTGGTTACCGTTTCAGAGGTGGCAGCCATTGTTTTCTTTGTGGTATCTGTCATTTATCTCTTTTGTTTTTTCGGAATAGGTATCCTACATACCTCACATGTTACAGATGAAGAAGAAACCGAACCATGTATGGATTTGAATACCCTATCCATGAATTGTCAGATCAGTGTCCCCAATGAGGAGCTCGTTTATAAGAAATCAATGGCAACAGTAGGCGATAGAAGCAGGGAAAACGAGGATATGATAAAGTTGGTGGTTGAGGGGAAAATACCGTCTTACTCACTGGAGTCGAAGCTCGGGGACTGTAAGCGTGCAGCGTTTGTTAGGAGGGAAGCACTAGAGAAAGTCACGGGCAAGTCTCTAGAGGGTCTACCCCTTGACGGATTCAACTACGATTCAATTTTGGGACAGTGTTGCGAGTTACCGATTGGTTATGTCCAGATACCAGTGGGTGTAGCGGGTCCATTGTTACTAGACGGGGTGGAGTTCACCATCCCTATGGCCACCACTGAAGGGTGTTTGGTGGCCAGCACCAACAGAGGCTGTAAGGCTATTTACGCCTCTGGTGGTGCCGCTAGCATCCTTCTCAAAGACGGCATGACCAGGGCTCCTGTCGTGAGATTTGCCACCGCGAAAAGAGCTTCAAAATTGAAATTCTTCTTGGAGGAACCTCTGAACTTTCATATACTCGCTTCAGAGTTTAACAGATCAAGCCGTTTTGGACGGTTACAAACCATTCGTTGTGCGATCGCTGGAAAGAACCTGTACATAAGGTTCACTTGCAGCACGGGTGATGCAATGGGTATGAACATGGTCTCAAAAGGTGTCCAAAACGTTTTAGATTATCTCCAAATTGATTTCCCCGACATGGAAGTGATTGGCATCTCAGGAAACTATTGTTCCGACAAGAAACCAGCAGCGGTCAACTGGATTGAAGGGAGAGGCAAATCAGTAGTATGTGAAGCTATCATAAACGAAGAGGTACTGAACAAGGTTTTGAAGACTAACGCAGCTTCTTTAGCTGAACTAAACATGCTCAAGAACCTAACAGGATCCGCCATGGCTGGTGCTCTAGGTGGGTTCAACGCGCATGCAAGTAACATCGTCTCAGCCGTGTACATTGCAACCGGACAAGATCCAGCCCAGAATATTGAAAGCTCACATTGTATCACTATGATGGAAACCGTGAACCAAGGAAAGGACCTTCATGTATCAGTAACCATGCCGTCAATCGAGGTTGGGACCGTTGGTGGTGGCACCCAGTTAGCATCACAGTCAGCCTGTTTGAACCTCTTGGGTGTTAAAGGTGCTAACAAAGATTCGCCAGGGTCAAACGCAAGACAATTGGCTAAGGTTGTAGCAGGTGCTGTTTTAGCAGGCGAGTTATCTCTAATGTCTGCCATTGCTGCTGGTCAGCTTGTGAAGAGTCACATGCAGTACAATCGTTCGAATAAAGATGTCACCTCCAAGCCATGAATGTGTGTCCATACATACTCTGTATCTCTCTCTCTATATATATAGAAACAAGATCGAATAAGAACCTAAATAGTTTAAGAACCTTATGAACGAATTTGTGTTATGTATCTAATTCTTTTTGCATGGCCTCGTTGCATTAAAATTTTGAGTACTGTAAATATGGATTTGAAGCCACTTACCACTCATCGATACAAGTTACACAAGAAGATGTCGAGAAAGCATTTGAAACAAGTATTAAGGATGGTAACGCCAACAATGATATGTTTAATCTCTGAAATATTGTTACTTTATGAAAATCCAATATAAACAACAATCACTATGTTACAAACAATATTTTGTTATTCAGCCGTTTGGTTGCAAAGAACTCCAACCAGATGGTTTTAACACGTCACCTTCATTCAACAAGGTTCGCATTTTCATTGCATCGTCCCATCTATCTGCACCCGCATATATATTTGATGAAAGAATATAGTTCCCGCTATTAGAAGGATCCAATTCAAGAAGCTTATTAGTAGCAATCTCCGCTAAAACCATGTTTCCTTGAAGTTTACAAGAACCTAATAATATCCTCCATATTATAACATCTGGGGCTATCGGCATATGTAACATAAACTCGTATGCTCTATCAAGATTTCCCGATCTGCTCAACAGATCAACTACACATCCGTAATGTTTCATTTCTGGTTTCAGTCCATAATCTCTTTTCATAATCTCAAAATATTCCAAACCTTTATCCACCATTCCAGCATGAGCACATGCAAGCAATATTCCTACAAACGTTCCATGAGTTGGCTGAACGTTTCCCGTTAACATCTTGGTAAAAAGATCCAGGGCGTAAATGGCATTCCCATTCACAGCAAGTCCTGAAATTACTGATGTATAAGAAACCGAATCTTTTATTTTCATATCTTGAAACACTTCTAGCGCCTTTTCAGTCGAACCACATTTGCAGTACATATCAATTAAAGAATTCCCAACGTACAAGTCCTGTTTTATGTTGTTTTTACGAATATATTCATGTATGGATTTTCCCATGTCGATTGACCCTAGACGAGCACAAGCAGATAGTACGGTAGCAACCGTGATTTCATCAGGTTTAACATTAGTTTTCATCATATGAAGAAAGAGTCTTAATGCTTCAGAGAACTGCTCGCCTTGACAGTAACCAGTTATCATAGTAGTCCAGGAAATGACATCCCTTTTCGGCATTTGATCAAATAGTCTCCTTGCCTCAGTCAACTCCCCTGCTTTAGCATAACCCGAGATCATAGCATTCCAAGAAACCACATTCCGTTCCTCCATTTGATCAAATACATCACAAGCCAACTCCATCGAACCAAACCTTCCATGCATATCAATCAAAGTGTTTCCAAGGTAAACATCAATCCCAATATCATTCTCGTTAATATACTTAACCATCGACTCCGCAATACTCTTATAACCTATATTAATACACGCTAATATAACCTTCACCATAGTTATCGAATCAGGTACCAACTCTTCTTCTCGTAATAGCTCAAAAAGACGTAAAACCTCATCAAACCTTTTCCACTGACTAAACCCACAAATCATTGAATTCCACGAAACCAAATCCCTCTCATACATTTCATCAAACACCTTCTTCCCACATTCCAACCGTCCATACGAACCATACATATGAATCAACGCGTTACAAACATATAAATACGATACGAACCCCATCTTAAACAAATGACCATGAACTTTCCTTCCAAACCCGATATCTTTAACCCGACCACAAGCTTTCAGAACAAATATACAAGTTAAGTTATTTACGATCAATCCTCGTTCACGCATTTCATCGAACAGATGGAGTGCATGAATAGGGTGATCACTTTGTGTAAAACATTTGATCATAATGTTCCAAATTGGCAATGTGGGTTTCTTAATTTGATCAAATACTAAAAGGGTTTTGTGTATATAGTTTTGATGTAGTGAATATGATCGGATTACGGGAAATATTGATATTGGGTCAGTGTGGAAATGGGTTCTAATTAATCGAGCGTGAAGATGTTTAACAAATATTAATTTCTCCATTAACACAAGATTATGTCTTGCCAGGTTAAACTAATTATGTCTTTGTAAAAAAATAAAAGACCCTGTCAAGACCGAGGTTTGAATAACGTGGTGCGTGACGTGGTGTTATAGTCGATCCTCAAGGACAACATCTAAAAATTTTAATATATTTTATAATTTTATATATGATTTTTTATATGTTTTTACTATTTTTAAGTTATATAGCTATAAAAAAATCGTTGTTTTCACGTTTTAATGTATATTTAATCTTATATATAATCATCAATATACAATTAAATGATTTTTATAATCATTTTAAACTATTTTTAGGTTTTTCTTTTTTTAAATTTCCGTAAAGCGTTACAAAAAACTAGCGTTAAAACGCTTATTGACACATTTTTTAGACGTCACGCCTAATAAATAGGCATTACATGTTTTTCGTGAAAACAAGTCACGCTTTGACGTCATGACGTGCTTTTTAGAATCTTGAGAAGACCAAATGTATTGAACTAATGCAAAAACATGTTTTGGTTTTGACCAAACCATCTAAAATATTTTAGTATTTGAAGTTTGCTAATTATGGCTTTTGTGAACATGTATAAACAATTTAGGCACGTATAATGATATTGTATAAAAGAGCAGTTATCTATAAATACAAGCACATTTATTTAAATTAAAATACATTTATTATTAATGTTCAATACAATTATATATATCTAGAAATTTTAAATACTTTTATATGTAACTATTAATAGTATATTTCGCTTAGTTTTAAATCACATTAAAGAGTCGTATGTCGAATTGTTTCCAAACAAAATTATTGGAATTTCCTACACCACAATTCAACATATTTGTGAAAAGAAAACTAAAAAAAACAATTGGATGTTCCTAATTGAGCCGAATTTTCTAGTCTCAAAAAAAACAATTAAAACTCGAATCAAAAAAAGTTAAATTGACTTAAAAAACTGAAAAACAAAATTGATGTTATATCAAAATTGACGAATCCTAACTTTTGAAAACCTAAAATTTTTAATTCAGGTAATCAGGTTCGATTTTATGTAAAAACTGATTCAAACCAAATCAGACCTACCCTTAATATAGATATAGATATATAGAATTGTAGATATGTGGATATAAAGATGCCACTTGTATGGAATGTTAATGTCTCGCTATTCATGAAAGAATGATGAATATAGAAAAAGGAATTTGGTTAAAATATATATTATTTAGGTTGATGACAAGACATGGACGGTGTCTGCCATCTTCAACACCGAGTTTTAGAATTTTAATCAAAATCATATCTAGTGGAGACTGGAGAGCGGGATAGTACATCTTCGACCATTACTCTATCTTTATTTTTTTATGTAAAAAATATAAAATACTTTTAATATTTTTAATTTTTTTTTACCTCAATCATCTACTCTAAAAATTCTATAATTTTTTGATACTAACTTAATTAATATTTTTATAAAACAATTTTTAATATACGTTTTGATGAAACTTTTATAATAATAGTAACTACAAATTTTATTAAAATATTTTTTTGAACTTTTTTATTGACTCCAAATTTTGACGAAAAAAGTTAGAGAATTTTTTCTTATAAACTTTAATATGAAGTATGTAAAAATATAATCTATAATGAAAATGTCAAAATTAAATAGATTTGAGAGTTAAAATGATAAATTAAGTTTTTAGATGATGAATATTATTTCTCTATATATAGAGTAATTTCAGAGTTTTTTTAAAAATTTCTCTAATTTTAGAGGAACAGTTGGAACTCAGTTTTCTCTCCTCGCTGTGTTTTTCAGTTAATTTTTAAAAGAAAAGAAAAAAATGGAAGAGAAAGGAATTGAAGAGAAGGTTTAATTTCAAATCATCCCAAATATGGGAGGAAAGTTTTTAAAACAAAATGTATTAAATTTTCCCTTCATTTCTTTTAGTTTCTTTCTTTAAAGAAAACTCAAGAATACAACTTATTTTAGAATCTTTTGTCTTCATTTCCTTTCTTCCCTTAAAAAAAAAACTCGAGAATATAGCGTAAGAGTTTTCAAACACATTCTTAGGACATCTCCAACCATAACTCTATCTCTATCTCTATATATAGAGGAAATATAGAATCTTTTCAGCATATTTATCTTCTAATTTTTTTTTTCACTCCAATCATTTATTCTAAAAACCTTACTCTATAATTTTGTATTACTAATTTAATTAATTTTTTATATATAACAATTTTTAATTTAGGTTTTGATTGAATTTTTATAATCATAGTAGCTAAACATTTTATAAAATATTTTTTTGAATTTTTTTATTGACTAAATTTATTTATTTTAACTTTAATATGAAGTATGTACAAATATAATGAATATATGCATATTAAAAATATTAAATTAAATAGATTAGAGAGTTAAAACAGTAAATTAAATTTTTTAGATGATGAATAGTGTTTCTCTATATATAGAGAAAATTCAATTTTCTCTAAAATTTCTATGTTTTTATAATAACGGTTGAAGGACAGTTTTCTCTCCTCTATCTTTAAATATAGAGCTCTCTCATCTATTTCTAAATATAGAGATAGATGAGAGTTTTCAAGGAACATTTGAGATGAACTTATATGTTTTTAAATAACTTTGAATAATATAATATGAAAAACTTATTTAAATGCAATAATCAGTTTAAATTATGCGATCATAAAAAGCCTCTAATATGAAGTTACTAATGTTTAATAATCAATTTAGTTCATATAACATTTCATTATGTGAACACGGGCGGAGTTAGAGTGAGGAGGTCATACGTTCAACTCTTTTCAAAAACATTTTGAACTTATAGGAAAAAAAAAATCGGCTCCACAGATCCATAACAAAGAGGTTATGAATACTAAGCCCATAATATATACTATGTGATATGTTCAAAGAATTAGCATCACACTATATACATGTAATTGGAAATCTTAAAAATGTGTTATAGAAAATGAAACGTGGATAGTGCTTTAATTCTCGTGTTTTATTATCATCCTTTTGTAGTCTCAAAAGGTATAGAAGATAATATGACACATAATTGAAGTTGATGGTTAATTACTTAACATATATGATTTCGGCTTTATTTTTTCGTTCTTTCTTTCTTGTAGCTTTAATTTTGTTAATTATTAAATCAAACTATGTTACATAAATAGCTTGACTATCTTACTACATTGATAGAAACACAAATATATGTTTTCTTTTATCCCGAAACGAAACATATGTTACTATGAAAAAAAAATATAAAAGTTAAAAAACTGTTAATAGTTTTTAAAAAAATATATGTCATACATCAAGTCATGATTAAGAAGAGGGAACACCAACAGTCTAACTACGGATATTGATTAAACTATATATAACAAGATTTGAATACATAATCACGAGGTTGGAAGATAGTCATGCACTCGTGTACTACTCATAGTGCTAGATTACAAGCTTCTTGGTAAATACTATACGGAAGAATTAAAATAAGAAACAAATTTTTGAAAAAGTTACAAGAAATATTTATAGCCATATATTTGTGAACACATTTATTAAGTCTAAATTTTAACACTGCGACTTTTAATTTTATACGATGAATGTATAATTGCAGGAATATGAAGAAAAGACGTATATCCAAACACTCGGAAATGCCTATAGTACTACTCCTGAGTTATTGCGTCTCATTTAATCTGTTTTCAACACTAGACCATTTAAAAACAAAGAAAAAGGCTTGAAAGAAATAAATGACCGTGGTCTACACTTTAGACTTATTATAATTTAATTAAATATAAAAAGGATATTGATTGGGCATGCTTTACTAATAAATAAAACTAATTGACGGTCATGCATGAAACTAAAACCATTACTCCTTAAGTTGTTGAAAAGGTAAACTAGTTTGACTATTTCTAATCCCCATCTTCATAAATATGGATCGTTGACTATGTAAACCATCATACAATTCATACATGTGATATTCATAAAGAACCTATAATTAGTTACCGTATACAAATAATACTTAACTTCGACATTGCTTAGCAGGACGGGGCTTGGAGCATGTAATATGAACGATGGCACAAGGTCCAAAATTTATAGGAACCCGTTTTATAAGTTAAATCTCAATTCATGTTTGCTGGTTTCTCGGGATGCTTTTTACGTTTTGTTACTCGTATTTGTTACCTTTTGATAGATGTCACAACTTTTAACAATTCAAAATAGAACACAATTCAAAATAGAACGATCACGTTGTGTGATTCCTTTACCAAGTTAAATGACAAAAGGTAAAAAAAGAAGAAAAAAGTTTATAGATTGAAACAATGTGACGGGTTAAACATATCTAAACAAAATAGTAGGGAATAATATTTAATACATTAATTGCTTATAAAGATAAAATAAAAATGGATAAAGATATTTGTTAGTCGACCTAACATGATATCAACCTCCATAAAAATCGGGAGGGAAAATAGGCTTTTGACATAACACATAAGTTATGCATGTGAACCAAAGACAAAATCAAATGAAAGGTATGTTTGGTTAATTATAGATATAACTTAAGCTACAAGTTGTCACCTATTGTGTTAATAATAATTAAAAAAAAAAAAAAACCCAAAATATCTTTTAGAAAATATAGAGTCAAGCAACTTGTGAGCTACTCGAGCTTATTTTGATAAAAACTTGATTCAAGTCGAGTCTAAATGATTTCTAGCCGATAGAGCTTTAATCCAACTTTGAGCTCGTTTAATAAATGATATTGAGTCTAAACTTCATACACTTGGTTCAATTATATGAAAATGAACATTAATCGAGCGGAACTCGAGCTTGTAAAATTACTTACAAATTGAGTTCGGATTGTTTAAAGCCCGTGGGGTAATAATAAAATCAGTCCGTCTCATTGAGATAGTCATATTGGACTTTTTCAAGTTTTTTTTTTTCAATTTTGACATTAAATATTTTTCTTTGTATTATATATTAGCTGATGCATAATATATGAATGGGTTGTGTTTTATATGTATTTTTCATTGGTATAATCTTCATAAAGTAATATATAAAACAAACATATTTAAGATCAAAGTTGAATAAAAAAAACTTTACAAAGTCAAACATAACAATAATAATGAGACAGAGAGAGTATTAAACTCTTTTAGATAATATATGATGAACAGATTATTTCCTATTAAAAACTATCCGTTTTGACATGTTACATATCCAATTGTCGAACCCACAACATGCAAATGGAATTGTATTAGCCAAATTTATGTTGTAGAGATAGGTACCATGGATACAAGTTTTTAAATTCTCTTTTAGTAAAAAAGAAAATTGCTAAACATAGCTTCTAAAGATATGGTGGATCATTTAAAATAAACTTCCAACTATATTAAACTCAACTGAATAATCATTAATAAATCATGTCTTTTTGACTTATGTAAATTAAGTTGATTCTAGCTGATGTGTTGTAATAATGTGAAAGAGAAAGAGTCGTAAATGATAAGATTATAATTAGTTACTCGATTAGTTAGATATATACTAAACAAATTATTAAATGGTCCCATTTTTGGAAATTGACCAACAGGAAATGGCTAACCCATTCACACTGTAATAGTATAGTAGTGTGGGTGACTGGGTGCGGTTGAGTGGGCAGGTGGATGACTGGGTGGTTCATCGGTTTTATGGTTGAGATCTCATTTTTAACTTTTTATGGTCAAACATGGGAGTTCCACTTGTCTCCGGGAATACACGTATACCCGCCAATTCTTTCACGTTTCTTTTTTTCTTTTTTTTTTTACTTTTGTATTAAAAAATGGTAAAGGCGTATACCATTGACACGTGCCACTTTGTGACCGGACCCCCTACCAAGCAAAGGAAGCATTCCTCGGTAAATATCCTAACAATGGTACCCATCACCTTGCTTGGACTCGAACACGAGACCTGCATATTTCAGCACAAGGGTGGGCCCAAGGTTTTTACGGATGCTGGTGGCCAACAGGCTATGCCTGATGGTTTTTTACTTTTGTATTAAGTGAATTAGTCGACGAATTTTGTGATTATTTTTGAAATATTAGAAGTAAGTTATGTTTTACTAATTTAATTAGAGTTTTAATTTGAATCTTTCAAATATTTAGTTATGTATCAAGAATATGTAACTAAAAACGAGTTATTACCAAAATCTGGTTATTAGTTTGAAATGGGTTCTAATATGTTAAAAGTATATTTGACACAAATGCTAGAGATAGAGATACGAGATAGAAGCCTAAGAGCTGGATTTTTTTTTTTTCATTTTTGAAAGTTAGGTTTAGTAGATTTTTATTTCGGAGTTTTTAGAGTTTTTTTTTTTTAAATAAAAGCTAAACCTCTAACATCCAAACAATTTTGTTTTTTCTATTTATAAACTTATTTTTTTTGAAAACGAAATGCTCTAGCAACTAAACGCTCCAAAACCTGTCGTCAAAAAATACCTTAAATGTTATGATTATCAATTATGTTGGTATAACTCTTTTGATAGCTATTTTGGGTAACTAACATGTACCAAACCTATAACAAAGGCAAAATGTACCAAATGAAAGCAAGGAAGATGAGCAAAGTAAACTTGTTATGGTAAACAAAAGATGTAATCGATTATACATTCGTGCAAGGAAGGGAATTGCCGTTAAAAAATTGAATATTTTTTCGTTCTTGTATTCATAAGCTGTTTTTTCCTAACAACTTACCAACCAAAGTTTATATAATATTCATCTCAAAACTTATATGGAATCATTTTGTTTCAAATAAAATTTTTTTCTCAATAATCGACGGATGATGATAATAATAATCCATGCCATACCCTTGTTTAGCTTGTTCATCTAGTGAGACAAACATAAACCCTTCCTGGGATATGACAAGCTTTGTAATAATTTATAGTAATTTAACCTAATTAAGAACTAATTAGGTATAACAATCTCTTTACTTATAGATACATCCTAGTCATATTAATCAAAGTAGGCTACCGGTTGGAATGAATGGCCAAAACATGTCATTTGTGTTTAGCTGATTCTATTGGTTCTGTTTGGTTTATAACTCATCATACGTGCCTAATCCGTTCAATAAAAACCTTTATCATGTTACGTAATATTCAATAAACGAACTTGTTTTGTTACATCTTTATTAATGAGAGAATGAAAGGACATACGAACAAAGAGTCAAAGATTTAGTCTAAAAAAAAAGTTGTTAAACATAATTTACGAGATTATTTTTAATGTATTCAAACACGTCTAGATATATGTCATACGCGTATTAAAAATAACAAGTCATTCATTTAAATAACTTTTTATGTATATGATTGGTGTCTGTTGTATAACACCATTATATATGTCTGGATAATTTTAAAATAACTAACACCTACATTTACCAAAATCCAATAGCTAGTTTTTAAGACATAAAATTATAAAAATCAAACAGAGTGAATATCATGGATTTAATTCTTTAACTTTATTATATACTTTAATCGTCTCTACTTATCAGAGTAAATTATCTGAATGATATAGGTGACTGTATTCAAATTTCACGTAAACTTATTAAGTTAAATTATGTTAAATCTTTATTTAAAACGTAACATCAATGGTCTTAAAACGTAAATGAATATTTTATTAAGCTTTGGTATCTATAAATGAAACAAACTACAAACAACTATCACACGAAAAAGTCTTCCCACTACTCTACTCTCTCCCCCCTCTCTTTGTGTGTATATAAATTAAAGCTAACTCGGAATTCCTTCCAAAATACAAAAACACACAAACTTTGTGTGAACAACACAAGATGGTTGAATTCATGAAAGCTAAAACAGCAATCGCAATAGCCGATACGGTTTGTTTTTACTGCGCGATTGCGATAATTACCCTCATGCTAACGGGTGCTTTTAGAGATGATCAAAATTTCAGTTATTCTCTAAACACCTCCACCAACAGCAACAACGTTGTAGGATCAAACACGCTGCCCGTGATTAACAGAAGACCGTGCGACGAGATATATGTCGTTGGAGAAGGCGAAACACTTCACACGATAAGCGATAAGTGTGGCGACCCGTTTATAGTTGAGAAAAATCCACATATTCATGACCCGGATGATGTTTTTCCTGGGCTTGTTATTAAGATCACTCCTACTTATGCTACATAGTAAAATTAAATTATTATTATCAACTTTTTTTATACTTTTTTTTTTCTGTTTTTTGTTTGGGAAATTTGGTCTCCCTCGTTATGTAACTGATGTGGAGAATTGAAATCGTAGTATATTAGTTTTTGTTTTTATTTTTTGTATTTATGTGAATAAAATATTGAGTGTTTAAATTTTTTAATTCTTTAATGTTCAAGAAACTGCTAGTTTTAAAGTAGTAATATAATCCAATTTACTAATACTTAAATAATCATAATTACTTCTCTTGTTGACTAACTGATTATTTAATATTAATCACTTTCAAAACGCAACATTACACAACTTTTAGAGGGTGTGTTTGGCGTAAGTAGCTGGAGCTTGAGTTTAGGCTAGAGCTGGAGCTTGAGCTTATGATCGGGGCTGGAGATTATTTATAAAGATGAAAAACATATTTGGTAAAGTATGTGGAGCTGGATCTTATTAGTGTAAAAAAACATAAAAAAGGTATATAGAAATATGTAATTTAATTAGTATAAGGGGTATTTATGTAATTTTATTTAACATAAACTCAAGCCCCTTTCATAAGTTACTTCAAGTAGTTTATTGTTTTTTGGTTTATCGGGACTTATATTTTTAATAAGTCCTTCAAACCAAACAAGGCTTATGAAGGAGCTTATAGAAAACGATAAGCTTAAGCTCTTATAAACCTCCCTATCAAACATACCCAAAATCCTAAACACCTTCGTCCTAATATTACTATCCCCCTTTTCATTTTATCATATTTCAAAATAAGTGTTCCTTCAAATTTCACCAATCGAAAACTTTGAAATGTTAAAAATATTAGTATTTTATTGGTTAGACAGTGTAATCAATTCAATTTTATTAAATATGTGTATTTTGTTTGTGAACAACAATTTTAGACCGAAGGTATATTTTCTAATATGTTTATATCACAAATTATAATAACTTGTGATTCTCGTTCACAACCAAAACAAGTTATCGCAAAGTTTACATAAAACCCCAAATGGGCTTCATTTTTAACTTTTAAACCGTTTGGTGTCTTTGTTTTGATACCATTTGTATCACCTACAACATAAGGTAATAGAGTAGCAAATAATTTTCTAGTCTATGATACCGATAATGGAAATTATTTACATTCCTGTTGAATACAAAATGATATGTCACATGGTAAAAAAGTTGATGGAAAAATAATAAAGCCTTGGTCAAAAGTAGATATTGGTAAAAGGTGAAATAAAGTTATTTTCTTTTTTGCTATAAAAGGATGTTGAATGAAAAGGTAATTTATCCATTACAAGTTATAACAAAAGCGACTAGGTTTATTTACCTCTCTATTATTTATTATTCTTTTATGATGTACATCAATATATATAAGATAAATTAATAATTGAACATATGAGCAAATCACTCAAAATCTTCGTAAGTACTAGACAGAATGATATAAAACATCTTTCCACCATAATATTGTGTGGTCCAACACTCGAACCCTCCATTAAAGCTACTTTCATTGATCTTGCAACCCAACGGCGAACCTCTTTAATGTCGACACCAAACTGAGAATTGCAAAACATGATCAACGTTTAAAAAGAAATGAAAAAATGTCAGCATTTCATCCTTCAATTCGGTTTATTACTGTAATATGTAAGCAATGTCGAACCTTGGGGCGTGCACTATGAGCGACCCCAAATAGTCCAAAATATGTAGGGGCACGTTTCTTGTTAACACATAGTATATGAATAGCCGTTGTACTAGTAAAAGAAATCTCGAGTTCTATATATCAACGTAAGAAAAAACTACTACGTTACTGTTATTTTGTTTGTTTAATTTTAATGATCAATATTGTAAGGAATCTAAATTTGCTTTTATATATATATATATATATATATATAATTAGTTACTTTTTTCATTTGTTGTACATATATGGTATCCGAAATCTCAAGCCTAACTATATAAGTTTATTTTTCTAATAAATTAAAAGTCACTCCATTACTTTATGATGTATTCAATACGTTAGAAAAAGATAAGTTACTGAGATCCGATAAGATTATATAATTGATGCTCATTCAAGTCATATAATTTTTTGTCCGGTTGACCTTGGTGTTATTTTGTTATCATAAGTGAAAAATAATATTAGAGAATTTTTAATCATGCATGAGATCGAAAAACATCTATCACATAAAAATAGGTTATTAATTATTATATGAAAATAATACTAAAAAACCCACCAGTATTACAACTCTTGTAAACCACAAATACATCAGACTTTATACTTTCCCGTGGTTCTAAAGTTTTCTTCTAATTTAACGAATGTAAAAAAATAAATTAACTTTTCCATATAAATAAAACGTATGGATATTTGATACTTGTATTACCAATTTATACGTATATGATTTTAATAGTTTGATTTGTCGTTCAAAATAATTACTAAACCCGGAATGGGCCGAATGGGATCGGCACCAGATCCCACCCTCACGCAATAAAATTTTGTCAACTTTCCATGATTCGATCTTTCATAATACGACGACTACTATCTTTAATTGACATGTAACCATACTGATACCTGCCTCTTATTTTGTTTCTTTCTCTCTTTTAGTCGTTTTCCAACTTAATTAATCACTTACTAATCACACGTCTAACCAATCAACTTCGATCAAACCAATATAATTTTGTTACGCTAATCATTTTGCACATATACATCTATCATCCTTCAAGGCCTCGACTAACACCTTTTCATCTATGCTACAACTTCATGATATCAACAAAATAAAGTATACCGTAGAGGCTTCTTATTAATTAATCGAACGATGTTCAATTCAGATTAACGGAAAACTAGGAAAGTGAGTCAAGCCAAACTCGAGTTCGCCAATTTTCAAACCTGGCTCGATAGCTTTAGTCTAAGGTTTAAGAAAACTAGAAAAGTGATAAGACTAGATATGTTTCAATCATTCCATAAAATTGATGTATTATTAATTTCCTTGCTTATACTTTGAGATAATGCATATATTTTTCATATGTTTTTTAAGATAATGTTTGTGAAAGCGCCACTTTGATTTGTCTAGAACTGAAAAAGAATAATTATACTTTCATATTATTATTCAATTATATAGTTTTTGTTGTCATCATTATACTATAATATACATAATAATTCAGTAATAATTGATTTAATGAGTTGACATGCTTTTATAGTTGAAATGAGAGTCTTTTAGACATCACTTGTATTTTAAATTTCATAGTTGCCTTAAAAATAAAAGGTAGTTTGTACTCATAGTTGCATTAAAATATTTATATTATTCACCATCTGTGACAGTTACATGTAAACTTAAATAGAAAGAAAAAAAAGGGGTATTCGACTTTCTAAGTTTTATGACTACTATATAAGAGATAAATCATGTAACAAAGTAATCAAAGATTAAGATAAAGACATGATCTTTGACCTTCACCTTATTGATGTCCACAACCGCTAATCTATTATTGTAGAGACTATATTAAAATGAGAAATGATATACATGTCTACTAATATACATAATCCAAATGTTATATCACATGCATTGAAATAAGAAAACGGATAAATTATTTATATCTTTTATTATACATTTATTGTATTTGTTACAATACTTGAATGCGGTAGCACAAAAACCATGTCGGTTTTAACGTTGACGTATGCTTCAGTTGGAATATCTCTACCATGATATAACTTAACACGAAAACTTCTTTGTCTTGTGAATTGATTGACCATGGATCCAGAAATTGATCAAGAAATACACGAGGTCGACGTGGAAAGTGGTTTTACAATCTCACTTTTCGATGAAGAAATCGCTCACGATGAAGCTTCCCCCGAGGCTAGCTCCCATGTTCTTGAAAAGGAGAGCTCTACTTGATAATCTTTTTTCCACAATAACTTCAAACTTGTTCCTATGATCCTATTTTATAGTAATGGTTATTAAAAACGGTAGTTTAGCCATTACCATTTATAATCCATACTCCCGCAATACCCTAATACACTTCATAATAAACTAAATCAACTATCCAAACCACTTTCTACACAACAAAACGCTTATTTCCTCATTTCATCCATCAAAAACTCAATCAAACCCCAAATACCATTTTAAAATCAAAACCGTAATTCTGAAAACCCATATCATTTGCATCAAGGCCACCTCAGCTCGTTTAAGCAATTTATGTAGCAAAACATCATCACCTCCTGATACCGCAAAATATAAACTCAATGGCACATCCATCCTTCCTTGAGACAACATATTCTCTGTATCTAACAATACTGCTTCCATTACCCATTCTATATGAGAACACAATCCAGATCTTTATACGAAACTTCACAATACACAACAAAGTTCTTGTATTTCTCTATCAAAATAAAATAAAATAAAATAATGAAAAAAAAACTAGAAAAACACATGGATAAAGAAAGAAGGAATATGGGAATATTAGATAACTATATAATCTATTTTTGGTCAATTCGTTAAATAAAGCTACTCATTCACTTCACGCAATTAGAATTACACCTCATCAAATACAAAAACATTAATAAATAGCATCATCATCGTCATGTTATCATCCTACTCACCTTGATGGCTTGATCATTCATGCATTATTTAAAAATAAATAAAATAAAAAAGAAAGTTGATTCCATTATCAAATTGAATGAATTAAATTAAAAGATTGAAACTAGGCATATACTATATTTATGGGAAAGATTGACTTCCAATAAGCATATATAGGTGTTGCATCTTTAGAGCTTAGAATTTGGACCAGTAAAATAAGCATGCACCATTTGTTAAAACATCTAATCTTCGTAGCCATCATTTTTGTCAATTACTTTATTTTTTTATTCATGTTTTCTTACTTTAAAAATCCTTTTTAAGAACAATAAACAAAGTATACATGTATACGAAATTTGCATTCCTAAAATATAGGGAATGATTATTGAAATTATTGGGATTATTATTTTGAATATAACATCATATACTCTATAATTATATGTATCTTTAATTTTTAATATATAATAAAATAAAAGATTTAAATGCCAAATTACACTTTTTTGATTTCAGCCTTTAGATCAGATTGATGATTTCATCAAATACTATTTTCACTTTAAATTCTCTTACAATACATAATTATATTCTATCTTTCATTCCATCTCCACTAAAATAAAAAACATAATTCTAATTTATTTATAAATCACTCAATTTGGACTATGATTTACTTTACTGTTATTCTAAAAACTCATAATAAAAAATATCAAAATATGTGTAGAATTGTAAATATGTATATGTTATTATAACTATAAACATGTGTAAACGTAAAGGTATATATGTTATTATGTGTGTAACATTGTCTTCTCATAATTACTTAAAATCTACATAAATATGAAATTTTCGATTTAATTTTTATCTTTTTTCGCGTTATCGTGGGACAATAATCTAGTTAAACATATATGCGAAAGCTACATGTATATTAAGATAAATTCATGGGAAATTATGAATATCTACGAGGCAAACTGTTCCAAAAGATCTACAGAGTGTGTCCTATTGATATATGTGATACAAACAAATTTTGAGTCTTTCAATAAGCAAAAACAACGTCTAGAAGATATAACATAACATAAACTCAACATCAATAATATATGAGACATATGCATACTAGATATAGATAGTTATTAGATGCGACAATTTTGACGTTTCTACCTAAAAGTAAATATCGTTAAACAATAACTATCTCACGATTACTCAGAAGTAAATTTTAAGATCTAATTGAAATTTAACATGTCACGTAGGGCGAAAGCCACGTAAATACGATGTTTATGTGTAACATTGTAGAATCTTCAAAAAGGAAAAAAGATTATAGTTATATTATAGCATAATCATATTTAATACATCAACGATTTTTAAGAAATACCCTTATTTGACATATGACTTTTGCATTGGTTTAGCCATCTATTAATTAGGGAAGAAAAAATAATACAAGAATCTTAAAACTTGTTTGACTTGTATAATCTAAACAAGTTGTAAAACCATTCTTTTCAATTAGTAGACATGCTTCCCATATATTTAAGAAAGAACCCTTGTGTAAAACAAATTGCAATACCATTGTTTTCAATAAAATTGTATTTGTATTGCAAGATCAAATCGGGATCAGAAAATCATACAAACTAGTGTAATAATCTACAATATATAAAAATTGAGTCCTTGAAAGAAGTAATGATACAAATTAATGATAATGATAATAATATAAATAATTGTAAAAATTTAATCTATAATAACATATAAACCTTTAACTAATTTTAGAATTTGTGACAACGATAAAAATTTAATCTATAGTAATAATATACAGACCTTTAACTAATTTCTTTTAAGTGTGTATTAATACTAAAAATGTTGAATACTATTTCATCAGAAAAGAAAAGAAAAAAGTTGAGTACTAAAACGTTGAGTCATTATAATAAATAATAGTAATAAATAATTTATTATTCGAGTTTAAAATTTGTTTAACTTAAATAATGATATAATAAATGATAACTAATAAATTATTAATAAAAAAAAAGATAAAAAGTTTTGTCATAAATCATATTTAAGTTTAATCATAAATAACTAAAAAAAAACGACCAAAAGTTTGTAATAAATTATAGTTTAAGTTTAATCAAAAATAATTAAATAAAAAATTAATTTATTTTTAAACTCAATATAAGATGAAAAGTTTTACATTAAATTATAATAAAACTATATTTATAAGAAGTCTTTTGATTTATTTAAAATTTATAACCTAAATACTATAAATTGCCAAAATTATATTACAATTGTTATGGATAGAATTTTTATCTCTGATCACATATGATTGTAGATATACTAAGGCATCACAACGAACTCCATGATCACGGATCACAGACAAGCTAATGATCACTAATCCTATTTATTAGCATTCTTTTATATATTATAGTCTTGTGTTCACATGTATTACGACTAGCTGTTTATAGCCGTTAGAGACTAAGTTCGGGTCAAAGCTTAAAGACATGAAGAAAACGTTGAAGAAATAGTCTTTGAAGGATCGTAGATATTTCGGAACTGAGACAATCCCACCTTTTTCGCTATAGTTGTTAGTTTCTTTTAGTTATAAATAGAGGCAAAGATTGATATAGGAAAAACACACAATCTCACCGGAAACCACACTCAAACACTTAACATCGATCATTTGTGCTCATACTTTGTACTTTTTACCGTCTTATTAATAATATAAGCAAAGGCAAGGGATTATTATCCTTCTTGAGGTTTTATGCCGGCAATTTAAAAGGATTAAGGGCTTTCCTCGTAAACCAATGTGTTCATTTACTATTTACGCATATTTTTGTTAAGTTTATTCAAAATGTCGTGTGATCACTATTGAGACCATTACAACACCTCACCTCACTTAACTGATTTGTTCAAGAAATTATTCTAAGTAGTTTTTAGTCAAAACAATAATACAAATACTCAAATGGGTATAAACCAAAACAACCAAACAAGGATATCATGTTTTCTTGATGAACCACATAAAAGCATTATGAACCAAAACTATCAAAATGATATTGAAAAACCAAAAAAAAATATTATATGAAGGACGGAGAAGGTCGTGTCAAAAATGCGCTGTAAGACGTAGTTTCTACATCATAGTTTTTATCATAATTATATTTGGTCATAATCTTCTATTTGTTTTCAATTATTGAAAAAATTGTCACATGCTTTTGAGTATTTTGTATATATTTACTATGATTTTTTGTTCAATTATTATTTTTTAGTGTATATAATTGAATGATATTATTATTTTATTTATCAAATAATAGTTTAATTATAATTTATCTTTAATCCCATATTAATTTGTATAGTAAAGAATGTAAAAAAAGAAAGTGGTTATGAATGTTGTTTAAGAGTATTCTTTAAATTTAGAATTACTATGTAATCATACAAAGATATGTATATAATTTTAAAAGAAATAACATGGACTTACAATTGTCACATATATTAACAAACTTTAATCAATTTTAATAAATCATATATTTAATTATCTGTATGAAATTTAAAATATATAATAAAAACAACACGACAACATGTCTAAGATATCAAAAGAATTTAGTATCAAACTAAACTCAATATTTTGTAACATATATAAAATAAAATGTTAAAATTACAACCCATGAATCGCATGGGTCGAAAATAATAGTAATTTATAAAAACTTAGATTACTTAATTGGGGTAGCTAGTATTGATTTTGATTTTGATTTTAATTTGGTTGGTTGAAATTAAATATTTTATCAAATATACATTTCTTAAGTGTTTTAGAAGGTTAGATAATTTTATATTTAGTTTATTTTATTAAAGCAACCTAAATTATATTATTTATTATTTTCTTTAATTTAAGAAAAGATTGAATCAAACAAAGATCTTATAATCATAATATCAAAATCAAGTACCTACTAAAATCATATGTTATTATGGTCCCTATTCAAGATAAGATCGTTTTTATTGAACAAAATTGCAACCTTATAAGATCAAATTCTTAACACCTTTGTTGATAATAACATATAAACACTTGATAACATACAAGATGACAATTAGTTACTTTGGTATTACCCATTTACTAGTTGAAAAAAGCAAGTCAACAAATTAAGCCAAAATAGAACGGCATAACGTCGTCAAACCCAATACTCTAACGCCACATACACGCCCACCTAATCATCTCTATATATAAACCCACACTTTCATCCCATATATCATCATCTATAAATATTTTCTCTCCGATCATTTCATGGCTTCATCAAGAGGACATGTGTGCTACACCGATGCAGCGCGGTGGTACTGTATCGTATTTCTCGTGTTTCTTGTCTTGTTAGCCTTTTTTACAAACGACAACTCTTTGAACAAGAAAATAAACCATGCTTCTGGTCATGCTTGCGACGAGATTTATGTTGTTGGAGAAGGTGAAACTTTGAACACCATAAGCGAAAAGTGTGGTGATCCGTTTATCGTTGAAGAAAACCCGCATATTCATGATCCGGATGATGTTTTCCCCGGGCTTGTTATCAAGATCACCCCTTCGGGTTCCCGCAACAACAAGATATAGTTCATACACCAACTTTTTACTCATCCTAAAGAAATAGATTGTTCTATACTTTTTAGAGTTAGTAACTTATTTGTGATTTTTGTAGCGAACTTCATACGGATACAAACTTTACTTTCTTGGACATAAATAAAAATTTATAATTGATTTGCTCTGTATTTGCTTCTTGGAAATTTGATCATATACATGTAAGATTGATCGATAAAAAGAAAAAGATTCTACAAAGTTTTTCTTCTTCACCCTATTTACATTTATTTTTAACAAGACTCAAACGTTCAATTGTAAAACACACACACATCACATTTTATCCACACATACCGTCATACTAAAAACATTTGGTAAATTAGACTTTGTATGTGTGTTTTCTTTACCGGAAAACTTTTATAAAATAGGGACATACTTTTTGAAATGATCTAGTAAGGCAATTATAATTTTTATTTTACTTTTTATTAAACGTGATAATTAAGTTTTTGAAAATGGATAATTTGGTGGTTGTAGTGGACAAAAATAATTACCACATAGGGTAAAAAATAAATTAACTTAATTATAATAACCAAAGTAGCCTATTATCATAACTTTAAGTACCATATTGAGATACAAGTTAGACCATTCTAAAACTATGCAGTTTTCCCATGTTTATTTAATAGCTTAGTTATTATATTATTTGTCTTTTTTTACGAAATTAGTCTAAAATCTTATTGTGGTCATAATATCATCATTATAAGTTTTAGACAGAAATTAGTCGGTAATCGGCACACTAAAGAAAATTATAAGAATTATGTTATGGATTTAATTGTTTTTATTTCTGGTAAAACAAACCAATCATAAGTTCTTAACAGGCTGAGAGATAACCCAGGCCCATATCTAGTTAATACTATTTCAAACATGGGCCACACTTGAATGATATACATATCTTTTCAAATCCAAATCATAAACCGAACTTCATATATTTTTTAGTGTTAATTAAATAAATCGTCCCTATGGTTTACTAAAAATTATAGATTTCGTCTATAAATTTAAAAGGTTGAATAAAACGTTCACTTTTAGAAAATAATTATCATTTTCGTCCCTAATTTGTAATAGACACCCATAATAGGGGTAAACCTTAGGGACGAAATATATAAGTGGGGAAAAACCTTGGGGACGAAATTCGTAATTGGATCAAACTCTAGGGACAAAAAGGTTAATTGGTTTCAATAATTGGACAATTTATGCAACTGGAATAAACCCTAGGGACGATTTATGTAATTAACTCTATTTTTTAATATTTTCAGCCCAAAAGTCTAAAGAAAGCTTTAAAGTATTTTCTTTTAGACCACATTTGAATTGTTTTTGTTTTTTTGTTTTTTCGAAAGGCATGTATAACAGTTCGGGGTTCTAGTGACATTCAATTGGACAACATATAACCATCGAACCCACACACCCTCAGGCGAGACTCGAACTCGAGACCTCTCATATTTTACATGAACAACAATTGTAGTGGGCATTGCAACGTTAGATGAGATGAGTACTCGACTGTTTCATCAAAAATTTCCACTCGTCAATTTAGTTGATCAATAGTTTAAATAATCATTTGAAATTCCAACAAGATAAGTGATTCTTTTGCTTTTGAAAAATAAAAGTACATCATTTTCGCCCCAAAAGTATAAAGAAAGCTTTAACGTATTTTTTTTTTATACCACATTTGAATTGTTTTTTTTTTTTTTTTCCCCCGAAAGGCATGTATAACAGTTAAGGGTTCTAGTGACATCCAATTGGAAAATATATAACCCACGAACCCACATACCCTCACAAAGAGGAATCTCACTTATCTCACAAATGAAACCCCAGACGAGACTCGAACTCGAGACCTCTCATATTTTACATGAACGACAATTGTAGTGGGCATCGCAACGTTAGATGAGATGAGCACTCGATTGTTTCATCAAAAATTTCCACTCGTCAATTTAGTTGATTGATAGTTTAAATAATCATTTGAAATTCTAACAAGATAATTGATGCTTTTGCTTTTGAAAAATAAACGTACATCATTTTCGGTGATCTTTTGTGTTATCTTCTCTTAAAGTTTTTAGTTTGTGACATTTTAATTATCTAATAAAAATCATCACGGGGATGAATCGCATAACTTAATTGATTAGGTTCCAAATCGTTAAAAGGTATTTTGTTTGCTTAGTTCGTTCTTATAGAGTCATATTCTAACCGTGGCTCCCAATGTATATGAAAACTCATAACCATCTGTACATCATTGTGTAAGTGTTAGATGACTAACCACTTTCTACGTTGGAACACTTAGTTGTTAACTATATAGACTATTGTTGTGTTTATGGTGAGAACCTTTATGAATCTGTTACCTACTACAGGCGTTGCCGTTGGACCCCGCCAGAGGCGCTTTTTCTAAGACGTGAGGCACAAACTCGCTTTATCCCCACCATTTTGATTATTGACATATACGTTTGCAAAAGAGTACACACTGATGTATTCCACAAACTCGTTTAAAAGTCGACATACTTAATTATATAAAAATGTATAACAAATAACTAATCACGAAATCAAGAAAACAAAAGATAACCTTCTATTGACAAAACTATAAAGCTTAGTATATGCCAAATGTGGTCTTTGTCAAAAGAAAAAAAATTATCAACATGCAACCCAAAAAGTTTCATTTGCTCACTTGAAGGACTAAACTTTGGAATTTTAGAATACGACAAGCTTAATGAAGGAGTGTTTGAATGAAATTCGAGAGTAGTTGAACAATGGATTGATTTTTAATATAATGTAGATCGTTAATGATATCAGCTTTGACTTTTTAAGTCTTTAACATAAATCTACAATATTCATAATTAATTGGCCTTAGTCATTTGTAGTTTTTTTTATATTTAACCGTGTTAAATTATTTTAACTCTTAAATTTTATTACATATTTAAAAAAACATAGTTTAACACCATTACTTTAATTTTAATATTACTAAATTATTTAATCTGACCTTTAAGAGTTTGCGCTTAAATAAAGCAAAATTGAATATAAAATTCATCGAATACATAGTACTACCAACATGACATAACACATGATATAATTTCAAATCAAAATTTGATAGAATAGAATCACCTAAAACACCCAAATGACACACATATAAAACTTCGATTTCTCTACATATACAAATTTAAAAATAAGCTGAAACAAATAAATATAAACGAAACAACAAAATATATGACATCACAACCCATATTGTCATATATTGGTAATGATACACAATGTTGTCTCTGCAAATACCATAAAGGAGCAGTTGAGCGAAAGAGTCATAACTCCCCCCGGTGGTGTGGTACGTAGTGGGTTTAGTACGCCTCGCCAAAACGGCGGTCACGACATGTTGTTGATATTGATTGAGTTGGAGGGACTTCAGTTTCTACATATACTTGAATTTTTTTATAAAATTATTCGCCTATACACGGAAAAAAAAAATAGTTAATAAATTAAATAATGACCACCATACCCTCTTTTTTTTATTCTAACATATATTGTTCTTGGATGGGACCAAACCAACTAATTATAACTTTTTATTTCAAAAACCCATTTAAATTTAATTTGGTTTGAAAATTAAATATCTCAAAAACCGTGAATGTATTGAACGAATAAATTAGACCATTTTAACGAGCATTAAATTACATTTCTATAGAGTACCCACTCGATATACTTTTGAAATTTTTTTTATTCGAATTTTTTTGATTGGTTTTGAAATTTTATATTATAAATATTACCACATGTGATTTTGCTAGTTGGACATATTATTTTTACATTTTCTTTTTGATTTTAGTTAAATGCATATTATATAACTAATATATGTTTTGAAATTCATATTTAGTGTTTAAATCATATGTGATTGTAACTTACGAACAAATTAAGCTTTTATTAGTTACACAAAATTTTATTTTAATCGTATTTTGTTTACAAATAAAAAGAATAATTAAATAAAGATATAACACACACATATATTGTACCAACCCATTTCATACTACATTTGGATTTAGGTAATTAAAATACATTATACTTAGTAAATTTTTTAGCACATAATCGTTATTTATCGCAGTGTATGTGGTAGGTGCACAACCCAAAAGGAAAACAGTAATTAACAAATAATTTATTAATATACACTTAATATTTTCTTACCAAATGAACAAGCTAGGTGAGTCAAAAAATGATGACTTGCACGTCTTCTATTGATTTCCTTTTATAAATATTGAAATATTATTGGTAAGATATCTTATAAGTTTATTGGACTTCGTTTTGCGTTTTAATAATAAAATAAAGTTGGATTAAATCTTATGTCCACGTTATACGTCTATTCTAATTTCTTAATAATAACTTGATTATGCCATGCAAATTAGTTTAGAATTTTCACGAATGAACCTTAAATCAACTCTCATATGTCTTTGTACAAAATAACTATAACTTTAAATTATTTATTTATTTTAAGATCAAAATAAAATAGAAAGTACGAAACCAACATAATAGTTTTTTTTGGTGTTTTGTTTTGCACCATATCGAACGATGCATTTTGGTACGATACTTAGTTGGTACCAGCAAAACGCTATTAAAAACAGCGGTCATGTATAAAAAGCTTATTATTGTTTGATCAGAGTAATATGTCGGATGTTTAACCCAAAAATTTTCTTTCTACAGAAAATAAATAATGTTGCTAATGTGAAACCATATACATCATATATGGATAAGTGGATTGAGGTTGAAATGCCTATAACCATTCGTGGATTTTCTTGATTGTTACATCTCAACATGCAGGAGTCCTGCCTATCGGGCAAAAAGCCTCGTTGACAATTTCTTCAAGACAATCAAATTTTAAACTATTAGAGATGTGTCTTTCGCTCTTGAGTGGTTGAAATTCCTTTAGAACGATTCAAAGATAATATTTAATATTCAGGTGAATCGTTACATGAGGTTTCAAAACTTTTATCATAATAAACTTTATGCACAAAATCGGACTCTAATGGGTGTTATGGACCTACAAGAGCACATATAGTTTGACAACAACGAGTGTTATATGCCTAATCAAGTATTGTGACGGATTTTATTTAATAGTGTAACCGAAAAAACAAAAGTTAAACTTAAAATTTGAAAAAACCTAACCCAAAAAGTTTAAACTAAAACCTAAAAAAAGAAATTAAGCAGGTAGATTGATTAGATTGGTGATTGGGAAAACAGACAACTTAACTACATCACTACTATTCATTCGAAATAGAGGTAGGCAATCAAACACTATGTTTCTAACTGATAATATGTATAATAGGACGACATGTACATATATGTACTATATATAATATTAGTTATAGTTATGTCATTCTTTAAATTTTGTGTTATAAAAGAACCATGTGAAATAATTACCTTGTCGAACAATAAACTTTATTCGCTAAACAAGTAATCTTTTCTTTAAACTACGTAAAAACTTTTCTGATTCCGTATGGTTCATGGAAACAACTACCAATGTTTAAAGGTACGTTAACATAATGTTAATATAGACAATTATATAATAAAATCAAACTCATTTTATTTAAACATAGAGAAATCACTAATTTTTTTTTTTTTTTTTTTTTTTATTTATTGTTTGTGTTAATAAAATGAATGAATCATAGCCCACGTACGTTGATAAGTTTGCATTATATTATTTTTAAACTAAGGGGGTGGGTCAGTGGGTGGATGTTATCACAAGAATTTAGGCACTGTTTGCAAATATATAAACTTTGGTTTGGTTGTTCATCCACTTAATTTCAATACTCAACATTCATCAATCCATTGATTTTAAATTTTAAAATTTTAATTTACAACATTCTCATTTCATTCACTTAATTTGATACACCATGGATTATACCTTTGCATCTCAGTTTATATTCACAATCATCATCTTTTTTGCTTCTTATTCGACCTCCGAAAATGGTATGTAACTCGATTAATTAATAGTTACTAAAAGAGTAACCCGAGTTATGTTTTTATAATAAAAATAGTAATACTTAAAACACCTACATTGTTCTGAATTACTACTTTTTTGTTTTTTATTCTCAGCCCCGTATACAACATTTGCAAAAGATGCCACCCAAGCTCCGCCATCGGCATCTTACGACTACATCGTAGTCGGAGGTGGAACTTCTGGGTGTGCATTGGCGGCAACACTTTCACAAGGTGCAAAAGTTTTACTTCTCGAAAGAGGTGACTTGCCATATGGTATTCCTTCCGTCAATACCATAAATGGCTTTATTGACACACTCATCAACTTTGCTCCCACGTCACCCTCTCAGACATTTGTGTCCACTGATGGAGTATTCAACCATAGGGCTCGTGTTCTGGGCGGTGGGTCTGCCTTGAACGCGGGCTTTTTCACCAGGGCGAGTGTTGACTATATTAACAGAGCAGGGTTTGACCCGAACCTGGTGAAGGAGTCGTATGAGTGGGTAGAAAAGAAGGTTGTGTTTGAGCCGAAGATGTTGGAATGGCAAACGGCGGTGAAAGATGGGTTGTTGGAAGCCGGAGTGTCGCCTGATAACGGGTTTACTTATGAACATATATACGGGACTAAAGTTGGTGGTACTATTTTTGATCGTGACGGGAAAAGACACACGGCTGCTGATTTGTTGGAGTATGCCGAGCCTAGCAACATCACTCTCTACTTGAATGCAACCGTTCACAGAATCTTATTCAAAACTGATGGTATGAACATTTATTTTTATAATCGTTACTTATAGAAAGTATTACTAAGTTACTAACTAAAGAGTGAGTACTGATAAGTTGTGGTTAAAGTGCATAGTTTAGTTTTACTTTTTTCAATTAGTATGTGTATAATTCCGTAAATAGTCTTAAATATAAACGTCACTAAATCATGGTAAACCAAAGAGCATGTAACGATATGTGTGTGAGTGAGCCATTAACCTATGTTGGAGCATTATTGTCTGTATTTGTATTCATTTGAACGTGTCGTAGAGTTAGTATGTAATTAGATCGAGTTGTAAAGTCCAAACGCATTTAGGAACAAGTTACGTTCAAGTAACTGAGTTACACTCACGTAACTCTGAGTTACGCACGTAACTAGGAGAGTTACGTGCGTAACTCTCTTCCAAAGAGTTACGTGAGCGTAACTCTTCTAGGGTTTCGGGCCACCTATAAATAGCTGCCTCGAAATCATAAATGCGGGTTGTTGAACATTGTCAGAGCTGTCAAATCAAGGAGAGTTACGTGAGCTAGGGTTTAGGTCACGAAACTAGTGTTCTTGTGTGTTAAAGTGTTGTAATCGAGTGTTCTTGGTTCTATTCGTGATTGTAAACAAACACGTTAGTTTAATAGAATCAATCATTTGATTATATCTCTTGTTCTTCACCGTTTTACTTTGAGTTATTGTCTATTCCGCATACAATAGCTTTTAGGGTTCAAAGGAGGTCCGAAATAGGCGACCAACAACCTATAATTCCGTAAATAGTCTTAAATATAAACGTCACTATAATTCCGGTTACAAAGTATGAATGATTTGTAGTATGGTATAATAATAGTCTTTTTAGCATATACTTAGTATTTAAATGGCTACATACATTTACTCTTCACTAAATTGAATATTAAGACGCTGTTTATATGGTACAGAACTAAAAGCTCACGGAGTGTTGTACGAAGATATGCATGGGAATAAGCACATGGCAACCCTAAATGAAGGATCATTGATGAATGAAGTTATATTGTCAGCAGGTACACTTGGTAGCCCACAGTTGATGATGTTAAGTGGTATCGGGCCTTCCGAACATCTAACAAGCCATGGGATCAAGGTGGTTTTCAACCAGCCCATGGTTGGACAAGGGTTATCTGATAACCCGATGAATCTAGTACTCGTCCCTACGACCCAGCCCGTAGAGATTTCACTCATTGAGGTCGTGGGTATCACTAGATTTGGGAGCTTTATTGAGTCCGCCAGTGCCCATATTAACTTGCCATTGCTCTATAATTACGGTTCTCAATTAGAACATTTTGCTAACCAGGTTCGCAATATCTTTAATTACATGATTATGTATATTATTCGTTTATGTAACTATAAAGATGAATTATAACCGGATAGGAAGAGATATATTAACAACTAAGTATATTATTTCAGACAAGAAATCTTGACGAGTTAAGATCTACGATTGAACAACGCTTCAACTTGGATCCAACAGGACTTAACGCCGGACTGATCCTAGAAAAGATAATGGGACCACTCTCTTTGGGCAGCCTCGAGCTGGAGACAGAAAGTCCATACGATAATCCTAAAGTCACATTTAACTACTTTCAAGACCCTCGCGACCTCCAAACATGCGTTCAAGGCATTGAAACCATTATAAAGGTATTGGAATCAAAAGCATTGTCAAAATTTCGAGACCCATTGTTGTCAGTTCAGGAATTGCTAGCTTTAGTGGTCGCTTTACCTTTAAATTTGAGACCGCGACATGTTAATGCCCCATTTGATCTGGAGCAATATTGCAAAGACACTGTGATGACTATATGGCATTACCACGGAGGTTGTCAAGTTGATAGAGTTGTGGATCGTAACTATAAAGTAATCGGTGTTGGTGCACTACGTGTCATTGACAGTTCGACTCTTCTAAACTCTCCTGGAACGAATCCTCAAGCTACTATGATGATGCTCGGAAGGTAACGATAAATCGAGTTAATTTAATAGTTTTATGACAGTATATGAGAACACTAAAAAAGAAAAATATTGTATTGTTAAAATCAAAAAATATAATATTTTCTAACTAATTATCTTTCTTTTGTTTATTTTATACATTTCAGGTATATGGGGGTAAAAATGCTAGGGGAAAGATTAACATTTGGAAAGAAGTAAGAAATAGTTGAGGGAAAAGTTATTCTTTCAAAACACTAAATTATTGTATATCATGTTGAGATACTTAATTACATCTTTTTGATTTATTTTGAGTTTTATGTTCATGGTTTTAAGTAATTAATTATATATCTATGTTACTTTCTTTAGGAAGGGAAAGTGAGAGAGTGTTTGAAAAGATTACGATTTACGAATATAAAATGACAAACATATATATATTGTATGTATTTAACTTTCTAATTTGATTCGATGGGATGATGTGTAAATCGCAGCTTACTCTTAAATCCTTTCTTGATCTCTTTTAATAGGTATAACAATGTTTCTAATCTTAGTTCGATTTGGATTTATTCAAAAGTTTTTCTAATATGTCAGCTTCTCGCGTTTGATTAATGATATAGTAAATATTTTTCTTTTGAGAAAAATGGTTTCGCTATAATTTGCCTTTAAATGATCTACTACTTTTCTTATTATATTTACGAAAAGGCATTGAAAATAAATAAATAAAGAATTAAAGTGTAGCAAAACTTTAAAAAAAAAAGATTTTGATAATGACAATAATTTATACGGTTTGAAACCATAGAAATTATACCGTGTGCTCTAAATATTGTTAAGGAAAGAAAATAAGGGGAATGTGTTGCCGTCATAAGAAATTATTCATTGTTTGCAAATTAATGTATAAACGTTGGTTGTTCATCCACTTATTAATATCCATTCTCAACTTTTATTCATCCATTAATCCTTTTAAAATCTTTAATATTTTTCTTATTCCATTTTCATTTCAATCATTTCTACCATGGATTACACCTTCAAATCTCAGTTTATATTTGTATTAATCATAGTCTTTTTTGCTTCTTCTTCGAAATCCGAAAAAGGTATGTAATTCAACATTTGCTAACGATGCCACATTTGCTAAAGATGCACCATCTTAATTAGTTACTCTTTTGTTTTTATTATTTACAGCTCCATATTCCACATTTGCTAAAGATGCCACCAAAGCTCCGGCTGTTACATCCTACGACTACATCATAGTTGGCGGTGGAACAGCTGGTTGTGCATTGGCGGCCACGCTTTCACAAGGTGCAAAAGTTTTACTACTCGAAAGAGGTGATTTGCCGTATGGTATTCCCTCCGTCAACACTATAAATGGGTTTATCAACACACTCGCTAACGATGCACCCACGTCAGCGTCCCAGACGTTTGTGTCCACTGACGGTGTGCTCAATCATAGGGCTCGCGTTCTGGGAGGTGGGTCCGCCCTGAACGCGGGCTTTTTCACTAGGGCAAGTCATGACTATATTAACAAAGCAGGGTTTGATCCAAAGCTAGTGAAGGAGTCGTATGAATGGGCTGAAAAGAAAGTTGCGTTTAAGCCAAAGATGTTAGCGTGGCAAACTGCGGTGAAAGATGGGTTGTTGGAAGTTGGAGTTTTGCCTGATAACGGGTTTAGTTATGAACACATATACGGGACTAAAGTTGGCGGTAGCATTTTTGATCGGAACGGAAAAAGACACACGGCTGCCGATTTGTTAGAGTATGCTGATCCAAGCAACATTACTCTCTACTTGAATGCAACCGTGCACCGTATTTTGTTCAAAACAGATGGTAACAACATTAATTTCAACTTTCGTCACTTATAGTAAATACATAACTCTATAGTCTTGGTTACTTTAATACCCTCCTATAAATCCTCGTCACATAATTTAATGAATATACATTTATTATTAATTATTTTTTTACAAAGTCAAATATTTCAAAAACAATATATAATAATCTATTTATTTGTTCTTAATTAGACTTAAATCCATAACTTTTCGGGTCGCTGGTCATCCACATACCATCAACCCGACATTACCATTAGTTAATTAGTCTTTGAACACATTTTTTTTTTATGTTTTATGGAACAGAACCAAGAGCTAGAGGAGTGTTGTACGAGGATCTGAAAGGGAAAAAACATATGGCAATTTTAAATGAAGATTCATCGATGAATGAAGTTATACTATCAGCAGGTACACTTGGAAGCCCACAGTTGATGATGTTGAGTGGTATTGGGCCTTCTGAGCAACTAACGGCCCATGGAGTAAAGGTTGTTTTGGACCAGCCCATGGTTGGACAGGGATTATCTGATAACCCGATGAATCTAGTAGTCGTCCCAACGACCCGGCCCGTAGAGGTTTCGCTCATTGAGGTTGTGGGTATTACCCGATTCGGAAGCTTCATCGAATCCGCTAGTACCCATATTAACTTGCCATTGCTCTATCATTTCGGTTCCCACTTTGAACTCTTAGCTAACCAGGTTTGTAATATCTTTTTTCTAGACAAATTTTTAAATGGTCCTAAAAATAGACCGAATGCATACATTACTTGTCACATAGCTTAACAAGTTTCTAACTCGTCATACACAACACACATTTGACAATGTCACACGTCTTCGACTTCGTATCCTTTTCAGAATCCATAAATTAGGTCCAACAATCATTTTTTTCTATATGATTAACAGGAATATGAAGTAGCAGTATTAGACTACTAATAGTATATTGTTTATTTATCTTCGAGTGTAATACCGAATAGGTCAAATTAACTAGCTACATATTTTCAGACTACAAATCTTGACAACTTAAGATCAAAGATTGGGAAACGACTCAACTTAGATCTATCAGGACTTAACGCCGGACTGATCCTGGAAAAGATAATGGGCCCGCTCTCTTTTGGCTCTCTCGAACTGAACACGAGCAATCCAAATGACAATCCTAAAGTCACATTTAACTACTTTCAAGACCCTCGCGACCTCCAAACATGCGTTCAAGGCATTGAAACTATTATAAAGGTGTTGGAATCAAAAGCAATGTCAGAATTCCGAGACCCTTTGTTGTCAGTTCGAGAATTGCTTGCTTTGGTTGTCGCTTTACCTGTTAATTCAAGACCAAGACATGTTAATGCCCCATTTGATCTAGAGCAATATTGCAAAGACACCGTGATGACTATATGGCATTACCACGGAGGTTGTCAAGTTGATAGAGTTGTTGATCGGAACTATAAAGTTATCGGTGTTGGTGCACTACGTGTCATTGATAGTTCGACTCTTTTATATTCTCCTGGAACCAATCCGCAAGCTACTATGATGATGCTCGGAAGGTAACTCCATATTTTTAACTCAACATGTATACGAAAATAATTATAATTTTTTTAATTTATTTTCGCTGTTTCAGGTATATGGGGATAAAAATGCTAGAAGAAAGATTGGCATCTGGAAAGAAGTAATTAGGAAAATGTTGTTTAGAAAATCTTTTTGAAGTTTTATGTTTTTTTTTGTTATGTTTTAAGTAATCTGATTTTAATTTTTATTTTCAAAAATGAAGTTTCTTATGTTCTTATATTTAAACTTAAACCTTACAACATATTACAATAACACAATCATTTACATCACTTGGTAAAGATATTGTAACTAACCAATCACCATGCAAACCTAGTGGTAAGACGACATTATATGTTCATAGAAGTCTTTTGATCGAAACTCCTTAGGTAAACATCTTCAATGGTCAGGGAATGGGTTCGGAAACGATCACATGATTATTCCGCTTCGGTCGTGTATATTTGAGTAAAAGACTCATCATCCCTAGGTAACCCGGACATGGAAGAACCTCTCCATCTGGTAAACATATTGTTACAATATTTATGCAAAACATTATAAACGAAGCTACACCGATCCCTCCATGATTTGCTGACTATCAATGGAGCTACAACGATCCAAAAACCAGCAACAAATCCACCCAGAATGCTAACAACCAACTCCCACTCTACTCCATTTTTTCCATCGCCTTCATTTTGGTCTCTATTAGATGCTTCAACTGCACATAACTCGTTGAGTGGAGCTCCACAAAGCTTGTTGCCAACGAAGCACAACTCACTAAAGCTCTGAAGTTGAGTACCAGATGGAATTCTTCCTGTTAAATCGTTGTACGACACATTAAAGCTACCCAAGAAACTCAATCTTGATAAACTCATGGGAAGTTTTCCAGAAAGCTTATTAATTGATAAATCAAAAGATAGAAGTGTTTTCATGTCCCCAATTGTCTCCGGGATGCTTCCTGTTAATTGATTTCTTGATAAATTCAATGATTTTAGCTCGTGTAAGGCCGTTACCTCACTTGGAATGTGCCCAACAAGATTGTTACTCGAAAGGTCCAATAACATCACCCATTGAAGAATAGTGCTATATGTGTCCTCTCGTCCCTTCACCACTAATAAATCAGTGGCGATAGTTGCTCCACCGTAAACTATATAAAAGGCAAATTGATCAACTGAGATATCTTCTTTCCCGGAAAGAACACTAAAGTTGTTGAAGCATCTTGGAATATATCCTGAAAGATTGTTATCAGCAAGGTCCAAGATCTGAATAGTTGAAAGATGGCAAAGCTCGTGAGGAATAATTCCGTCAAAATTATTGGATCGAAGGTTGAGAAGTCTCAAAGAAGAGAGTTGTGTTCCAATCCATGTTGGAATGTTTCCAACAAGTTCATTTCTACCAAGTTGAAGGATCACTAAGTTTGTCAAGTTCATCAGAGAAGCAGGCAAACTTCCGGAGATCTTGTTCCCACGCATGGTTAATGATCTTAGGCGAGATAAAGTACCCAAAGTTGTTGGAATCACTCCAGACAGATTGTTGTTCTGCAAGTTTAGTAACTGCAGATCCGGCCAGTTCTCCCAGCACTTAGGAATGACACCTGACAAATGATTATTTCCCAAATTTAGAGCGTATGTCTCTTTTACACCATTGGAACACAACAGCTCATGTAATGATCCTGTAAATGAATTGTTTGACACATCCAAGAGAGTTGGAAACGAGCTATTCGAGAGATAAGTTAACTTCCCACTTAACTCATTAGAACTTAAGTCGAGTAAACGAAGTGTTGTAGGGATACTCAACAACGTCCCTTGGATATGATTTTTGGACATATCTAAACAGTTTAGATCTGTAAAAGATCTCAAAAATGACTCAGGCATGTATTCTGAAATGTTCGTGTTACTTATATCCAAATCTTCTAACCCCGTTTGTGCTTGTAGCCATAATGGAAATTGAGGTCCTAAAACCCAAGAGTTCAAATACAAGTACCGCAACTGGAAAGGTGGAATCCAGTTTGCAGACCGCGGTCTTAGGATTAGATTGTTGCCTTTTCCATTTAGATATTTCAAGCTTACAAGTTTGGCAAAATGAGCTTCTGTCACCACACCGTTAAGCGTATTGTTAGAAATATCAAAACGGCTCAACTTGGAAAGTTGACCGAGGCTATCAGGAAGGCTACCATTAAGTTGGTTATCAGAAAGAACTAACATCTCCAATGATAATAATCTTCCAATGGAGTATGGAATAGGACCAGTAATAAGATTCCGACTAAGATCTAATCTCTTCATAGAAGACAATTGTCCTATGAAATCTGGGATTGGACCGCTAATACGGTTAGATCTAAGAGCCAGGTGCTCCAGATGTATAAGTTTCCGCCCAAGTTGATCCGGGAAATGACCATAAATATTCGAGGACCAGAGAAATAATGACTCCACACGAGGTAATTTGCATTTGAAAAAACTTTCAAGAAGTTGTGTGAAAGTAATATTAAGAAAATTGTTATCGGAAAAATCAACATCTCTCAAATTACAAAAGTTGCCCAACGATTTATGGATTGTTCTGGTGAGTTGATTTCGTGATAAATCAAGGCTGATAAGAGAGGCTAAGTTGTGAAGGGAATCGAGAACTGAACTTGAAATACCACAAGAACTAATATCTAACGAAACGAGATTACTAGCTATAGTACTAGACAACTGTTTTAATACTAATGAAGAATTCATGAAATCATTCTCAGAGACGTGAAGTGACTCTAGAGAAGTCAAGTTACGAAAGCTATCAATACTACTAGGAATAGGGCCGTGAAAATTACACTTGAGTAAATCCAAAGAAACAAGACTGCTTATACTGAATATCCATAGTGGCACAGAAGTATCAAAATTGTTATAAGAAAGATCAAGTAAGGTAAGGTTTGTGATATTAAGACTAGGAACATCGGGATGAATATCCGAGAGTTGACAATTAAATAGATGTAGTTGGGACAAAGAAGGAAGGGTGTTGATCACCTGAAACCAGTCGATTGCTTTGCTAAGGTCTACGCCACTTATATCTAGGTGATGCAACCAACGAAGACTTGACAGCCACCGCATGTTCATCATACTAGTAGATTCTACAGCATAATGAAAACTTCCAAGAGAGAGGACGTTTAATTGTGAAAGATTCCCCAATTGAGGAGGGATATTTCCACCAAATTTGGATTGCGAAAGGTTAAGATATCTCAAGTTTCCAAGAGAACCAATGAAGCTTGGAACTTGGATTCCTCTAAAATCGTTGCAACTCAAGTCGAGACGCCTTAGTTGTTTTAGATGCAACAAGGATGAACTTAAGTTTCCTCCCAACATCTGTTTTGAGGCTTCTTCGGATTCTTTGGTTGTCATGAAATCAATTAAATAGCAGTGACCATCAAGTCCACTGAGATTAATCTGATTAACATGACCAGTATAGTTATCACAAACGATCCCATCCCATTTACAGCAGTCATTTTTATCCTCCTCGACCCAAGAAGCAAGTCGATTTGCATCATCAATGAGGTCACGCTTGAACTGGAGAAGTGCTTGTCTCTCATCATCGATACATGACACATCATTAAAGTTTTGCGATACACATACATGAAACAATGACACACCAACATGTAAGCACAAGTAACAACACCAGAAATAAGAAAATGAAAAACGATCAGAATTCATTTTAGCTGATTACTTGGTTACAAAAAGAAAAACATTCGCTCAAGTTTTAAACCTTAAAGACAACCCGAGGTGTAGCAGTTCAGTCTGAACTCAAATCTTTAAGCGTTATGTCTAAAGGGTTGCTGTCATTTATAGTCGTTTCATACTTTAATGTGAAAGGAGATATATACAGCCGACTCATAACTAAATTTGTGGTCCAATTTTTTTTTTCCTTTAATAGTTCTGATTCAACCTGAAAATAGATATGGATATAAACGAAAAGTTCAAGGTCAATTCGACCGGTCACTCGATTGGGCACCTACCACCAGAAAAGTGACCCACACCCTTCATTATTTTGTTCATTACCGTCTTCAAAGGTGACCACCATAGCTGCAATTGACCACCACAAAACACCTCAAATTAAAACAAACATTATTTATGAAGAAAAAAAACCCTTAAGGATTAAACACATAAACACTAGTGTAATTTCTGATACCATATAAAATTATTAATATCGAACAAGAAACTAGAATTGAAAGACAATACTATCACTATTTATATAAATCACTTATAACTTTTACAAATGTAATATATTTTTAACAATACTTGCGCAAAACATTGTAAACAGAGCTACAACGATCCCTCCATGATTTGCTGACTATCAACGGAGCCACAACGATCCAAAAACCCACAACGAATCCAGCCCCAATGCTAACAAACAACTCCCACTCCACTCCACTTTTTCCATCGTCTTCCTTTTGGTCCTTATTCGGTGCTTCAACTGCACACACCACCGTGACCGGAGCTCCACAAAGCATGTTGCCAACAAAGCACGACTCATTAAAGCTCTGAAGTTGAGTACCAGATGGAACCCTACCTGTTAAATCGTTATACGACACATTGAAGCTACCCAAGAAACTCAATCTTGACAAACTCGTAGGAAGTTTTCCAGAAAGCTTATTCATTGATAAATCAAAAGATTGAAGTGCTTTCATGTCTCCAATTCTCTCTGGGATGCTTCCTGTTAACTGATTTCTTGATAAATTCACTGATTTTATTTCGTGTAAGGCTGTTAGCTCACTCGGAATATGCCCAACAAGATTGTTACTTGAAAAGTCCAACAACATCACGAGTTCAAGAATAGTGCTATATTTGTCCTCTCGCCCCTTCACCACCAATAAATCAGTAGCTATAGTGGCTCCACCGTAAACTACATAAAAGGCAAATTGATCGACTAAGATATCTTCTTTCCCGGAAAGGACACTAAAGTTGTTGATACATCTTGGAATATTTCCCGAAAGATTGTTATCAGCAAGGTCCAAAATCTGAATAGTTGAAAGATGGCAAAGCTCTTGGGGGATAATACCGTCAAAATTATTCGATCGAAGGTTGAGAAGTCTCAAAGATGAGAGTTGTGTTCCAAACCATGTTGGAATGTTTCCAACGAGTTCATTTCTACCAAGCTGAAGGATCACCAAGTTTGTCAAGTTCATTAGAGAAGCGGGCACGCTTCCAAAGATCTTGTTCCCACCCATGCTCAATGATCTTAGACGAGATAGGGAACCCAAAGGTGTTGGAATCACACCAGTCAAATTGTTGTTCTCCAAGTTTAATAACTGCAACTTTGGCCAGTTCTCCCAGCACTTTGGAATGACACCCGACAAACGATTATTTCCCAAATTAAGAGCTTGTGTCTCTTTTACACCATTGGAACACAACAACTCATGTAATGATCCCGTAAATGAATTGTTTGATAGATCTAAAAGAATTGGAAACGAACCTTTTGAGAGATAAGTTAACTTACCGTTAAACTCGTTAGAACTTAAGTCGAGTAAACGAAGTGTTGTGGGAATGCTCAACAACGTCCCCTGAATATGATTTTTGGACATATCCAAACAGTTTAGATCCGTAAAAGACCTCAAAAATTTCTCAGGCATATATTCTGAAATGTTTGTGTTGCTTACGTCTAAGCGTAGTAAATCCTTTTGTGATTGCAGCCACAATGGAAACCGAGGCCCTAAATTCCAAGAGTTCAAATGCAAGTACTGTAACTGGAAAGAGGGAATCCAATTTGCTGATGGCAGTCTTAGGGTTAAGTTGTTTCCGTTTCCTTTTAGATATTTTAAGCTCACTAGTTTGGCAAAATGAGCTTCAGTCACCACACCGGTCAGAGAATTGTTAGAAATATCAAAATGAGTCAACTTGGAAAGCTGACTGGTGAAGCTATCAGGGAGTCTGCCATTTAGTTGGTTATCAGAGAGATCTAAGAATTCTAACGATGATAGTCCAATGGAGTATGGAAGAGGACCAGAAATCAGATTTCGACTAAGATCTAATCCCCTCATAGAAGATAATTGTCCTAAGAAATCTGGGATTGGACCGCTAATACGGTTATTTCTAAGAAGCATGAGCTCCAAATGTATAAGTTTCCGCCCAAGTTGATCTGGTAAATGACCATAAATATTTGAGGACTCGATGAATAATGACTCCAAACGAGGTAATTTGCATTCGAACAAACTTTCAAGAATGTATGTTAAAGTAATATTAAGAAAACCGTTGTCTGACAAATCGATCACTCTCAAATTACAAAAGTTGCTCAAAGACTTGGGTATCGTCTTGGTGAGTTGATTTCGTGACAGATCGAGGTTGATAAGAGCGGTTAAGTTGTGAAGGGAATCAAGAACCGAACTTGAAACACCGCAAGAACTAATATCTAACGAAATGAGATTACTAGCTATAGTATTAGACAGACCTTTTAATACTAATGAAGAATTCATGAAATCATTTTCATAGACATGAAGCGACTCTAGAGAAGTCAAGTTATGGAAGCTATCAATACTACTATGAATCGGGCCGTGAAAATTACACGACCCCAAGTCCAATGAAACAAGACTAGTTATACTGAATATCCATCGGGGCACAGAAGTATTAAAATGGTTAGCAAAAAGATCAAGTAAGGTAAGGTTTGTGATATTAAGACTAGGAACATGGGGATGGATATATGAGAGTTCACAATTCGATAGATATAGTTGCGACAAAGAAGGAAGGGTGTTGATCACCTGGAACCAATCGTTTGCTTTGCTAAGGTCTACGCCACTTATATCCAGGTGACGTAACCAACGAATATTTAACAACCACTGCATGTTCATCAAACTAGTTGATTCAAAGAAAGAACGGAAATTTCCAAGAGAAAGGACGTTTAATTGTGAAAGATTCCCCAATTGAGAAGGAATAATTCCACCGAATTTGGATTCTGAAAGATTCAGATATCTTAAGTTTCCAAGAGAGCCAATAAAGCTTGGAACTTGGATTCCTCCAAAATCGTTGCAACTCAAGTCGAGATGCCTAAGTTGTTTAAGATGCAACAAGGATGAACTTAAATTCCCTTTCAACATCTGTTTTAAGTCTGCAATGGATTTTTTGGTGTTCATGTAATCAGTTTTTAAATTGCACCAATCAGCAGGTCCACGAAGATTAATCTGATGAACATGACCAGTATAGTTATCACAAACAATCCCACCCCATTTACAACAATCACTCTTCTCATTCCCGACCCAAGAAGCAAGTCGATCTCCTTCATCTATAAGTCCATGCTTGAACTTGAGAAGTGCTTGTCTTTCGTCATCGATGCATAACACACCATCAAAGTTTTGATTAGACAAGCATAAAGGAAACAAGGACACAACAAGTAAGCTCAAGTAACAACACCAGAAGTAAGAAAACGAAAAGCGGTCAGAATTCATATTGGTTGATTACAGAAGAAGAGTGGCTTGCTTTTTGAGTTTTCATTGGAGAGTTCAATTCAAACTCGAGTAATGTGAACGAAGACATTTCAAGCTGACTAAAAGCTTAATTTCTGGTCTAAATTTCCTTGTTTGATTGTTCTATACTATAATTGAAAGACTCCAAATATTAACTTATACAAAAGTCAAAAGGTCAATTCTCCCATTCAAAATTATCATTCTGCAGAATTTTTGTTACAAGATACTAAATTTAATATATTAATGTAACAAAATATCCCCCATCCCATTAGATATTAGTAGTTAATAAGTTATGTTATACTATTAACGGGTGTTTGTTTCGACTTATGTAACACACTGACCGTTACATAAGCCGAAACAAACATCTCCTAAAGTAACACACTGACCGTTCCATAACTTGGGTAACTCGGTTGGTGCACAAAGTGATCCGCACCCTTCATTAATTTGTTCAGTCTCAATCATCTCCCACTGTCACCGACATAGCAATTACACAAGAAAAAAATAGTCCTTATAATTCAAACCAAGGATAGTAAAAGGGGACGAATAATAATCTCTTGATCCAAATCGAAACACAAAACAAATCACAACATTATACCTTTTGAAGACTCGTTTGGTGGCATCTGGATCAAATTTAAGGGTTTTAAAAGGGGGATCAGGGTAACACCTACGGTGGGTTTAAAATTAAAAAGTAGTAGTGTTTGAAAACAGATGTAAATCGGACAAGTGAAAGCTTACGAGGATTTCCGTCGGAAGGTCATCGAACCAATCATGTTTCCCGGCAAACGAGTGTGGAGCTCACTAGAAAACTTTAGGGGGTATTTGTTTACGAATTTTTCTCATTTCTGTTTTTTTTTCTTTTTTTTTTTATTAAGTTAGAGGGTGTTTGTTTAGAATTATATAATGAGTTTATTGTTTATTGAAATTTCGAATTATGTTATATAAGTTCGAATTTTCTGGCTTATGTAATTGTTTATGGGTTTAGTACTGTTTTTTTTATGTCATAACAAACAATAATATATGTTTTATAAAAGGTTATATAAGTCAGAAAATTTGAGTTTATAAAATATAAGTCGAAATGTCAATAACTTATAAGACTCTTATATAAGTCCAAACAAACCCCTTATAAACTCATCTAACGCCTCGTTTAAAGAAACTCATCTAACGCCTGCAAATGGGCCTATGTGCATTATTACGTAGATAATAACCTGTTAATTGAGCTCTATCTATACTTTCTATGTTAATTAGCATGCAAAGTGGAGCTCTCAATTTTCTTTTTCTCAAAACACAACGGAATCGAGTTCCAAGCTTGTTCAGTTGTTCTTTCCTATAAAAATATTTTGATGTAAAAAATAGTACAAGAGGTACCAAATGGATATGCCATTTACAATCCATTCAACAAATCTCAGAAAGATTTTCTCCACAGGAAGTGAAGAATATGATCTTTTACAGCTTATATTTTAAGACGACATGTATAAACGGGTCATTATCTAAGCTTGATTTACCTTTCACGTGATAGAATTAGAACAATTGTTACGTGGGAGGTTAGAAAATATTAACGGAAAGTTAACCTTTTGAAGAACATAACAAGGAAACCTAAATTACTTGATTTCGTTTAATCACTCTATTCCTGTTTTTAATCATTTGGAGAAAATAACAGAATCCATTGAATAAAACCTTTTAATTTCTAAAACCATGTCCATTTTGGTATAGATTAATGGACCCTCTTTATATTTTAAAATATCTTCAATAGATTTCCTAATTTTTTCGTATATTATGAAGTCATCTGTAACTTGTGAAAAAGAAGTCATTCTTAGAGAAAAGGCACTTTACGAAAGACATAAAACGTCCCCTTTTAGGCATATGCTGATTCTTCGATGGTTTATCCCATCGCCCCAAGTCGATATAAAAGAAACCAAAGATGGTCAAACAAACCAAATCGTTACAAGCTTCACCTCAAATGTCAAAAAGAAGATGTAGTTTATATATTTGAGCACTCATCAAGCGATATCAGTTAAAGGCCTACTCTCTATTGGCATGTATATATGCTCTAACGTAATCCATATTGTTATATGCCAAAGGAGAGTTGCCCTGTAACTGTTAATTGCTTAAGAAAATGGTATATATCATGCAAGAGTTGTACATTTAACAATTAACATCCTCTCAAAAGGTATACTTCATTGCACATAAACTGAACAGAGTAGATGTTCAGTATACCGGCCATATTATCGCTTACATTTGTATGTTCATGTTCTTCAGTTTCAACAGTTTTCAAACTTTATTTCTCAATAGAGAATGTTCTTTTGAACAAAAACTTGCATTTAACCCTATTTCCAATACTGAATTATTCGATTTCTGGGAAACAATGTGAATAAATCAGCAATATTGTGGTTCAAGTTCAGGATCACATACACTCAAACTTCAGCTTAGAAAAGTTGATTTATCCCATTAATAAATAATAATAAGACTTGAAAGTGCACAGTCTTAAACAAGATACCTTGTTCAAATGCTATAACGATTTTTGTAATTTTTGTAATGTGCTATAGAAAGAGAATGTTGCCGATACAAAACACCTCTCGGCAAAGTGAACCTTCAAGCTACTATTTACTTGGTTCATATGTGGACTTCACAAGACACGTTTTCTATAATTTATGCTTCACTCGATATAAAAGAAAGTAATGTTGTGAGGAATTAGTATCTCAGTTTTTAAGTCTAATAAACTTACTAAAGTTAGATTCATTTTATCTTTTAATCATGTTCTAACAAACTAATTCTCAATATGGAGATGAAATGTAAGGCAATGTGTAATGGGAAATATAGGATGCAATTTGTTTCTCATATTTCATGAATGTAATATTTAGCACATTTTGATTGTTTATGACTGATTTTGTGATATTTTAGTCTGACATGTTACTTGTATTTGCAACATACAAGTTTGGTTCTAAAGTTTGATATTTATATGTTTCTAGGGGAGGTTCTAATAAGAAAAGATTTTATTAAATTGTCCGTTTGGTTCACATAATGTTTTCTAATGGAATGAAATCTATAGAATCCGAAGGAATTGAAATCAAAGGAATGTGATTATGTTGTCCGTTTAGTTGTCAGAAAATAAAATGGAATTCAATTGAATTCTTTTGTTATTTTCTCAATGGTTTATAATTTTGTCAACAAAATATGAATGTACTTATATAAAATGACTAAAATAATCTTATTGTTTTTCATTATATTTGCTTTCTTATATTATAAAATCACGAGTTTTCAACTTTTGAGGATAACGAATCAACACTTTTCAAGTATTTTACTATTATTATAACATTCACACCCAAATACAACTCAAAACGAGAAAAACACATCATATTTGTGAAACTGTTATATATAAACATGAAAACGTGAGCATAAACACATCATGTTTTTATTAAATATTTATCACGAATCGAGAAAAACGCGACATCTATTAATTCCTTATTAATATGAAAGGAGTAAAAACGCAACGTATTATAACCCTATATTAGAATGAAATGAGTAAAAACGTAACATCTTTAAACTCTATATTAGCATGAAATGAGTAAAAACACAACAACTTGTAATTGAGACTATTCATTATCATTAAGTAAGAAAAAACGCCACACCTTTTACCATTTATTAGCATAAAGTCAATAAAAATCGCATAAATATGTCATGAGGTGACCAACTTCAAAAGGCGAAATTAAGCGGAAAGAAAAACCAAGAATAGGAAGTACGAAAAAAAAGCGTTTTTGATATATTTTATTTAGTTATAGTTAAAAAGAGGGATATCATTGTCATTTAAAGATTTAAGAGTGAACGAAATTGAATTCTTTCTCATACCCCTAAGGAATGTGATTTCTTTAACCGATGGTAAATTTGGATTCCAATGGAATTCAATTCTGTCAATTTTGGTAACCAGACACGTTTTTGAACTGGAATTTAATTTAAATTTCGTCAAATTCCTTCATATTCAGTGAAACAAAATCCCCCATATGAACCATTTTCTAGACGCATGTTTATGATGCACATGGGGAGAGTCATGTAGTGATTTACTGATTTTGGTCCACAAATTATAACAAGGATTGAATTTTAGTGCACACATTATTAGTTGTGCATCATAATGTTTGACTATAAATGAGTTCTTAGTGTTCTTATTAAGATTTGGTTATTATTTGATCTAGGATAAAGCTATGATTGAAGGTTAGTGATCAAGATTTGCTACTGTTAAGTTGTAGCATTTGTTTGGTCTAGTGTTCAAGTTCAAGTAAAATAATAATATATATATTAGAGTTAATTACATAAATGATTTATCTAAAATTATAAATTTTGTCTCTAGGTTTAAAAAGTTACATAAATCGTTCAAGTTTGAAAATTATTTACGTTTTTCGTCCCTAATTTATAATTTGCACCCGTATTTGGGAAAACCTGGTGTGTTTAGATGAAGAAAACTAGGAGTGTTTTCTAGAAAAATTTTCAAGGGAAACTTAGAAAACAGAAAACGTGTTCAAATGTGATTTTTTCTAAATCGTTTTCCCAGAAAACAGAAAACTCAGTTTTCTAATTTATAACTACACTTAGAAAACTCAATTTTATAGTTTTCCAACTATTTTCCACTTCTAAAATGGAAAACTCCTTGTGTTTTCCATTTGACAACTAAACACATTTTCAAACTTTTTAAATGTTTTCTAGAGAAGAAAACTTTTTTTGTTTTCTTGAAAACTAAAAATGGAAAATTAGAAAACGTTTTCTATAACTAAACGCAACCTTAGAGACGAAATCCGTAATTGGAGCAAATCTTATGGATGAAAAAAGTAATTAGTTTTTAAAAGTGGATGATTAATACAACATTTTAAAACTAGGGATAAAATTCATAATTTAAGATAAATCTTATGGATGACTTTTGCAATTAACTCTATATTGGTGTTTCCAAAGTTTGGGTTCAATTGAAAGGCTTACAAAAAAAAAAAAAATTATTTAGAGGTTATTTGTCTAAAATATACAATGTAATTTCAATTTTATCCCAAATGGGTCATTATACTATTTTTTTTGTCCCAATATATAATTAAAAGTTTGTATTTTGACATAGTTGGTGATTTGGTAACCGGTTACTACACCGACAAGGAATTTAATTAAATATATCTAAAGCATACATTTCCTTTTAATTCTATCCCAAAGGTGTCATTACTAATGGTGAGAAATAGAAATCTCGGTTTGTATCACAAAACACAACAAATGCGATCTACATGACCGTTCTTTCCACAAGAATATTTCAATGTGAAAAAAAAAGGTATAAGAATGACCAAATGGATATGCCATTTATAATCCATTCAACAAATCTTAGAAGATTTTCTCCATAGCAATATCGAAGAATATGTTTTTTGTAGAGAATATGTTAAGGCACCCGGTTGTAATTTAGTTGGAGATGATGGCCTTTGGATGTATCAGAGGTTCAATCCCGAGCAAAGTAAATTAGAAACATATTTATAAATATTTTTTTTTCTTGAATAAGCTTGATGGGTCTGGAACAACTTATATAAGTTGATGGGAAATCAATTTTTGAGAGAATGAAAGAAAAATTCGCCGTATTATTGTTACATAAAAGAATAAAACAAGCTAAATATTTGTTTACAATGTGCTTTTCTTCATATTTTGTTTTAATCACTTGAATAGAACTAATTTTTCTCTAGTAATTTTCTCATTGTCATATCATGTACCAATTGTGAAAGAAAATCATCCTTAAAAAGTTATTCTTTACAGCAATCTACTCCTCTCGGAATCTAAAAAGAGAAAAAAAAAAAACATGAAAACAAGAATAAAAAGGGGCACTTTTCGAAAGATATAAAACGTCCCCTTTTAGGCATATGCCAATTCTTAGATGGTTTATCCCATCACCCAAGTCCATATAAAGGAAACCAAAGATGGTCGAACAAACCAAACCATTACAAGCTTGACCTCAAAAGTCAAGAGAAGATGGAGTTTAGGTCCCCTCATCAAGCGAAATCAGTTAAAGGCCTACTCTCTATTGGCATATGTATGTTATAACGTAATCTATGTGCTACATGAGATTATTAATCTTGTGTCGTTTTGGTAATATCGTTATATGCCAAAGGAGAGTTGCCCTGTAACTGTTCATTGCTTAAGAAAATGGTATGCAAGAGTTGTAACTATATTTTAACATCCTCCGAGAAGGTATATTTCTTTGCACATAAACTCATACGAAGAAGATGTCCCTAATATAGACCATCGATATTTTGTTTTAATATTTCATGCATTGCTTACATTTGTATGTTCTCCGGTTCAACCTTACTTTGAAACTCGTTAATTTTTTTTAAACAGACTTTAAAGTTCAATTCTTAAGTTTTTTGTTCTCCGGTATTTTCTAAAGATAGGCCTCTCGGCAAAGTCAGCCTACAAGCTACTACGTACTTGATTCAGAGATGTGGATTTCGCAAGGCACGTGTTCTATTTAATTAATGTTTCACTCAATGTAACAGAGTGTAATGTAGCGAGGAAATGAGTTAGTTAGCATCACATTTTGTTAGTCGAACAAAGTAAGTTAATTAGGTAATTCGGAATTTTATGCTTTGACTTGTAAAGGCTATATATGCCATTATCAACTTTCCCCAATTTCGTTCAATTCAATATATGTCGAGATTCTAATTCAATTAATCCTTTAGAGAAGCATTATTCAAAGTCAAGAAACAAAAATGTAATGCAATTTATTCAAAAATGAAATCTTGTAACAGATAAAAATAAGAATATAAGATGCATTTTTTATCGACTATGTTATGTGATTTATCTGGACGTGATAATGGTCTATCTTAGTGGAATTTCCATTCTCCGATGTAATTTGTTCTATCATATTTAAAAATAATAATAAAAAAATCTGAAAGTTGAAGACATTTTACTATGTTTTATGACTAATTTCGTGATATATTTTATATGGTACTTATATTTGTAAAATTAAACAAATTTAGTCCAAAAGCTTAATATGTTTATAAATTTAGATTATAGATATGAGCATTAGATGGTAAAGCTGTGATTGAAAGTGTTGGAATTTTGACGTCAACAACCCCAAGGAAACACGCGGAATACAAGAAACTTTAAATAATGGTGGTGGTTATCGAACAAATGTTGGCTGTATAAATAGGAAAAAGCTGAAAAAAATCAGCAAGTTCTTGGATTCTTTGCATGTTTGTGGGTTGTTTTAAAGATCCAAGTTTGTGTTTTTGGTGGTTGGTTGAATCGAAAGGAGTGCGGCTTAAACCTTGTACCAAAATTCTTTTTTCTTAATGAGAGTCGTCTATACATTCTCATCTCTCGGTTTCTATTTCTTCTTTCTTGTTCGATAATCGTCACCATAATAGAATATTCTTATATTCTGCGGGTTCCCTCTAATATTAAAAAGTCATAATATAAGTAGTAAAAAAAAAAGAATTTATTAGAATGTGCCTCTTAGCCCCATGTATACATTTGTATACCCACCAATCCCATCATGCAAGGGACCTGTGTCGGTAATTACCGACCCTGACAAAGATTCGAACACGAGACCTCCTACAGATAGGTAACATGCTATAACCACTTGGACATGTCCTCGTGGTCATAATATAAGTAGTAGATAATGAAAATAAACAAATATTGAATAGAAAATCATATTAAAAAATTGTTTGAACAAAGTTTAATGGTTTTGTTTAATAAAAAAAAAGTTATACAATATCGATGGTTGTTTATAAATAATGTTAAACAAATTATTTTTATAAATAGAAATATGTTATTATAAAAATGATAATTGATTATTAAAAAAAACTGATGTTTCCTTCTTAATATATACTAGTAAAATACACGCGCGATGCCGCGACAAGATTAAAGTAATAGGGGAAAAAATTACATTGTGATAATAGTTTTCTCATTCATTTTATGATATATACATTGTATAATATATATTGGTCTTTCGGACCATAACATGGTATTAATTTTTTTGGCGTTTTCTAGTTCTTTTTTTTCGAAAAAAAGTTTGTAAAATTAAATTATTGTGTTTAGGATTTAATATGTTTTTTTTCATAAATAAATAAAATAAAAATTTAAAAATAAAATGCTAGCAAATTAACATAAATAAAATATAAATAGTTAAATGAGGGGCAAATATTTCTTTTCTTTTTTAACTTTCAACATTAAGATTTATGGGTTAAAAGCTTTATAGATATATAGTATAGATATACATTGTATATAATATATCGGCTCTTCGGACCATAAAATAGAATTAAATTTTTTGACATTTTCTAGTTCTCTTTTTTCGAAAAAAAAAAGTTTGTAAAATTAAATTATTGTGTTTAGGATTTGATAATTTTTTTTTCATAAATAAATAAAAGAAAAATTAAAAAATAAAATGATAGCAAATTAACATAAATAAAATATTGATAACTAAATGAGGGACAAATATGTCTTTTTCTTCTTAAATTTCAACATTAAGATTTATGGGTTAGTATAAATATAGATTAATGTTATTAATAAATAAAATGGTTCTCTAAAATTTAAATTTTGTTTTTATAAAATGATCGATAGTTCACATATATTTTGTCACATTCATTTGAGAATCTCATTAGACGTCTACCTAAATAGTCTTATAGGGCAAAGAAAAATATAGTTAAATGAACACATAACCAATTAATTTGACAATTAGTATATTTTTTTGTTAAGCACTTATACCTTATAGGTATCACAAACACAACGAAATGTGATCTTCATGATCTTTATTTCCACAAAAATATTGGAATGTGGTAAAAAAAAAGTATAGGAATAACCAAATGGATATGCCATTTACAATCCATTCAACAATTCTTAGAAGATTTTCTCATAGCAAGTGAAGAATATGAATTTTTTTGAGAATATGACATGTTAGTAATTTAGCTAGATTCGGAGATGACGGCCTTTGGAAGTATCAGAGGTTCAACCCCAAGCAAAGCAAAGTATCAGAGGTTCAACCCCGAGCGAAAAAAATTCTTGGAAAAAAAGTTATTCTTTACATCAAAATCTACTTATCTGGGAATCAACAAAAATAGAAAAGGGCACTTTGTGAAGACATAAACTGTCCCCTTTTAGGCATATGCCGATTCTTTGATGGTTTATCCCATCGTCCAAGTCCATATAAAAGAAACCAAAGATGGTCGAACAAACCAAACCATTACAAGCTTGACCGCAAAACTTAAAGAGAAGATGGCATAATATGGATCTCTCATCAAGCGAAATCAGTTAAAGGCCTACTCTCTATTGGCATGTATGATCTAACGTAATCCATGGACTACACGAGGTTATTAATCTTGTGTCATTTTGGTCGTGTTGTTATATGCCAAAGGAGAGTTGCCCTGTAACTGTTCATTGCTTAAGAAAATATTTATCATGAAGGAGTAGTAAATTTAACATCCTCTGAGAGGTATATTTCATTGCACATAAAGTCAACAAAATAGATGTGCGTAATTCCATCCTTATTTTGTTTTGATAGTTCATGCATTGCCTACATTTATATATTCTTCTGTTTCAACAAATTCTAAAACTCCTGAGTTTCTTTTAACCGACTTTCAAAGTTTACTAGATTATTGTCCCGCAATAGCGCGTAAAAATTGAATCGTTAAAATTTATGTTTATTTAAATTCTAAGTTATTATAAGAAAACAATGTTATACGTATAATAACACATATAATTTTACGTTTATACAAATATTGTTTATAGTTATAATAATATATACACATTTACGTTTATACACGTGTTTTGATATTTTTTTATTAGAAAATTTAGAATAATAATAAAGGAAATCATAGTCCAAATTGAGCGATTATATAAGTAAATTAGAATTTTTGTTTTTTATTTTAGTAGAGATTGGAATTAAAAAGAAAATGAATTATGTATTGTAAAAGGGTGTAAAATAAAAATAATTGTTGATGACATAATAAATCTGATCTAACGGTTAAAATTAAAGAAGTTAACTTATGTAATGGACCTTAATTCGCCATGTGACATTTAAGATCACTCTTTTATTGTATATTAAATATTAAAGATTTGATAATTCCTCCTCCCCTCTCTAATTTTCTAAAGATGGTCCGCTCCAATGCCTATTTTTTCTTTACAATTGAAAATGTTCTTTCGAGCCAAAACTTGCATTTGCTAAGCTCAATTGCTTACCTTATTTACAATTTCCAATACTGATTTACTCGACTTTTGGGAAGCGAGGTTAATGAATTAGCGTGTGATTCGAGTTCAAAATAAACTTTACCTTAAAAAAGTTGATGTGGCCCATAACGAATTGGACTTGAGAGTGCATAGTTTTAAACAAGAAACCTTGCGCTTAAATGTCACGATAATATTTTTTGAATGCTTATAATGTGTTATAGAAACTGAATGTTGGAGATACAAAGTCAACTACAACACCTCTCAGCAAAATGAACCCACAAGCTACAACTTACTTGGTTCATAGAATTATAGGTCTGGACTTCACAGGACATGTGTTCTACTTAATTCATGCTCCATTCAATATAACATAATGCAATGTTGTGAGGAATTGAATTAGTATCAGTTTGTTAGTCTAACAAACTTATTAAAGTGAGTTAGTTGAGTTACCTGCTTTTACTTGAAGAGGCTATATAGTTAATCATGTGTATCATTTTTTGGTCATATATATACCATTGTAAACTTTTTCCAATTTAGTTCAATTCAATATATGTCGAGATTCATTGAAATCTTTTTGTTATGTTCTAACAAACTAATTCCCTATATAGAGACGCATTTTCCAAAAGTTTAGAATAAAGATGTAATGCAATGTGTGTAATAGGAAATATAAGACGCAATTTGTTTCTCATATTTTGTAACACGTTGTCTTTTCATGCCCTTGATATTGTCCGTTTTTCCGACTCGGCTCACGGATTTGTTTTTATGGAGCTTCCAAGGGTCACCCTCCTAGAAGTACTATGGCCCAAGCATGCTTACCTACAAAGTTTTTAAGCTTGTATTGCATATAGCCACCAAACGTGTCGTGTCATGAAAGGCTAAGGTTTACTCATATATTCATACAACACTACTCTGGCCCAAACACGTTCACCTACGAAGTTTTTAAGCTCTGCATTGTCTGTCGCCACCAAAACCAGTCGTGTTAAGAAAGACTGAGGTTTACTCATATACTAAAACATCACTCTTGTCCAAAGTCGATATGAGATTCGTTTAAGGTGTTACATATTTGATGAAATGTAAGTTTGGAAATTGTTAGCATTTTGAGCATTGCTTATGAATGATTTTGTGATATTTTAGCCTGACATGTTACTTTTTTCGCAACATACAACATACAACGGTCCTAAAGTTCAATATCTAAATTTAGTGATCAAAGATTAACAAAGTATTCGATAATGATTGTCTTGGTGGTAATTTAAAATTGAATAAAACTCTCATCAAATGTTAAAAATACCAACTTTGATAAATATTGGTTTGTTTTACTGGCTCAAAGAGTTATAACCAAAACAATAAATAAACAAATGTTTGATAAAAGGTAATAATACAAATGATTAACAAGCTATATGTATATTGGTGTTTCAAAAGGTCATGGGTAGAATCAAATGGGTTTTTATTTAAGGTTTATTTGTCTAAAATGCACGAGAATTTTCAATTTTTTCACAAATATATCATTGAACTATTTTAGTCCCATTAGATTATTATCGGTTTGGATTTTGTCCTAGTCATGTGATTTGGTAACCGAGAACCCTTTGTAGTTACCATGCGTCGATGAGGAATTTAAATATGTCTAATGTATATATGTACTTTCAATTTTATCCCAAATAAGTCATTGTATAGACAATAAGTTATAGAACTCTTAGTTTATCACTAAACTTAACGAAATGCGAGCTACATGATCGTTCATTCCACAAGAATATTTTAATGAGAAAAAAGGTGTATAATTATAAATTTATGTAATTTTCTCATTGTAAGTCATGTAACAATTATATAATAAAATCATTCGTATTTGAAAGGGGCACTTGATGAAAGAAAAACAATGAAAACAAGAATAGAAAGGGGCACTTGATGAAAGACATAAAACGTCCCCTTTTAGCTAGGCATATGCCGATTCTCGAGGGTTTATCCCATCATACAAGTCCATATAAAAGAAACCAAAGATGGTCAAACAAACCAAATCAATGCAAGCTTGACCTCAAAGTTGGAGAAGATGAAATTAGTTATGGATCAATCATCAAGCGAAATCAGTTAAAGGCCTACTATCTATTGGCATGTATGCTCCAACGTAATCCAATGGATGCATGAGGTTATCACTCATGTTTCGTTTTGGTCGTATTGTTATATGCCAATGGAGAGTTGCCCCGTAACTGTTATTGCTTAAGTAAACATTATATATAGTGGTAAATTACATCATCTCAAAAGGTATTTTGTAACAAATTGATTTTCATTTCACCATTCTATCTTAATTGTTTCGGTATTTCATGCATAGGTTACATTTGTATGTTACACATTTTCATTGATTTCTCAAACTTCCGAAATTTTTGTTACATTTCTAACTTTTTCAAATTAACGGTCTACTCCAAGTTGTAAGAGCACTTATAATTCATATCAGGTACCATTTAATACACCTATCACAAGCTTAAACTATATTATGTTACTCTATTGTAGATAAAACTTTTACCATTGTAGATGTTCTAAGAACCATCTTATAAGGGTCGAGGAAGCCAACTCACACTCCCTAAAACCAATTTGCTAGCCCTAACTGCAATAATAAATTATTATATTCGACCTATTTTTATTATTTTGTTTTGACATTTTAAGATTTTTGTTTTTAATTTTTTCTAATATAATTTTTCTTTGTGTTATATAATAATTGATGCAAATTATATGAATGAATCATGTTTTAAATGTATTTTTATTGATATAATTTTCATCAAGTGGTATAAAACAAGGGGAAAAAAATTAAGATCAAAGTTAACAAATAAATATTTAATAAATTCAAAACTGGACAATAAATTTATTACGGTGGAAATAATCAACATTTTAATTTTAAATTTATTTTGTCAAAGTAGAGTAATTTAATTATGTTCTCAATATTTTGGCCAAAAAGTATGCAGTTTGCCAACCATAGCTTCAGGGACTATGGATAAAGAACTCAGACTCGCATAATGAGGTTGTACGAATGAACGTTATCCATAAATGTATGAGCGGTTATTTAATAAATAACGGTTATTATTAATGTGTAATACAATTATGTGTGTCTATACATTTTAAACATAGAAACAAATAATATATTTAGCAAAGTGTTAATTGTCTAGAACCTCTATTTAATTTTTGTTTTATCACCATCAAACTATTTTATTTCAGTAATTATAAGTTGTCAAGTTTTCCCTTTTTTAATTTTTAATTTAGACTAATTTACAAAACAACCCCTATAGTTTGTATAATTACAAAATTCTTTCTTAATTTAATTTTCTTTTACGAATATAGTCTTTTATCTTACTATTTTCTTACGATTTTAGCCCCTCGTTTGTTAAACTTAACAATTAGTATCTTAAATTAACAAAATTACTGTTTTTTTCCTTAATATAAAACATTGTCAACTAATATATCACCTTTTTCCCCCTTACATCTTCGAATCTTGTTAAATTTTGTAGAACTAAAGTTTTGTTTCATCATCTTAGTTGTATTTTCGCCAAACGTAACCTTCACTGAGGATTTCGGTTTTTGTTACACAATTTATTTAATAGATCTTATGATTTTCGTAAATGGAAGGTAATGACAGTTACGGTAGGCCTGAATACGACGAATATGATGATAAAACTTTAGATACTACAAAATCTATTAGAATTCGAAGATCTAACGAGAAAGAGGGTGATGCGTTCGTTGATAGTGTTTTATATTAAGAGGGGGAAAAAATATTGTTATTTTTACATAATTATTGTTAAGTTTAAAAATGAGGGACAATTGAGAAAAGAGTGAAATAAATGACGATATTCGTAAAAGAAAATTAAATTAAGAAGAAATTTCATAATTATACAAACTATAGGGGTTGTTTGAATAAAATGGTTTGATGGTTTAAAATTAACAAAACAGAAAGTATATAAAAGTTCGAGTTAATTACATAATTGGTCCCTGTGTTTGTTCCAAAACAACGGGTCCAGTCCCTGGGTCGCAATTCCTTCGGACCCAGTCCCTGGACCCTATCTTTGGTTGCACGTTTGGTCCCTCCCACTAACAATCGTTAAAAAATCCCGTTAAATACCACATGTGACTGGCACATGATGGGTAAAAAAGACATTTCGCCTTTATTTTTCCCCATTCATGTGTTCTTCCCCAAATATCTCCAATCCCCAAATCAAAAACCCTAATTTCCCAATCACCAAATTCCCCACCCTAAAATCCACCAAACCCTAGCAATTCTTCATTGCTAAACCCCTTTGTAGCCTTTTTAGGGACCTCACTGTCCTGTGTGTTCCTCACCTCGGAAAAATCGTTCTCGATGGTTCTGGGTTCCCACATTCAAACATTAACAGCTTGATCCATTCATGTTCTTTAATGATCTTGAAGTTGTTATGAACTCGAATCAAGATTAGGGTTTGCTTCAGATCTGAGTTTAGCTCCTGTTCTTGCATTTCTCCATCGCTCTCGGGGCTGCAAATCAAGATTAGGGTTCATGTCAAAACTAATTTTTTTCGAGAAGAGGGTTTAAGTATTTAAAAGACTCGATCACTACTTACCTAGTCCAATTGCATCTGACCCCTTCATGATTCGAAGTCGCTTGCAAGAATCAACGAACATTCTATAGAGAAAAAAACGAGTTCGGAATTAATGATGATAATCAACGTTTTTTTTATTTAATTTATAACTTTTGATGTGATTATTATCAAGAACTTACTGCCATGGGACGTCGCCAACGAGCATCCAATCACCGTCTTTATCTTCATAGCTTGGAACATATTCAGAACTGTTCAGAAGATCCATCAACTTGCTCTCATTCATGAAATCAATCATTCCCTGGGATCCATAATTTCCTGTTTAATCAAATATTTGTTGAGTTAGTGAAATCGAAAAATATGTCTCCAAATAGGACAGTGAGGTCCCTAAAAAGGCTACAAAGGGGTTTAGCAATGAAGAATTGCTAGGGTTTGGTGGATTTTAGGGTGGGGAATTTGGTGATTGGGAAATTAGGGTTTTTGATTTGGGGATTGGAGATATATGGGGAAGAACACATGAAGGGGGAAAAATAAAGGCGAAATGTCTTTTTTACCCATCATGTGCCAGTCACATGGGGTATTTAACGGGATTTTTTAACGATTGTTAGTGGGAGGGACCAAACGTGCAACCAAAGATAGGGTCCAGGGACTGGGTCCGAAGGAATTGCGACCCAGGGACTAAACCCGTTGTTTTGGAACAAACACAGAGACCAATTATGTAAAACAATTGACCCTTTACCAAAGTACAAAAATCATTCATATAAGACAAAGCAAGTATTTTCCAAATCATGTTGTCGATCTTCAAAAGAGCGGATGGGTTTAAAATAATAACAAAACGTTATTAGAAAAACTTATCTTGATTAATAAACGGATAGCTGAAAAATAGATAGATATATAATTTCCTGTTGGATACTTAAGTATGAATATAATTTCTAAAAATATGACATAACCTATCTTGATACTTTTGGAGAAAGAAAAAAAAACTAAAAACTAAAGTTCATTTGTGACGATATACTACCGATTAAACCAGGTAAGCAACATATATCATAAACTCCACGAGTCAAAATCTTACGCAAAGTTTTCCCAGTTTTAATCCGAACCATTGACTAAGATTATTGAAAACATAGCATTTTATGGTGGGGGTCCATTTAAGAAATTCACAAAAGGATAAGTGGGTCTCAACTTGTCTAGGTTTGGCTGCCTCTTCTATATGTTATGTGTGTTTTTTTATTCATTATTTATACTTATACTTATATTTATTTATATCAACTTAATTCATTTTGTTACACTGTTTTAGTTATGAATTAGATAGAAAACCAGTTAACCTACCATATATTACTCTCTTTTTCTTTCTGTATTCTCATATGGCTTCCGAAAAAGATGTTACGTCGAAATCTGATTCGTTGATCGAAGAATCATCGGTGTGTAGCATAACACCAATACAACAACATCCATCTCCGAAGATGGAAGTTAGTTTGTTTAAGGAAGAGATAATGGAAAACGAGAAACAAATGGTGGTGTCGCAGCCACGGAGGAGTTCGAAAGATCGGCATACGAAGGTGGAAGGACGTGGGAGGAGAATACGTATGCCGCCAGTTTGTGCTGCTAGGATATTTCAGTTGACTAGAGAGCTTGGTCATAAGTCGGATGGTGAGACGATTAGGTGGTTGTTGGAACATGCGGAAGCTGCGATTATTGAAGCTACGGGTACGGGTACGGTTCCTGCTATCGCTGTTAATGTTAACGGGACGTTAAAGATACCGACAACGTCTAACGTAGGAGAGACTGGTGGGAAAAGACGAAAAAGATGTGTTAATAGCGAGTTTTGTGACGGGAATGATATGTCATCTTCGACTTTTGCCCCTATGGCCCCTGTTGGGCCACAGGGGCTAGTACCCGTATGGACAATGGGTGCAATGCCTAGTGTCATGCAAGGCGGAACCTTCTTTATGATCCCGCCAAATGTGTCTGGTGGACCATCATCGGCCTATACCCCACAGTTGTGGGCCATACCTGCTGGCGCAAGACCAGTTTTTAACGTCTCGGCTAGACCAGTGTCTGGTTTAATGGCTGCAATGCAAGTTGGCGGTAGTTCAAGTAATGGGGAAAGGGGAGTTCAGTCGCCTTTGGGTTTGGTATCAAACAATAGTGAGAACGGAAACAAATCAGAGAAAGTTTCCACAAAGTTAGCACCAAGTTCAAGTTCGACATCAAGTGAAACAACAAATCAAAAGCTTAAGGATTTTTCTATGACGATTTTCGAAAAAAGAGAGCTTCAACTTATGGTCGGTCCGTCAACCGAATCTTCAAAGCCTTCGAATTAATAAAATGTATCATCGATCAATAACGTTTTAGTTCAATTAGTATCAAATAGTCTTATTTATATTTAAACTTTTAATCTTCTACTATCTATTGTTATATGTTTGTTCTCTAAGTCTTGTAAATGAGTATGGTAAAAGGTCAGATATAGAAAACAAAGGTTATAAAGAACTTATAACCTGACGGTAACGGTATAGAATGACCCGTTAACTAAAATGTTATAAGTTCAAGTCTCGTTTAGGAATAACTAATAAAAAGTGAAAAGGTTATAGTTAGAAAGGAGGGGGACCGGTGTTGGGCTAAGGTGAGAGAGCACGTGAGGATTAGGTTATGACACGTGCAAGTGGGTGCCCATTAGCTATAGTGGTCCATGAAGTGGGTCCTTGGTAAGTGAGATGGCGCATGCACAAGTGGGCTAAGGGTTGGCTGGGTGGACCCTTTTGGTTTAATGGGGGCGGCCATACATTTAGGGTTTAGGTGGGGATCTCAAACAGGTTACGTGTCGTCTGGTGAAACTCGGTGATGCTTTATCTAGCCGATTTATAAAAAACGCTAGAAGGAGGGGTCGAACCTCCGACCTTGTGGTTAACAGCCACACGCTCTAACCAACTGAGCTATTCCAGCTTCGTTGTTTGATTTAACCATAGCAAATACTTTTCACATATGCTCTAAAAGGTTATTTTTAACAAACTCATCTTTGTTTATCAACCATAACGTTGGGTTTTAAGACGTGTACTATGGATGATCACGTAAAACCAAATTTTTGTAGTGATACTTTTGTTTTTATTAATATACATATATATTTGTTCAATTTCGATTTTATTATATGAAGTTATCGTAATATTATCTAAAGTGGCTTACATAAATGTGTGAATTGTATTTGGGACCCCAATACTGTTTTTTTCGTACGCAATATCTGAAATATCATGACCAAACTTGATTTCAGATATTACATTACATCATTGATAAAAACCAATATACATTTATTATTACACAAAGAGAATTTTGAAGAATAAATTATTTACATTCACTCATAATCACGGCTTAAATTTTTAGACACAAATCATGTGTAGATTATATATGGTTAGAAAAAAGTTACAACGGTTTTTATCAAAATTTGGTTTTCAATTTGCTCGGATTCTATCTATATGAAACCATGAAGAGTACTATACCGACATTTGTATCTAAAACATATCCTTCGGGAGTAATAACGAACTACTTTCATGTTTTAAAACTTATTTAGTTGACAAAACATTTCAAACAATGCTAAACAAAAATTAAACCAGGTTCTGTTATTAAGTTAATTTCTTGTTTTTCCAAAAGTAGAAGGAAAGTACAAATCCACCAACATCTTATACCAACTGTTTTTGTTTGACCACCAACTTCAAAATGATTGCAACATTCTAACCATTGTTTCTGCAAGATTTCACACCTGCAACTGCATTATTCCACCGTGTCACCACCGTTGTAACTTAATATCCTTTTGTTTCTTTGATTAAAAGCGAATTGAACAAAGCGGTTAGTTAGAGTGACTTAAAAGTACATTACATTCTTCGACTATTTATACTGAACCATTTGAATGGAGTTAATCATCCTTCTCTTCTGCTATAACAATATCTCCGGTTCCAAGAAATGGCTAAAATCACTATCTCAATAGTCGCGTTTCTCCTTATTCTAAATGCAATTCCATTCTCAAAGGCAACACTTAATGCTCATTACTATGATCAAACATGTCCACAAGCGGAGAATATTATTTACCAAACAGTTCGTAATGCATCTATTTACGACCCTAAAGTCCCAGCCAGAATCCTTAGGATGTTCTTCCATGACTGTTTCATAAGGGTATGTTATATTATCCAACACTCACTCCCACAGTGTTTTAATTTATCTTTACAATTTCTCATTATCAAAATGCGTGTTAAACTTATAAAAAAAAACAGGGATGTGATGCGTCATTGTTGCTTGACTCAACCCCGGGAAACAAGGCAGAAAAAGATGGACCTCCAAATATCTCAGTTCGGTCATTTTATGTAATTGAGGACGCCAAAAGAAAACTTGAAAAGGCATGCCCACGAACAGTTTCTTGTGCTGATGTAATCGCAATTGCTGCAAGAGATGTAGTAGCAATGGTAATCTTTTTCATTCTATTTTTTAATGGTATGTAGACATTTTGATTGTATTCAAATTCCTTACATTCTTCTATATTCACTAGTACAGTCTCAAGGTCCATGGTGGAATGTACTTAAAGGAAGGAAAGACGGCAGAGTTTCAAAAGCTAACGAAACTATAAACTTGCCATCTCCATTTTCCAATACCACAACGCTTATTCAAAGTTTTGCTAAAAGAGGATTAAATGTTAAAGATTTGGTCACACTTTCAGGTGGACACACTCTAGGGTTCTCACATTGTTCATCTTTTAGTGCCCGTCTACACAACTCCAATGATCCTTGTTGGAGTATATATGCATATACCCCAAAAAGCCACCTTCATCCCTTTGGGGGATGAAGCATCTAAAACACCTTCAGCCCATTTGAGGATGGAGCTTCAGCTCCATCCCATTATTGAAGAAGTGATGGAGCTTCGGCTCCATCCCATTATTGAAGAAGTGATGGAGCTTCGGCTCCATCCCATTATTGAAGAATTGATGGAGCTTCGGCTCCATCCCATTATTGAAGAGTTGATGGAGCTTCGGCTCCATCCCATTATTGAAGAGTTGATGGAGCTTCGGCTCCATCCCATTATTGAAGAGTTGATGGAGCTTCGGCTCCATCCCATTATTGAAGAGTTGATGGAGCTTCGGCTCCATCCCATTATTGAAGAATTGATGGAGCTTCGGCTCCATCCCATTATTGAAGAGTTAATGGAGCTTCGGCTCCATCCCATTATTGAAGAGTTGCTGGAGCTTCGGCTCCATCCCATTATTGAAGAGTTGATGGAGCTTCGGCTCCATCCCATTATTGAAGAGTTGATGGAGCTTCGGCTCCATCCCATTATTGAAGAATTGATGGAGCTTCGGCTCCATCCCATTATTGAAGAGTTAATGGAGCTTCGGCTCCATCCCATTATTGAAGAGTTGATGGAGCTTCGGCTCCATCCCATTATTGAAGAGTTGATGGAGCTTCGGCTCCATCCCATTATTGAAGAGTTGATGGAGCTTCGGCTCCATCCCATTATTGAAAGAGTTGATGGAGCTTCGGCTCCATCCCATTATTGAAGAGTTGATGGAGCTTCGGCTCCATCCCATTATTGAAGAGTTGATGGAGCTTCGGCTCCATCCCATTATTGAAAGAGTTGATGGAGCTTCGGCTCCATCCCATTATCGAAGAGTTGATGGAGCTTCGGCTCCATCCCATTATTGAAGAGTTGATGGAGCTTCGGCTCCATCCCACTGATGAAGCACTGGAGCTTCAGCTCCATCCCACTGATGAAGCACTGGAGCTTCAGCTCCATCCCACTGATGAAGCACTGGAGCTTCAGCTCCATCCCACTGATGGAGCTACTACTCCATCCCATTTATGGTCATGGTCAAACTGGCTCCACCAACTATGGTGACATGTCACATGTGAGCTCTATAAATAGAGCTCACCCCTCAACATTAAAAAGGGCCTCTTTCCCTCTCCTTACTTTCTCTCTCTAGATTCTCTCTCTAGATTCTCTCTCTCTAAACTCTTTCTCTAAACCATTGATTCTCGGACATTGTGGCGTACAACACCTTTTCCGTGAAAAGGTGTTACCTCCGGGGAATCGCCACCCGACAGGGTAAAACCCTCGGGTCCTTGGATTATGGAACCCGATACCAATTTTGGTGTCGGACCTCTTTCTAACTAATTATTTACTGTTTGTTGTATAATCTAAGCTCGGGGCGACGAGGAACGGCACCTCTATGTCGTTAATATCAACCCGACGGATTTTTACTTCAACATTTGGCGCCATCCGTGGGACCGCTTTATTTAACGATAGTTGGAGCAAGAACATAGACGGATGGATACCCCTCTGACTTCAGGGCTGTCCACCCTTGTGTCTATTTTTCAGCCATCAACCAACGTTGTAGAGCCACCCCGATCTCAACCACAGGAGTCAACATTTGTAGAAGTAACTTTTATAAAAATCTTTTAATAAAGATATCATAAAAAGGTTACTTTTACAAAAAGTGCTTTAAAGATTCTATAAAAAAGTTACTTTTATAAAAGCTTTGATTGTGACATATCATGAAAAGTTACTTTTATAAAAGTTTTGATTGTGACATTTCATGAAAAGTTACTTTTATAAAAGTTTTGATTGTGACATTTCATGAAAAGTTACTTTTATAGAAGTTTTGATTGTGACATATCATGAAAAGTTACTTTTATAAAAGTTTTGATTGTGACATTTCATGAAAAGTTACTTTTATAAAAGTTTTGATTGTGACATTTCATGAAAAGTTACTTTTATAAAAGTTTTGATTGTGACATATCATAAAAGGTAACTTTTACCAAAATCTTTTAATAAAGATGTCATAAAAAAGGTACTTTTACAAAAAGCGCTTTAATGAAGATTCTTAAAAATTTACTTTTATAAAAGTTTTGATAATCTCAAAATTTTTAGCTTCATCCCGGAGTAGCTTCGTCCCGGATGACTTATACCCAAAATGGAGCTTCATCCCATTTTGGATGACTTTTTAGCTTCATCCCGGAGTAGCTTCGTCCCGGATGACTTTTACCCAAAATGGAGCTTCATCCCATTTTGGATGACTTTTTAGCTTCATCCCGGAGTAGCTTCGTCCCGGATGACTTTTACCCAAAATGAAGTTTTATCCCATTTTGGATAACTTTTTAGCTTCATCCCGGAGTAGCTTCGTCCCGGATGACTTTTACCCAAAATGGAGCTTCATCCCATTTTGGATGAATTTTGAGCTTCATCCTGTATAAGCTTCATCTTGTATGAGCTTCATCCCGGATGACTTTTGCTCAAAATTTTGACCTTCATCCAGTTTTGGATTCTTTTACCCAAAATGGAGCTTCATCCCATTTTGGGATGAATTTTGAGCTTCATCCTGTATAAGCTTCATCTTGTATGAGCTTCATGCCGGATGACTTTTGCTCAAAATTTTGACCTTCATCCAGTTTTGGATGCTTTTACCCAAAATGGAGCTTCATCCCATTTTGGATGAATTTTGAGCTTCATCCAATTGTTAGCTTCATCCCATTTTGGGATGAATTTTGAGCTTCATCCTGTATAAGCTTCATCTTGTATGAGCTTCATCCCGGATGACTTTTGCTCAAAATTTTGACCTTCATCCAGTTTTGGATTCTTTTACCCAAAATGGAGCTTCATCCCATTTTGGATGAATTTTGAGCTTCATCCTGTATAAGCTTCATCTTGTATGAGCTTCATCCCGGATGACTTTTGCTCAAAATTTTGACCTTCATCCAGTTTTGGATTCTTTTACCCAAAATGGAGCTTCATCCCATTTTGGATGAATTTTGAGCTTCATCCTGTATAAGCTTCATCTTGTATGAGCTTCATCCCGGATGACTTTTGCTCAAAATTTTGACCTTCATCCAGTTTTGGATTCTTTTACCCAAAATGGAGCTTCATCCCATGTTGGATGAATTTTGAGCTTCATCCTGTATAAGCTTCATCTTGTATGAGCTTCATCCCGGATGACTTTTGCTCAAAATTTTGACCTTCATCCAGTTTTGGATTCTTTTACCCAAAATGGAGCTTCATCCCATTTTGGATGAATTTTGAGCTTCATCCTGTATAAGCTTCATCTTGTATGAGCTTCATCCCGGATGACTTTTGCTCAAAATTTTGACCTTCATCCAGTTTTGGATTCTTTTACCCAAAATGGAGCTTCATCCCATTTTGGATGAATTTTGAGCTTCATCCAATTGTTAGCTTCATCCCATTTTGGGATGAATTTTGAGCTTCATCCTGTATAAGCTTCATCTTGTATGAGCTTCATCCCGGATGACTTTTGCTCAAAATTTTGACCTTCATCCAGTTTTGGATGCTTTTACCCAAAATGGAGCTTCATCCCATTTTGGATGAATTTTGAGCTTCATCCAATTGTTAGCTTCATCCCATTTTGGGATGAATTTTGAGCTTCATCCTGTATAAGTTTCATCTTGTATGAGCTTCATCCCGGATGACTTTTTAGTTTCATCCCGGATGAGCTTCATCCCGGATGACTTTCATCAAAAATTTTAGCTTCATCCCATTCTGGGAACGGAGCCTACAAGTTAAAAATGATCGGGGGAGATATAGTCCCAAGAACTTTGCATGAGAACCTCCTCAGACATTGTTATATGTTAACAAATCTCCTTCGGAAAGACGTAAGGGCAATGCCCAATTTTCTATCGCCCGTGATACAAAAGCTATGGTTACCTCTTGGTTTAAGGGGCAACAATTTTCTCAATACATGGCAAATATCTAAGACCATTGATTAAATTATGATAGCACGTAGCTAACAATGAATAAATTCCTAAGAGCGTATTGCTCCTAGAAGCGAAGGGGAGAGTGCCCTCTCTAATAAACTCCATGTTAGTCTGATACTCTAATCCTAACATAGACAGGTATGAGCAGCCTATGTAAAAAAATAACTCCGGGCTGGTCTGAGAATATCCCAGTATCGTAAGGGTCGAGTAACCTCTCTAATTAACTCAGTTCCAATGAAAAATATGTCGTAACATAATATAACAAGCGATATCATGGGTTGAGCAACCTCTCTAATTAGCTCAGGAAATGACTTTTCAAAACACAATACATGTGGATGAAGCACCATCATCCCCTATGTGGATGAAGCACCATCATCCCCTATGTGGATGAAGCACCACCATCCCCTATGTGGATGAAGCACCATCATCCCCTATGTGGATGAAGCACTCTCATCCCCCATGCGGATGAAGCACCACCATCGCTTTATTGGATGAAGCACTCTCATCCCCTATGTGGATGGAGCACCACCATCTCTTTATTAGATAAAGTACTCCGATCCCTTATGTAGATGAACAACTTTCATTTCTTATATGAATGAAATATTTTCTTCGCTTTTATGGGTTAAGCACGTTCCTGGTAGTGAAGGTCACTAAAGACTTAAGTCTAGTTTAGTCTCACTACGTTCCACATCACTAGACTGGGGGGGGGGCATGTTGGAGTATATATGCATATACCCCAAAAAGCCACCTTCATCCCTTTGGGGGATGAAGCATCTAAAACACCTTCAGCCCATTTGAGGATGGAGCTTCAGCTCCATCCCATTATTGAAGAAGTGATGGAGCTTCGGCTCCATCCCATTATTGAAGAAGTGATGGAGCTTCGGCTCCATCCCATTATTGAAGAATTGATGGAGCTTCGGCTCCATCCCATTATTGAAGAGTTGATGGAGCTTCGGCTCCATCCCATTATTGAAGAGTTGATGGAGCTTCGGCTCCATCCCATTATTGAAGAGTTGATGGAGCTTCGGCTCCATCCCATTATTGAAGAGTTAATGGAGCTTCGGCTCCATCCCATTATTGAAGAATTGATGGAGCTTCGGCTCCATCCCATTATTGAAGAGTTAATGGAGCTTCGGCTCCATCCCATTATTGAAGAGTTGCTGGAGCTTCGGCTCCATCCCATTATTGAAGAGTTGATGGAGCTTCGGCTCCATCCCATTATTGAAGAGTTGATGGAGCTTCGGCTCCATCCCATTATTGAAGAATTGATGGAGCTTCGGCTCCATCCCATTATTGAAGAGTTAATGGAGCTTCGGCTCCATCCCATTATTGAAGAGTTGCTGGAGCTTCGGCTCCATCCCATTATTGAAGAGTTGATGGAGCTTCGGCTCCATCCCATTATTGAAGAGTTGATGGAGCTTCGGCTCCATCCCATTATTGAAAGAGTTGATGGAGCTTCGGCTCCATCCCATTATTGAAGAGTTGATGGAGCTTCGGCTCCATCCCATTATTGAAGAGTTGATGGAGCTTCGGCTCCATCCCATTATTGAAAGAGTTGATGGAGCTTCGGCTCCATCCCATTATCGAAGAGTTGATGGAGCTTCGGCTCCATCCCATTATTGAAGAGTTGATGGAGCTTCGGCTCCATCCCACTGATGAAGCACTGGAGCTTCAGCTCCATCCCACTGATGAAGCACTGGAGCTTCAGCTCCATCCCACTGATGAAGCACTGGAGCTTCAGCTCCATCCCACTGATGGAGCTACTACTCCATCCCATTTATGGTCATGGTCAAACTGGCTCCACCAACTATGGTGACATGTCACATGTGAGCTCTATAAATAGAGCTCACCCCTCAACATTAAAAAGGGCCTCTTTCCCTCTCCTTACTTTCTCTCTCTAGATTCTCTCTCTAGATTCTCTCTCTCTAAACTCTTTCTCTAAACCATTGATTCTCGGACATTGTGGCGTACAACACCTTTTCCGTGAAAAGGTGTTACCTCCGGGGAATCGCCACCCGACAGGGTAAAACCCTCGGGTCCTTGGATTATGGAACCTGATACCAATTTTGGTGTCGGACCTCTTTCTAACTAATTATTTACTGTTTGTTGTATAATCTAAGCTCGGGGCGACGAGGAACGGCACCTCTATGTCGTTAATATCAACCCGACGGATTTTTACTTCAACAATCCTAGTATAAACAGTCAGTTTGCTATGACCTTAAAAAAGAAATGCCCGATACAAAACAAGGATCGCAATGCAGGAGAATTCTTAGACTCAACTTCTTCAAAGTTTGATAACGACTATTACAAACAAATTACCATGGGTAAGGGTGTGTTTGGGTCAGACCAATCTCTGTACGGAGATTACAGGACTAAATGGATTGTGGATTCATATGCTAAAGACGAAAAAATGTTCTTCAAAGAATTTGCAGCTTCAATGGTGAAACTTGGAAATGTAGGTGTCACAGAAGATGGTGAAGTTAGAGTGAAATGCAATATCGTGAATTGATAAATGAGAGGGAGTACAGACGATGATGGAAAAAATTGAGACGTTTTTACAATGTTTACATAACAATTTGTTGTTTGACTTGATTATATTTTATAAAAATAAATAAGAACTGAGCTATTAACATCTTTTGGGGCACGTTTGGTAGTGAGAAATTCAAAGAAGAAATTGAGAGAAATGAAACTGATGTGAGGAATTCAATAAACTCAATTGTTTGGTACAACAGAGAATTGATCCGGGAAATTTGAATAATATCAATTCTTGTGTTTGGTAGACAGAAAAAACAAATGGAAATGAATTTTATTTATGTAATGCCATCGGATTATTTTTAACTTTTAATATATTACGCACGTTTCATATAATCAAAACACAATGTAATTTATTAAAATTAACTTAAAAAAATACACATGTTCGCTTCGAACTATCCAAATCAAGCTAAATACAAAATAATCATGCCCAATAAGTATTCATCTGTATTTCTCAACAAGTTTCTGATGCTGGAAATTTTATGATCTTGTACAAAATCTCCAACCACGACATCGAAAATGGATATCTTTTGTCTCCTCCATTCTCTTATACAATCTATCTTAATATTATTGATTATCTCCGACAACTTGTCAAAAACTGTCTTTCTTGTCGAAAGTTACCAACTGCAGAAACAATAATTACTAGAAAAACCGCCACAAAGATTGCATAAAAACGAATCAATTAAACCACCTGATGACATGTGGAGATATACATAGCTTCATGTTTATTCTAAAATCAAAATCAAATACCCCCAAAATTCATACAAGTTTAATGCTAAATGGTGAAATGGCCCCAAAATTCATAAGATAGTTCAAACAAATCATTCTAAAACAAAATTTTATTATTATCAAGATAAGAAACATGATCGAAAAGATAAATGTGGTTTCAGAAAATGTGATTTGCACATACCTTTGAATTTTATACCCTTTGCTTTTAGAAAAAACACGAAGAAATTACAGGAGGTAAAATCCATTTCTTCAATAAACGAGTGGAAATGAATATACAAAGGATCAAGTTTCTCGGGAGTTTACTTCTTCCGTGTTTTCTTTTCTCAAACGTACCAAACAAAGGAAATCATTTTATTTCAATTTCTAGGATTTCTTGGTTGATCGGGTTTTTCTTGCATATCAAGGTATGGAGTGTTTCTTAGAGAGCAAGTTATCGGTTACAAGTTTTATAATTTAACGAGCAAGTAAGTGATTGAGATGCTTAGATAATCGTCTTTAGGGTTTACAATTTGCAAGGAGAAGTAACGAATGGATGACGTTGGTACCGGAGTTTGAGGTTGAGAAGTTCAACCAGTTATAATGGCTTTGGGTTATGGCTTGTGAAAATAAGGGTCATCAATATTGTTGCGACTTTTAGATAGCGATAGATAAATTCCTTGATGATTCCAGTCAAAATGTTTACAGACCTAAACCATATCGAGAAGATGAACGTATAAAATGGGTTATAACAACGATAACCCCCGATTAGTACTTATAACTTATGTAACTAAAACATATCCTTCAAAAGTACTCGCTCGTATATCCGAAAGTAAAATGAAAGTACAAGACGTACAAATCCTCCATCTTATACCAACTATTCAATTTGACCACCATCTAACTGATTGCAACATTCTAACCATTCTTTGACCAAATTTGCAGTTTCTCAGCCCTCCACCCGTCGTGACACCACCGTTGTTACGTATTTTCATTAGCTGTACTTTATCCCTTGTGTTTCTTTGTTTAGAAGCGAATAAAGTGGTTACTAAGACCTCCATTTGAGTAACTTAAAAGTACATTACATTCTTCGACTATAAATACTGTACCACTTCCATGGAGTTAATCATCCTCCTCTTCTGCCAATCTGCTATAACAATATCTTCAGTTTCAAGAAATGGCTCAAATCTCGATTTCAGCAGTTTTTGCCTTTATTCTTATACTAACTGTAATTCCATTTTCGAAAGCAACACTTAATGCTCATTACTATGATCAAACATGTCCACAGGCGGAGAATATTATTTACCAAACAGTTCGTAATGCATCTATTTACGACCCTAAAGTCCCAGCCAGAATCCTTAGGATGTTCTTCCATGACTGTTTCATAAGGGTATGTTATATTTCATCTCACTCGCAGATTTTTTTTTTCTTCTTTAATATTGTATTGTAATAAGAACGCGTGTTAAATTTATTGAAAAACAGGGATGTGATGCATCACTGTTGCTTGATTCCACTCCTGGAAACAAGGCTGAAAAAGATGGCCCTCCAAATATCTCGGTTAGGTCATTTTATGTAATTGAGGATGCTAAAATAAAACTCGAAAAGGCATGCCCACATACAGTTTCTTGTGCTGATGTTATCGCAATTGCTGCCAGAGATGTAGTAGCAATGGTAATCTTTTTTCTTTTACCTTTTTGGTACTTTTAGATGACGATTAGTCCAAATTCCTTATGTTCTTCTATCTTCACTTATATAGTCTCAAGGTCCACGGTGGGATGTACTTAAAGGAAGGAAAGACGGCAGAGTTTCAAAAGCTAACGAAACTATAAACTTGCCATCTCCATTTTCCAATACCACAACGCTCATTCAAAGTTTTGCTAAAAGAGGATTAAATGTTAAAGATTTGGTCACACTTTCAGGCGGACACACTCTAGGGTTCTCACATTGTTCGTCTTTTAGTGCCCGTCTACACAACTCAAGTGATCCTAGTATTAACAGTATGTTTGCTATGACCTTAAAGAAGAAATGCCCGATACAAAACAAAGATCACACTGCAGGAGAATTCTTAGACTCAACTTCTTCAAAGTTTGATAATGATTATTACAAACAAATTACTATGGGTAAGGGTGTGTTTGGGTCAGACCAATCTCTGTACGGAGATTACAGGACTAAATGGATTGTGGATTCATATGCTAAAGACGAAAAAATGTTCTTCAAAGAATTTGCAGCTTCAATGGTCAAACTTGGAAATGTGGGTGTCATAGAAGATGGTGAAGTTAGAGTGAAATGTAATATCGTGAACTGATAAACGAGAGGGCCTACAGAGGAAGAAGAACTTTTTTAACGATTTTTACATATCGATTTGTTGGTTGACTTGATTGTTTTTTATAAAATAAATAAATAAGAACCGCGCTATTGGTATCCTTGATGTGTGCATAAAAAGTAATTCATAGTATCATAGTAACAAAAGAATGATGCAAAAGTAGCATTATTTCTATCCAGGATCGAGATACACAAATGGGCAATGTTGAGACATATCAGAAATATCCTAAACAACATATATAAGACAATATCATAACACAAAAGATGATTAAAATCAGGTTTTACAATTCGTAACAGCCATCATGCAAAAACTACATCTGACCTTAAAATATACTTGACACCTTTTGTAACGTTCCGTGCTTCATGTAACATACACTTGGCTCCATGGATATGAAAGAGAGCCATTCCTTGAGCAGGACTCACCTAAAAGTTCACACAGTTCATTAGATAACGATAAACAGATAGATGTAAAATCTTAAACATGACTTAAGAGAAAGCAAAATGTCTATATACCTCGGCAACAAGGCTATTCCGTGAACCATAGAAAACAGTTTCACCTCCAACCAAAGGTTCCGAATCACCATCACCACCACCATTTAGATATATCAGCAAAGTATAATGAGTACGTTTTCCATCTCCAATATCGACACTTTCATCAATATGCCGACCAAAACGCTGACCAACCTTATACTTATAAAGTCTAATATTCGGATTCAACCCAACAGGAACTTTACCCCGAATAGTAAGATGAGACAACATCTTGTCAAGTCCAGATTCCCATAACGTATCAGCAAGAGAAGGATCATTTACAGCAATTCGATCATTATCTCTATATGCTTCGCCTTTTGTTGGACCAAGACTTCCTTGGTGAACAAAACCGATATTTTCGGCCACGTTTACAAATGCCTTTGATTCATCAGGTGTCAAGAAATTCTGCACCTGAGAATTTAAAAAAAAAACATTAATCAAAAATGAGTGATGAAAACCGATGTGGTCTATGAGTTCAGACACACAACGAAGATTATAAAGTTGAGTTTACGACTTTAAATAAGCCGCCCAACTTTATGAACTAATAAAGCCAGAAAAAATAGCTTACGAGTTTATAAAAAATTACATAAACTTGTAAATCCGTTACATAAGACGAAACAAACACCCACTTATTTTAATAAATAAATAACATAAAAGAAAAAAGACAATATGTGATTAATAGAAAAACATTAAGGTAAGAAAACATACAGTAAATAGGTCATGATCTTTGAGGCGAGTGATACGAAGATTCGGTTTAGGTTTAATTGTCGGCCAATTTGTTTTTGATTTTTTACAATTTTTTATTTCTTTTTTCCGATCCCCCATTTTTCTCTTCATCAATTGTATCTCTGTTTTGAGTTCTGTGCTCCATATACCTAATGCCCCGAACCCGGTTTGCCCGATTGATAACATTTGATTCGGGTTAATCAATCCTATTTGTTACCTTTTAACAGAAATTTGAGAGGGCTTAATTGCCCATGGGCTTTACTATAGTCTAATATTAATTTGAAGGCCCAAACAGAAATAAAAAATAACTACTCAAAAGTCAATTTTAGTATTTTAATGATTAATAGTAAAGTCATGTCAATTTAAACTTTTAACGAGTAAAATGTTTAGATACAAATAATTGTAAAATATAACCGTCCGTTTTTAACCGATCTTGCATTTAAAGATAACTGTCCATACGTACAATATTATTATGCGTGTCTGAATTTATTATCAATAACCCCGAGTTATGATTAGCAAACACCTAGTAGTAATAGATAGTGAAGTTCTTTTAATCCCATGAAAACTAATTTATTTGAAATCTAAGAGTGTAATGGGGGTGAGGTAAATAACCGAATAACCAAACTATAGCCGAATTAACCGAACCGAGCTAATACAATAACCGGCAATTTTGGGTTTTGGATTTATAATAACTGTAACTTTTGGTTGTTATGGTTATGAACATAAAATTAAACCGTATAACCGAATCATAACCATGATCAAAACCATATATTTATTAAAGTATGTTTCAATTATATATAAGCAAGTATGTATATTAACGAAATGCATTCAAAGTTGAAGGAAATATAGTTCAACAAAAAATTTGTTCCGTGCATGAAATTCGAAGTTGTGACTATAAGTATCCCGGTCCTTTTTCCCTAGATACAATGTGACAGAGAAGATGATGTCCTTCGTCCTTGCGGTTGGTGGGCTCTCGCCATCGTCCATTCATTTGGTATGACAAGTAAGAAATCGTGACAGACTAAAAAGTACTATCGTTTTTGGAGAATGAATAAACTTTTAAAGGACGTTCGTAAAGCAAAAAAACAAACAAACAATTAGAACAAGCTTTTTTTAAACACACGGAACATGTAAATTGAGGTGTGTTTTTCACAAATAGTTGTAGTTAAAGCGGAAGTTGAAAATACGAAATGGAGCTAGAGCTTTAAATACAGTCTGAAGCTGAAACTATTTTCTTTTCAAAAAGCTAGTTCCATTAGCTTTTTAATATTGATGATTCTTGAAATTTTTACACTATAAGAGTTTATTTGGTTACCGTTGGATAATATGAGTCTTCCTGGTGTAGGGTCGAGTTTGGCTTGGATCGTTAAAAAAAAGTAGATATCAGCTTGAGCTTAACTCGACTAGGTCGATAATATATGTAAACTTGTATTCTAATAATCAAATCATCCCATATACATATTAGCCTCGATTTCGGCTCAAAATTCCCAAATCTATATATACTACAACTAAATGTTACATAGTGCTCGCAAAATTCGATAAAAGCTCTAGTCAAGCCAATATATACTTGAGCATGACTAATTATATTCTTTGAGCTCGTTTTTAATCCTTGAGCTCATACTTAAACACGATAAAAGTTTGACTCGAACGATTAACACTTGAGCTCAAGTTAACCGATAAAATACAATTCGTTTGCAATACTAAAGAGTATAAATATTTAATTTGAAATGAAACAGAATAAACATTGTATACCTTAAAATATAAAATCTATCTAGGAGCACAGGAAATACGACAAAGAAGAGGGAAACAAAAACACATGTAATGTTGGAGACAAGAACGCTCCCTCCATCTCATTTACAACCTGAATATTTCGTTTTTATGGTTTTCGTTTTTTACGAAACTTACCAAAAAATACCCCATCATATCATGTGATATGACTAACCTATAATCACTCCTATGTTCCCTCGTATTTAAACCTATTTTTATACTAGTTTAAAACTTTAAATAGATGTTAATCAATGTATTTGAACCCAAAATTACTTTTAGAAAGATCGAGTATCTTTTTTTTTAATTCAATATATATAATTTTGGAAATAATAGTCTTGGAATTTAACTTTAAAATATTAAAAATTAGACCCTACATTTTATCTTTACTATTTAGTTTATCTTTTGGTTGAATTTTAAATATATTTTTCTTTTCTTTTCTATTACACTATTAAATAGTATTTAGTTATATAATTTTCTTTAATTTCTTTTATCGAAACCCATAATATATACATATGAATAAGTAATGTTATTTGAATAACTTTATTCGTCTTTTGGGTTACGATATTAAATAAAGTACCACGTTTTTATTTTGTGTCTTTTTTAACAAATATAATTGTATAAAATTAGTAGGTCTACTTTATTTTTAAAATGAAAACTATTATCAAATAACATATTATTAGAAAGTTGAAGCACATGTCAAAATGTTGGAAACCAACTTTCTAATTACTCCACCACCATATATCTATTTTAATAAATAAAACTAATTAGCACATACACAATTTGAAGCAAAATTGGGACTAAAGAGCAAGTCGTTTGAATTAATGCATCACATGTTTTTGAGAGACTCAAATTCGACTCTCTTTCTTGGTCAATATACGTTTCTAATATCCGCCGTAACGAGCGGACAAAACCTTCTCGTTTTCATAAATAGGCAAAATTAACCGGAGTTTTAAAGGTTGTTGTATAAAGGGTTAAACTTTTAACATACATCATTTTATTATTTATAATCACGATTGTCCTTGTATTTGAAAATTTCATTCCGGCCCTACATTTACAAAATACAACTTACTTATATAATATTTTGGCATTTTAGAGTTCTCGTTATCAAGACTCAAAAATAAGTCACTTACCTATATTTAAGAAATAATCACTAGATTCGTGAAAAAAAATTACGTCATCTTTTTTCGTTGTGAGAATTTTGATATGAAATACGTAACGAGAATATGGAAAATGACGCGATAACTAAGATGCATGGCGTTATTACATATCAACTTTAAAACAACTCTTTTCGATAAAAATCTCATTTTCGATCACGACGTTTGAATAACAAAAAAAATAACACGAAAATTGTTACTAATCCGATGATTATATCTAAAATATGTTATGTCAGATTTTTTTTTCTAAAAAAAAACCCTAAGAATAATATATACAAACATGATACAAAAGATAAAATATCTTAACTATGTGTTTAACTACACACATTACATATAATGTTAACTGAAACATGGTTACCATTGAATATTGGAGTTGCATGTTACGTATGATTATAATATATTTTTAGATAGATATAAAATATTACTTTCATTAAAAAAAAAAATGCATCGTGCCCTCCACAAACCAAACCCTTTCGAAATTTGAATAGTCGACACACACAAAAAAGAGTCAGGAATATTTGTGTAGCTAACGAATCTGAACCTCAGGCTCAGACACATTTCCCCTTAATTTATTGGTATTTTCCATTTCCATTAAACTAATTAACATGCAAAACAATATAACTCCTCACCTTTAATATATATTGTCACATAAGCTTCTTTAAGAAAGAAAAGAAAACCATGATAGTGTACATTTATTTATCAAATTAATAAGTATACACAAAAATTTGATAATATTGTACACAAATTATTAGAAAAGCTCTAGACAAGCATAAACGAGTTAGGTTTTTATGTTCATATTACGTGAGTGCCGAGTATTTTTAATTTTTTATTCAAATATACATATGGGTTAATCAGAATATTACCTTTTCTCTTATTTTCTAATTATTTACATAAAAAAATTTGAATCTTAAACTCTTTGTGTATATTATAATGTTATTATTGAACCACTTTAGTAATGATTAAATGACAAAACACAAACATATAGTACTTAATTATCATTACATTTTTATATTTAAAAATAAATAAATAAAAACTAATAATAACACTTCAATTATATACAAGTTTGTTATACACACTTACATGTATTTATGAAGCTGGACCATAGGCAATATTGCTATTTTTTAAAACGTAGAGTGGGGGCCTAAACCTATGAATTTATGATGTGAGTTCCTTCTCGAACAAGTGGATATATAAGGGGTGTTAATTACTAGTAGTACCAATTTAATGTTATCTTATTCGGACAAAATTGAAATGTGCTTATAAGTCAGACTTCACATTAATGAAAGAGGACTTATTATAAATCAGAAAATTAAAATTACATATAGCTAGGTAAAGAGTATAGGTAAGGGTGGTGATATGTAGACTTATTTTATATAGATTGACAGTAAGGTATTGAAGTAAACATTAGTTTTAATTGTATCGAAACACCTTCGTTTATATTGATGTAAAGACGTAATGTTAAGTAGCTTTTTCTATAAATTTTCGTTAAATTTTTATACCAGTTAACAGTGTCCCATACGATACTCATAGGTTGATTCAAGGAGTGTTGTATGGTACAGTCATATATATGATTTTAGGTTTTTATAATCATTTAAACTTTTCATATATATTTTCTGGAACTTGTTGAGGGAGTTTCATATTTGATTTGTATTTTAATTTCAATCATATTAATATGACCAGTGAAAAGCTTTATTTTATCTTGGCAGTATTTTTTTTGATTCGTATAATACTCTATATCATATGTATATAGATTAGATAGATTTTCACTCGACTAATCTATCCAAATGAATATATAGATTCTAGAGTTAATTACATAATTGGTCCTTGAATTTGTTCCAATTTAGCGGATTCAGCTCCTGGGTTGAAAATCGTACGGTTTCAGTCCCTGGGTCATCACTTTGGCTACAGGAATAGTCCATTTGTCACTTAAAATAACTAAAATATCCTTAATAAATAAATATTAATTTATTTGTCAATTTAAAAAATAAATAAAGAACAAAAAGCTAATTATCTCAATCCCAAATCACAGAAGAAGAAAAAAAACATAGCCAAATTGAAATGGTAACCCTCTTCCACTCCAAACCTCAACCACCACCCCAACCACAACAAATCTGCAAATCACAACAACCCAATAAACCTGCAAATCACAGCAACTCCAAATCTACAAATCACAGCAACTCCAAATCACAACAACCCAATAAATCTGCAAATCGTCAAAACGCCACCACTCCAAAACCCAACCACCACACCAACCACCGCAAACAGCATCCACGCGTCGTCAAAACATCCTCCACCTCATCGTCGTGGTCGCTTCCGCCACCTCCGCCACCCACTCCTTCCACCAACGACCTCACACTCCACCCATCCCAAACCCTAAGCCTAGAATCCAACATCTACGCCGTCTCTCTCTCTATCTCATCTCCTGTCCCTAAAATCCAACATCTCCGCCGTCAAATCTCTTCTCCCTAATCCCAAACCCTAACCCTAGAAATCAAATTGATTCACATTAACATTTTCTTGACGGGTTTAATTTCGTGAAGGTTTTTTTGTTCTTAGTGGGAACGATCGATGTGTTTGAATTAAGTTAAGATTTTGTTTGATAATTACACAACAAGTACTTTTGTTTTTAATAAAAATTAAAATATAATTAATTAAGGGTAATTTTGTCATTTCAAGTGACGGAATGACTATCTCTGTAGCCAAATTGATGACTCAGGGATTGAATCAGCTAAATTGATACAAGCACATGAACCATTTATGTAATTAACTCTAGATTCTATGATAAGGACCAACAATTTAACTGTATAGATATAACTATGTAAGGTGTGTGTCTTCGTTTATTGAAGCAGGGATTCGAGTTTTTCTAGATATGATGTAATAAATATGGTGAAATATTTTATCTATTCGTGATATTCTAGTATGTTATTTCATTAAACGAAAATGTACGTTTGTTTGATACGAGTATATGTTTATTTAATACACGGTACTCGATCATAGGTATTCAGATTCTAGAGCGCAAAGGTCAAGAGGGATGTTCCTCTTTGTGGGGTTTAAGGGGTAACGCCCTTAATGGGGGATTTGATGACAACGAACATTGTGTGTGTGTGTGTGTGTGTGTGTGTGTGTGTGTGTGAGAGAGAGAGAGAGAGAGAGAGAGGGGAGTGGGGGGAGGGGCATCACCTTTTACGCACTGAAACATCAACGATTCCAACGTGTTATAGTCATCAATGACTATGTTCAGATGTATAGTTCAGTGTATGAAACACACTGAAACCTTCGACAAGAAATTTGCTTATTGAATGTTATTTTGAATGTGAGAATGTTACCCACCGGAGGTATATCTATACACATAAAAAGTCGAAGATTGTGTTATGATAAGGTGATTTCTATTACACAATTCAAAAAAGTATCTAGTCATTGTTTCTTGTATCATGTTTACTCCAAACCTAATTTCTAACATGAAAAATAAAGTAATTTTTTGACCTCTAAGTTACAAAACTTTATTTTTAGTATGATTGATTTTGTCATCTAAAAGAGGGTTACCACACAACTTGTTGTTCGTTTGTCTATCATTTTTTATAAAAATCTAAATAGACTATGTAACTCGATGTGTTCTAATGAAAAATCCATACTTAACTTTTTAATAAATTCTAAAATATTGTTGTATTTTTTATATTATATCTTACGGACTAATATTATTCAACAAACTTCTCTAAACATTCTAGATTTCTAATAGATTAAAAAGTTGTATGAGTCTTTTAAAAACTTTACATACTCAAGTAATCGTTGAAGTTAACTATACCCTTATAAAGAAAGAATTCAAAAAAGTTGTAGGAAATATAAGGTAAAGAAAACCATTATTGTAGTATGGACCAAGTAGGTACACACTACTGCCACTTGATGGGCTCCATCATTAGTCAATTCTTTCATTAAAAGGGTTATTACTATTAAAACGACCCAAGAAGAAAATTATGACCCACCCCTTTTGCCATTTGACTCAAACCCGTCACAACTCACAAGTACAAGGTTTTGTAAATCGAAATAATAACGGAGTAGATCCGATATGATATGAATGGTGTAGGGTCATTTTTTCGTCGACATACGTCAAAAACGCCTATGTTTTTTTCGGTTTGTAATAGTTTGATGTTATTATACATCTCAAATTGTTATTGGTCTATTGATGTTAGCTTTATATTAAGCATTTTTTTATATTTGGAAAAAATATTTTGTGACAATTTACAAAGAGGTAATTTATCCTCTGTGGCAAGTGGCAAATAGAATGCAAAGAGGAAGAGAATATTAGCAACAAGTATAATATATTTGAACCGAATGCAAAACGGGTATACTATATGATTTCAGATCCCTAGAAAACTAATTAAATCCCCACCAAATCACATTCACATTTTTTAATATTACTTTAAATTGTTATTATTAGTTTTTCGATATACTATTTTATAAAACATAGTTATTTTCTTGTTAACGAAAAATATTATAGGAATATTAGGTATAAAATTTGTTCCTCGATAATTCATACATGCCCGTATCACTCTCTATCTTGCATCTCAATGATAAAGAGATAAATATCTATAAGGAAGGTCGCAGATTCAAACATTGACACCACTCACTTGTCATGAAACATATGTTTGATTTTTTTTAGGTTGTTCGTGAAATCGGTCAATGGGACACCCAATGGTGACGTATACTATACATGTGCCCCGATCATCTTTCTTCTTTCGAGATGGTCGGGCACGCCTAATCATTTTCATACTTAAGTTGTGGGAGGTCTCTTACATGCTCATCAACAAATACTTTTGTTTGTTGATGTTTTTGAAATTGAGATATATGCGCCTCTAGACCACTAACTAATTCATATGCGTATTTGACAATGTGTTGAAACATGTCTCCGTATTTAAATACGTATATACATCTTCAGAATCAAAACGAGTTAAAGTAAGTAATAGGAATATACCATAAAATACCTCATATTAATTATATTATACAGAGTGGTGGCGACAAACAAATGGTTTTTCCTTAAATAACTAGCTTATTGACCCGCGTAATACGTGAATAGTTATATCGAAAACAATATAATGTTAAACAAAAAACATAATCTATATAGAAATATTAATAGAACTATTTATCGTGTAGACAAATGTTTATTTTAGCAAATATTACTCTAATAATTATAATTATAATTATTAGAAGTATTTTTTGAAGCTACACGTGTCAAATTTTGATGATATATACTCTAATAATTATAATTATAATTTTGTTTGGATAAATAGTAATATATATTATAAATATATAAAACTCTTATATCAAACAATTTATAGCAATTTTACAAGATATCAATAAATTATTAAACGATGGTATTATTAATTAAATAAGTTTACATATTGTTATCCTAAATAAGGTTTATAAATTTTATAAAACTACTAAAATATGACTTACCCATATATGCATAGAAAACTTTGAGATGATAGTGTACTAGATAACATCTTTGTAGATCTTGGTTAATTTGCTTAAAAGTAAATATTAATACATAGAAAACTCTATAGTTTTAAATAATTTGTTTGTGCAATATTTTCGAATACCGTACGTGTATTAAAACTAGTAATATAATAATAGATAAAGAAAAATATACTTAGTTATTAAATATAAAAAATATTAAAAGATATAATCTAATTTAATATAATGTAACATCATAATATTATATTAGTATAACATTTAATATAATAATAATAATAATTAATAATGAAAAATAAATAATAATATTATTAATAATAATTATTTTTTATTTTTATTTTGTTAAATAAATTCGAAAAATTATGAACGTCTAGCACTTCGATAAAAAAAAAACTTGAATTTCTTCATTGTGCAATTCTATTGAATTCAATTATATATCTTCCTTCTACAAGACAAAACAAGGCATGGAATAGAATATAAAATTCAATTCCTACAATTTTATTAAACAAAGAGTGTATGAAAGGAAATTCATACAATTTTATCATATTCTCAGAAAATTTGTGAACCAAATGAAGCTTAAGTGTATTTGAAGTGTCATCATATTATGGTTACATATTATGGCTAGGAGAATGAATTTGGAACATAAGTTTCAAAGATTTAGTATTTTCTAATTTAAATAAGTTGAATGTATTCGACAAAACTAAATGAAGGAAGAGTTCACAACCATAGTTAAAGTTTTATTGTATGTTTTTGAATTTTTATTTTAATTATTGTAGTTTTGTTTTTTATTTTAATAAAATGTTATATTTATTTTATTTAAATGTTTTAAGAAAAAAAAAAAAAATTGGGTTCCACAACTCCCACAATCACCACTATACTCATTATCATAATTTTCAAAATCTCAGAATCATGATTCTCACGCCACGTTAGTAAAAGTAATCACAGAATCACCAGAATCATGATTATCACTCCATATGGTCTTATATTATACAACAATTTTTAACCTATCTTCTAAGAATCTTTTTGTATTATGACATGGTATGTGTTTGGAATCATTTTAAAAAACACATGGAATATAATTCAAATAGTAACATTGCCTCTCTCTCTCTCTCTCTCTCTCTCTCTCTCTCTCTCTCTCTCTCTCTCTCTCTCTCTCTCTCTCTCTCTCTCTCTCTCTCATGAGAATATAATAAGTGAGAAAAGGAGAGTCGTAGCCAAATCGTCATCTTTACTGCATTTTATATCTTAGTGAAACTGAAAGTGAGAGTGGCGATATAATATAGTCACTACTTCACATCTACTTCAACATCTCATCTTCTTCTTGATTATATATATATATTTTTCAACCAAAAGGTTAATTTAGGCGGAGTAATCTCAACTCCGTGGTTGTTCAAACTAGTATGGGGAAACAATGGCTGTTAAACATGGTGACTGGTGACTCCTCCACCACCACCAATACAAAATCCGCCGGAAAATCAAGAAAAAGTAGAAATTCTCATAAACACAACAACAACACGACGTCGTCTTCCGGTACCACCGGTTGCATGAATGCCATTTTTCATATGTTTGATATTCAACACCATCACTTACCTTTTAACCAAACTTCTTTCATCAATCTTCCTCTCCCAGAAAACAACCTCAAAGGTATCATCATTATATTTATTTTTATTTTATTATATCTAGAATTTAATTATATGTTTTATATTAAAAATAGGTGTAGAAGCACCAAGAAACAGCTTGGAGTTAGATGAACAACAAGAACACATGCTTTCTTCCTTATCGTCCAAAAAACTGAAACAAGAAACAAATAACTTTAATATCCCTGTAAGTTTCTGCTTTATTCTATTTTTGAATTTGAAATTTAATATACAATAAATATTGGTATTAATAATATTAAATAATGTAAGTAAGAAAAGTTAGTCATGATGATGGTAATTATTGTTTATCGTTTATTGTGATAGGGTCGTTGGATTCATAATTAATAAAAAAAAAATTATTTCTGCAGATGGGTGGAATTCAAATTAAAACAAAACGAACAAAATTAATGGAGCAAGATAATGATAGTAAGAATGTATCATCATCAGAATGTAGTAGTAGTTCACCGGCTGGTTCGAAAACGCCGAATCTTGTTGCAAGGTTAATGGGTCTTGATCTTCTTCCTGAAAATTCATCTCCTAGAGCTTCTTTATCATCTCCAAGACCTTCATCTTCTTCTTCACATGCTACTCCATTAAACCCTCTTTCTAGATTGTCGTTAGCTAAGAATAATACCCGTTCGTTGCCTGGGACACCAAGGGTATCCACGGCTGCTAGGCCGTCGACTGAAGTTGATTATCATCATCGGCTTTCGCTTCAGAATGGTAAAGAGAATAAGAGGAGATATGATGAGAGTACAAGTGAGTACGCCAAGTTAATTGCGAAACAAGTGAGGGAAAATATAAGTCGGAGAGTTGGGGCTGATATTACAAATGTTGAGAGACACAAAGAGCAAAGAAGAGATGAGTTTCTTGTGGTGCTTAAACCGAAGAGACCATCACCAAAGTCCTCCGCCGCACGCATTGACAAATCAAAAAATCTTGATCAAGGTATGTACTCTAATCATAAACTGTTACGGGTGAAGTTTAACCAGATTGTATTAAACTCCACGTTTAACATTTTGTTACAAAATATTTCAAATAATAAATTGGAGAGGGGGAGCCATACACTCTCCCAACATAAGCTATAAAATATGTTAATGATAAACCTTAACTAGTCACAATATTGACTCGATGGGTCGATTAAAACAATGAAAAATTATGTGTCCGATTTTAGATTAATGGTTGGTAATTTTTTGTGTTAAGTGTTGTTACTTTCTATCATTTGGGTTGGTTGTTATTAACATAAACTTCAAATTTATTCAATTTATTTTATATTTATCGTTTCGTTTACAAAATATTAGTCATTTTTCTCAGGGAATAGACGAAGAAAAGAAAATGAACCGATTCAACTTTCTTGCTCACCAAGGCTTAGATTATTGGAGATCAAGAACAATCTCAACAAACCCAATTCAAATTCCCCAAAAACTTCACCATTATCATCATCATCATCTAAAGAAGCTACAATCAAACCTCCATCATCATCAACCACAAAGCCACAACCATTGATCAAAGAACAAGTACAAGTGGTGAAGCATGAGAACAACCCACTAACAAAAGTGCAAAAGTGCAAGAAAATTGCAAGTGAAAAATATGATTTGAGATTGAAAAAAATGCACCAACAAGATGACCAATTTATGAAGAAATGCAACAAGAAGTCAACTCCATTATCAAAACATCTTGTGAATATCAATACAACAACAACAAAGTTTATTTCTTTCAAGAAAGACATTGCTTCAACAACAACAACAACATTACCTCAAACACAAGTACTTTGCCTTACCTAGTACCAACAACCACTATTTACAATATCTGTTTTTTACATTTTGTATTTTATCCTTAACCTTTTTTTAAATTGTTTTATCATAGGTGCCATGCATCACACAGTTACCTAATTGTCAGAACCGGTCATATAATACTAAAATCACCCACAATGCCCCCATCATAGATGACGTCACCACTAACGGTAAAGTTGCCGTCGCAACCACCACCGGAAGTTCATTTTCCGACCACTTTGATTACATTTCAAAAATCCTTAGGCATTCCGGGATCGAAAAAACCACTCAAATTTCAATCACACATTGGTACTCCCCATCACACCCTTTACACCCTTCAATCTTCCAACATATTGAAAAACTGAACCACCCTACAACCATCACAAATGTAGCCACTCGAAAGCTCGTATTCGACGTAACAGACGAGCTACTTGTGCAAATCTTGAAGCCATACTTAAGTTTCAAACCATGGGTGTTGTGTAAACAAGATTCACATCGAATGTATGGGTCCGAATTAATCGAAAAACTATGTGAAAATGTCCAAAGTTTTCCTAACAAGGATTGTAGGGTTATGGAAGATATTGATGAGTTAATAGACGATGACATGAATGGGATTACACGAGTAGTCGGAAAACTTGCATTTGAAGAAGAAGCAGAAGGGCTAGTTGCTGAGTTGGAACGTGACATGGTTGACACGTTGGTTGGTGAGGTGGCAGGGATAATATGGCACGTTGGATTGTGAAGAAGCAAAATCTGACTAGGGTAACATGGTTTATTCACGTGATCAGATGCCATTCGTTAAGGGGCGCACGTGAGAGGTCAAAAAGGTAAAAAGAAATAAAATCAAGGAGTATTATGGAAGCTAAAAAAGATGTTGATATGGCTCAAAAAGAAGGGACATATAACCAGCTTTACAAGACCATCAGAAAGAGTCATGTTTAAGTTTCATGTTTCTTACCCCTTTGTAAACTCATCATTTATAATATAATATGTCTATATATCTATATATCCTTTTTATCAACTAACTTGTCAATCGATAACAATGTTGTTGTAACCCTCATGCTGTCATGCATGCCTGTCTAATATTTTGATGACATATTTTACATGTTACTTTAAAAGAAAATATATATATATATATATATGTTTCAAACTTTTAGTCCGTTTAATTAATTTGGTATGTGCAAAAAAAACTGTCCACAAAAATATTGTCCACTTTTCGGATAAAACAATGATTTAACAAAAAATAAATTCCGAAACTATGTTTAAAAAGTCAAAATACGCATAATTATATTGTATATTAATAATAACCGCTTATTTATTTAAATAATCTCATGTATTTAAGGATAACCGTTTTTTATACAAAACTATTATTTGTGTCTGAATTTTGTTATCCATAGTTTAGAGATCTATTGATAGCCAATCTAAAAGATTTTGCATATTCATGTTATTAGTGAGGACCGACGAGTCTTTAAGTCAAATATACCGTATAATTCTTATGAAACCATCCACTATAATAACGTGAAGAAATGATATGCCATCTTAATCTTATGTCAACAAGTTTTTTTAAAAAGACTCAACATTGTCCATATAGATTTAATCTTTTTATCAATTTTTTTAGTCTATAACGGTACATGCCTTAAAAGCACACTCGACCCTTCCGCTTTCTTCGTCTCATAAACGACCTACAGAGACGGAGCCAGAAATTTATGTTGAGGGGGGCTCGATTTTTTTTTTTCCGATAGTAACGTAAACTGTCTTTTTAGAAGCTAGTAGTATCATACAATTAGATCATGAATTTGTCTACTTATTCACAAAAAAGAAAATCTGTATATATTTAATTAAAATTAATGTTAATATGTAATGGAAAAAGTACATATTTTTGTCACCTACCGAGACACTCTTTTGATTCCCACTTCCCCATGAATCTATTATCTACTTTCCTGTTCTTCTCATTTCACCTGCTTCACAATTCTTTAAAAACTTCCATAGTTTCCGGTCAAATAAGCTATAAAAAACAGTTTCTTGCCATGAAGGTAAGGTAGTCGTCAGGTCAGTTAGGGGGGGCCGAACACCCTCCAGCCCCCCTACTGGCTCCGTCCCTGACGACCTATCTTTTCAAAACTTTATAATACGAATAACAGACGTTGAAATAATGAATGGTGTTAATAATTCAGTGTCCAAACTAATTTTGAATGGCTCCTACAAAATGTTTGTTTCTTTTGTGTATGAAGGATTGTAATACCAAATGATTTCAACTTATTAACATTAACAGATTATTCTATGGTATAAAACTTATTCAGACAATAATATTTTTATAATTATAATTAATCTGTTTTTTAATTGAAACCACGATGATGGGTGAGGGTGAACTCGAAAACCGAGGGGGGTATCTTCCATGTATTTCCGTGAAGTGAACCACTACCCATAAGAACATGTCATTACTATAATCAAAATGTCGGGTATTCTAAACGCACTATCAAGAACATTGTACAATAAACAAAAATAATTAGGGACAAGTGGATAACTATGGATCTAAACCTCAAAGGTTTGTGAGATTTATGACGTTGCATGTATAATTAATTAGGTTTAAATAATACATTTCGGGTAAGATTCGATCACAATTTGAATCATCTTGTTTAAATTTGAAATAGGGAATTTAAATTATCCATTTAAAAAGAGGATTTAGATTAACAAAAACTAATTTGAAGTCTCACAATACGTGAGTTAGCACGTTACTTATAGGTTGTGGGTTTATATTTCGTATATAAAACATGTGTGAATAATAGAATTGTGTGATATAGTATATTTGTTTTTAAAAAATGTATAAGTTGTAATCGTATAATGCATTTCTAAATAAATTTACAGCAACTTTTAAGAACTATGTTTAGCAAAATCTTATCAGAGAAAAAAGAAAAAAACGAAAGATTCTTCGGAAAAAAAGGATATATGCGTGTCAAAGAACTGGACATCAAGGGAAAAGAATCTATTAATTTTCCTTAAATTATGGAGTTTGGTATATGTCAATATTATCTATCTTTTATAAGGGAAAAAATGTCGATTTTTACGAGAGAAAAAACATAAAAATTCATCTATGTAATGAAAAAACATATTCAAAAAAGATTATATGATGTTGACTTGAAATCAAAAAATTTAATGCCTAAAGGGGTCATGATTGTTTTGGACCTAAAAACAATGCCGTGGTCCGTAGAAATAGACCACTCATGATCGAGTCACGAGTGAACGTATTATTTAGAGATGATATTTGTAACTTCATTAAAAGTAAACAATGTTTTTACAATTTTAACTTCATAAAAATACCTATTAAACTGAAAAAAGTCATATACATTAATAGATCCCATTGATCCTGCGGAAGCAACGGCTAGGGCATTGACAGTAACAGATTCGGGGGTAATACGACTCTAACCAACTATACCGATCGATTAACCACAACAAAAAACCCTTAAAATCGTACATTTGAAATATGAGTTAAATGTGGCATATGAAATTCAGCCCATCATCACCATAATTAGCCAACCGGCATTGTGATATATATTTATGTAAACGTATCTCTATTCGTTAAATTCGAGGGTTCAATGTGTTAGTGACAAACATATTATAATTTAGTGTGTTTTGAATTATAGCTAAAGTAAAACCATACATATTTACTTAATGCAAATTGGTACTGGTAATTTGGAATGATAAAATGGTGATTTGAAATGTTGATTGATATGATCGATATGGCCCTTATGGGTAGCAGATGACAATGGGGGAAATGTGGCATAGTGATTAATATGTTTGACCAGAACTCTAGTTAATAAGTATTAAGTTAAAGAGTAAATTACATAGATCGTCCCTAAGGTTTATATCAAATTACGGTTATTGTCCCTAAGTTTAAAAAGTTGCATGGTATGTCCCAAAGTTTGGAGTAATTACGGATTTCGTCCCTATTTTGGATGTCCGTTAATTACTGCCGTTAGGGTTCCCTCACGTGTTAAACACGTGAGGGTATTTTAGTATTTTTGCACTTTTCACCTACCTTTCTCCTTCTTCCTCAAAAATCCAAAAATCAAAATCAAAATAAATCAAAATCAGATTCATAATCCCTTATACAATCAAAATTGAATCATATCATATTTCCAAATCAAAATCAGATTCACCCACCGGTTTAATTGATTCACTCTAAATCAAAATCAGATTCACTCTAAATCAATTAAACCGGTTTAATCAAAATCAGATTCACTCTAAATCAAAATCAAAATCAAAATCAAAATCAGATTCAATATAAACCAATTTCACATTTCTGTATTTCAATTTCAGATCATAATCAGAATGCAAATTCACACGTCAGCAACTTTGAATCCTGTCAACCACCGTAACGAACCGCTCTCCACCGCCGGAAACAATCACACGCGCCGCCGTATAACCGCGTCGTTAAACGAACTGAGTATAAGTAAGTCCACGCGCTTAGCGAAATCGATCACAAATCTCGTAAATCTATACATCGAAAAACCGTCACTAACATACTTTCTTCAACGTACTGTAAGTGGTGGCTCCGGTGATGATGAAAGAGTGGCATGTTTGGGGATGAGTTTGGACTGGTGGTGAAGATGATGCTAGGCTGACGTCGGAGGAAGATGGATGTATGCAGGGTATTTTGAAGAAAGAATTTATGTTGAAATAAGAAAGTTAATTTGGGGATGAGTTTGGACTGGTGGTGAAGATGATCCGATGGTTATTTGATGATTAATTCTAAAAAGTATATAATTTATGTTGAAATAAGAAAGTTAATTTGGTGGGGTAGAGACAGAGGAACAAAGATGGATGTATGCAGTGTGTGTGTGTGAAGGTGTTTGTGTAAGCTTATTTTAGGGTTTATTTGATTTTGGGGGAGAAGAGTGCGAAAAGACCAAAATAACCCTCACGTGTTTAACACGTGAGGGAACCCTAACGGTGAAATAGACGGACATCCAAAATAGGGACGAAATCCGTAATTACTCCAAACTTTGGGACATACCATGCAACTTTTTAAACTTAGGGACAATAACCGTAATTTGATATAAACCTTAGGGACGATCTATGTAATTTACTCTAAGTTAAATTAGTCAAATCGATGTCCAACGGTCTTTTCCGTGCTTAAATCTATCACTTCCCATATTCTTTGAAAGATACGTAGGAATTAAAATTATAAAGGTATAAACATTTTTTGACGGAAAAAAAGCAATTGTAAAAACATCTGGTGGTGCCCTTGTGGACACGTTTCTCTCTGGGTCGGTCACCGAGGTGCATCAAACAATAGATACAGGTTCAATTCATGGAATGAGTACATTTTTATATATATGTAATGTGTAATATCTGCGATTCAAAAAGGAAAATCAGACCAATTTTTTTAGAGAAGTCATATTCAATGCCATCATGATCACCTTTCACCTTTTACGATATTCTCCAAAACACACATCATTAATATTTGTCCCAATTGGCTCTTATGTTCTCAACTAGATTTTTACTCCGAATTTCAGAACAGAAAGTTATTATTATTTTTATATTATGAACACGATAGCTTGGTATAATTGATGCATGTTCCTTACAAATATATGAACACATTAACCAACCATTCGACATGCAAATATTTTTTCTATTTTTTTTTATCTTGATCTTTCCTTGTTTTGTATGTTTATTTTTAATGCTTCAACGTTCATGGGAGTTTTGATGGTTATGTAAACAGAAATCATTACTTGTTGGTACTATCAGGGGCGAAGCCAGGATGAACTTGAAGGTAGGTCTTTCAATTTTTTTAGTAAAGTGGGTTGGTTTGAGACAAACGGGTCGGGTCAGATTGACCAATAATACAAATGTACGATAGATAAAAAGATTGGACAAATCGAAATAAGAAATAAACAAACCATCGTTTTCTATTTTTTCATGTTTCATATATGCATTCGCTACTATGGTAAAGTAAAATATTTATTTGACTAATTTTAACGATTGTAATCTAAAATGTATATTCTTCGAGTATCCAAAAAATTAACCTCATAGTGTTATTAATTACTAACTGGAGCATATTTTTTTTCTAGACATATATAATGTAAAGGGTTAAAATGTATTTATATATAAATAAAAGGGAATATGTACTAGTTTCAGTTTAAACTCAAAAATTGAAAAAAGAGGCTTGGCAAGACTTGAACCCTGGTCACCAAAATCTGTAGTTGTTACATAAAGTTGAAAAACCACGCATGCAAGATCATTATTTTGTAATATATTTGTAAACCAAAGATTTTACCCAGGTCCTTCCAATATTTTTAGCCAGGTCCTTTGAAAAATTTCGACATCGTTTCTAAATGTTTTTTAAAATTAAGGTAGTTCCGCGGACCTGCCTGGCCCATGCCTAAATTCGCCCCTGGGTACTATACATGAAAACAATTGAAAGTTAAAAAACCTATAACTATTTTCGTTTGAGTCTTCCCGATAACGCTTAGTTAGTATGAACCAGACTAAATCAAATTTAACGAAAGTCAATGAATAACATTAACAAAAAATTTTAAAAATACTTTTGTTATATATATTATTATAATTAAAATAATATTATTATTATTATTTTTTGTTGTGAGAATGGTGATATGGGAAAGAATATAAAAAAGGACAGTTCTAGTTGGTACATGATTAGTACAACTACCACTCTCTGGGCAGCATTTGAACCGCCCGGTTGGCTCTTAGCCTGTTATTAATCATGTAATTAGACCCAATTTTTGGACCACCACAAAACTAGTCCACACAAATACCATCACCATCACCATCAAATCCATTTCCTTCCAAAAACAGATACATTTTACCAATAATAATATTATGAACAAACTTGTTTTTATATAATTATACGATATTTGCCCGCGAAACCGCCAACTCTTTTTATATAAATGTTAGTAATTGAAGGAAACTGAAAACACAGAAACAAAAGGTACAATAAAATTTATGTAAATGTCCCATGTACCAATAACTGCAAAAATTTAAAATTAAAATATATATGATATGTCTTGTATGTTTATGATAGTCATACATGTACCGTGAGTTACAAAACACACTGTCCAAACACTATTCAACAATTCAGTACTAAATGCACCATAAAAACTCCCACTACTAACTCACTTTTCAGATTCATAAATTGTAATTTAAAGCTTTTATTACATTATTTTCTTACATTAATTCAAACTCAATTAAGAAAGTTTTGGAAAATAAGTGTGTAAAGATTTAGTGTCATCTTTATGAGTATGATTAAGACCGGACTGGATACGGATGTTTAGCAACGATTCTGTGTTGGTTTAGAACTAGTTTGGTCCCAAAGAGGCCCGTGAACCAAACTCAATCGTTTGGACTTGTTATTAAGTGTAGTTCATTGTATTTTGTTCGGACAACTTTGTTTCGTTACAATAAAAAGTCCAAAACCAAAACAAAAGAAAGTTGATCGGACTTGACTGATAACCATTTTTTTTAGAAATCTTTGACCTATAAGCAAGACAGAACATAACCCGTTTTGGTCTAGTTCACTCCGGCTTTGATTCACATGGATTGACTATTACACATCCCTAGTTTAAATCTCAAAATTTGCCCTTTAACTTAGTTTTATTAGCAAAAAAAGAGCTTATAGGGTGGGCAGGGTCGACAACTGTCCACCATCGATATTTTTATAGTTAACTTAAAGTTTTCTAAAATTATGATATTTTTGAAATTTGCCCCTTTAAAAAAAAGTATAAAAGATATCAGTTTAAACATTAACAACAAGATCTCACCTAGTCCATTGGTTAGAGTGGCTGCTTTTCAAACCGTAGGTTGTGCGTTCCATTATTGGGATTGATATAATTCTTCTTACAATCTAGTTATATGTAAACAAAATATAACGTAAGAATTTTATTATTTGAAAATTATCCTAAGGAAGCTAATACCCCACCCGATATACAAATAACTTTTGCCCCCCTTTGTCAAAATTTCTAGAATCGCCGCTGCCGAGAGGGAACCCGTTGAACACAAATTTTTCCCCATGACTCCTAGTGTAATTGTCATTTAAAATTGTGTTTAACCCTATGATTTTATCCATAAAACCTAATGATTTTGATTTTGATTTTGATTTTGATTATGCGTTTACCCGACAAGTCTTTTGGCTCCGCACCAGCCTTAACGTAAAAGACCTATGTATATTTGCATTTATTTTTCTTAGCTACATCCTTACATAACCTGATACATCACAGATGCTATACACTGCCAGAGAGCTCCCTAAATTGAATTTTGAAAGGTTCAAATTGTAATGAAAAATCAAGATTATTGGTGAAAGCATTAATTGTTGTAAAATAAGCAAGTGAGTAGTGAGTACCTCATGGTTAAAAGAGTGCACTACACTGTCAATGGTTTTAGTAAAGGCAAAGAATCTAGTACACACAGACACAGTGAGTGACAGGATTATATTATCTACTTTCTAAAAAAATCTATACTAGTCAGATAATCAAACAATTCAATTGAAATGACATTACTTTTGTTATTAACTTATTATCGTGTCATGATAGATGGAAATAGTGAAGTTTGTAGCATCAGCAAAAGAAAGTGATCTAGTAAATACCTTTTTATATTAAGGTAACATTTTTTTACCCTTGGTAAAGTAAATTTTGTTCCTAGTAAACAACCAAAAAGTATACTGAATACTAGCCCAAAACTGTCTAGGGTATGATATTTATTACTTTTTTCACCCTAGATTGGTTGCCTAGTTTTCCTGGCAGTAAATTGTCATTTAATAAGAAATTCTAGAGGGGGTAATTTCAACATGCTTATGTGAAAAAGGCCCAATGGGTTGATTTGGGCTTTTGTATTAGCCCATGTATATTCAATAATCTTATGTTCTTGTTATAAATCATAAACAACCTGTTACAAATCTAACGGAAACACAAAGTAAAAGATGTGTCTAGCTGACATATCAAACTACATATCACAACTTCATAAACTGTAGAAATGTTATTAAATATGAAACAACTGATAACATAACTAGCAATTGAAAAACGGACTAAGCTATACACTTACGGAAATCATATAGTTTAACCACATTAGTCAAAGCCAGCACCAGTCCAACTAGATCCTCTGCTTTTGGGTACAGCTCCTATTCCTCTACCTCTTCCTTGCATTGCGTTTTTCTTTTTTCCGTTCCCGTCTACTTGTGCACTTGTCTTTTGATTATTACTCTCGTTCGAAACTTTCTTCGATGATTCAGTAGGAGGTTCCACAGAATTAGGAACTGATACATCCGGACTTGGGGTAGTCGATGCAGGTACCACTGGACTCTCGGCCTGCAAGAAACCATATGATTAGGTGGAACATTATACTTATATTCCCATAAAGAGTGTAAACTAAAGAAGGCTTACAGTTGCTATAAATGCAGATGACCGTCTTGGATTCAAAGCCTCTAACCGTCTTTTAAGTTCCTCTAGTCTAGCAAATTGAGAGCTACTGCTTTCTTGGACCTGTAGAGAATAAGTGAGTAAACGGGAAAATATAAGTTGCATTTGAAAGAGAAAACTGTATAGAGTACCAGATTATTCAAGTCGTCACATAGTTTTTGTTTGATTGCTTCTTCGTCCTTGACAACTTGTGATGCAGCTTCCAAAGCCTGCAACAAATGAAAAAATTTATTTGATCATAGGCTCGATAATTAAAAAACGTGTTAGTAACACTTGTAAATACAGAGACCTTCTTTGCTTCTTCTTCTTTTAACTTGGCTAAACGAATCCTCTCTGTTGACAATTCAATTTTTTTCCTCATATGTTCAAGTGCTACAAGATGTAATAAACGTAAATGAGAGAAAAGTAATACTTGGCATATACAAATGTTCAATCGGTAAAAGCATTTAATGCACAAACCAGCTTTCTTTGGCCCTGATGTGAGTTTCATCTCCATATTGAGACCCGAAAGCTCTCGCTCGACATCACGGATTTTGGAATAATTCTCTTCAATATATCTGATAATTCCATGGAAATTTAGAAATAACAATATATAAAGAAGCATGTTCTGGAAAAAAGTTCCCAGCTGTTAGTAGCATGTAACGTTTTCTATAGGTGTTAGGTGATACATACTACGCTAAACACTTGACGAGAATCATTAATCCTAATGAAATCAGAAATCACAGTCTATAACTTCAAGATACAATTTAGACATTCAAGATATACTATAGTTTAGATGTATTTATACTACGATCTAGTTGAAGTCCGGACATGTCCTAATAGGTGGCCTATTTTATACCGATTGTGAACAACACATCGAATAATATCAGGCGCGCGAAATAGTAACAGTTTGGATAACCAAATGTAAGTAAAAAGCAAGTATTAGGTTCACAATGTACTCAAAATCACAGATAGAAAAATTGTTCAACTTATCTAAAAAATATACAGTAAATAATCAAGGCTTCATAAAAACCTAATCAAACAGAAAGACGTACTTTCTCAATTGATTTTGCTCCTCTTCGATTAACTGAAAAAAACATTATTAACTACTTAATATAATAAATAATAATAATAATAATAAAAGAGACAGAGTGAAAAACGCACTCGTTCTGTGTGGGCGATAACCGGCGATTCGCGAACGAGACCGTCAGGTCCCATTTCCGTAACCTTCGTAGGATCGATCGCCATTTTTTCCGAGATCGAATCTCGATTCTTGAGAACAGATAACTGGAATTAGGGGCAACTTGGAGACTACGGATTTTACTTTATTATTATTATTAGTATTATTTATTAAACTTATTTAAATTATACGGAGTACATTGTTATTAGAAAAATAAATAATATTATCTTATAAGTCTTAAATTCATTGCTCAATAACCTTTGAAATGCATAACGGTATTAATTGTTAGCCAATTGATCTCTATGTGACAATTACACATCTTATTTCAACATATACAAATTAAATAATGTATTTATACAAGAACTTAATAATCTGGTAGAAGAAAAAAAAATTATTAAGAAATATAAGAAATATTTTTGCGTAAGAAAGTGAATAATAATCTTGTAAAGACTTTGATGATTTCGTGAAAAAGCACATACACTATGTCCATACGAGTATGCAAAAGGTAATGAAAAGAAAGCAATAAATCTTAATGTTATTAGCCGACGACCTTTGAAACACAAGAGTAACTATTAGGATATGCTAAATATTACATTGGCATAAAATGAACATAATATATATATATATATATATATATATATATATATATATATATATATATATATATATATATATAAAAGGATAGTAAAACGAAATGCTAAAATGTAGATAGACATAATACAAAAATAATCCAGTGTGATTTAATCAATGGGTGGTGATAGAGACACCCCAAAATTTGATTTTGGTTATCGACACCCCCAAGGGTCAAATCGATACTTTAAATTATTTATTTTTTTTATTTTTTATTTTTTTTTTAATTATTATTTCATTTGTTATATATTTATTTAAATAAATTATTAAACGAAAACTTTTATTTATTTAGTTTTCATTCCCACTTTGAAGGTTACTTGAAAATTATGGACGTTGAATGGTTAGAACAAATTCTTCACTCTTTGAGTTTCCCATATGTGTGTCCTGCACCACAGCCGCATTGGATGCTGATGTCGGATACAGGGTTTATGATTGCTTCAAAGTTCGACGTAATAGTTAATTTTTTAAGTCCCCACGGCAGTATAACTTTTTTCCCGCTTTGGTCTGCTCCTCAGCATTTTTTAAGCATCACACTGGCACTCGTAAATGATAACCACTATGTCTCAGTGGAGTTACAAGGGGAATACCCAATGGCTCCGACTCATCCGCACTGGGTTTTGGGAAGATCTGACTGTGCTTCTGGATGGGAAACCCCATATGTTAATCGACAAAAAGTGTATCGTCAACTTAACCCTTCAACTTGTGATCCCGAAGGTGTTGATGTAGATGATTAGATAATCTAGTTTGTTATGTTCAATAACTTGTTATGTTTAATTATTTATGTATTTTGTTATGAGTAATGTTTATTTTATTACTATATTTATCTTAAATCTATATTTTTAATTTAAGATCTATATTTTTAATATTAATATAATAATAATAATAATAATAATAATAATAATAATAATAAATAAGGGAGGGGGGGGGGGGGGGGGGGGGGGGGGTGTTTGAAAATAGAGAGGAGGGGTTTTTTTTTTTTTTGAGGTTATCCCTCCACTTAATCAATTATAAAAGTTACAAATGCAAAATTAATAATAAAGTCTCAATTCATTACTCAAAGAATTTTGAAATACATAACGATAGCAAGTATTATCCCTATGTGACAACTACACATCTTGTTTTAACAAATACAAACTAAATAATGTAAAATTAATAATTAAGTCTCAATTCATTACTCATATGGCTTTACACCACAAGCCTTATATATCTAATGAGAAGATGAAAAAGGAAAGGAAAACACGGGCAAGAAATTAACATCGACTGAATCTCATCCTTCTTGTTTCAGGATTTGGTCGACTTCCTCTCTCGTTGGCATAGCTGGTATTGCTCCTTTCTTTGTTACAACCAGGGCCCCGCATGCGTTGGCAAAAACAAGAGCTTCTCTTAGTCGGTTCTCATCCTAAAAGAAACATAATGGTTACGAATCACACGTGTAATCAACAGATGTGTTTCA
>CAJVGC010000589.1:51204036-51261949 GCA_910822075.1 Senecio squalidus | reverse complement strand
TTATTAAAAAACTGTCACTTATATAAATTATATATAATATATATACTAAAAGAAGATCAAAAGCCACATGGCAAAGTATGGCGTAGATGGGTTTAAGATTAATTTAAACCATTAGATCAAAAATGATGATGTCATATGACATCATTAATGAATATTTTTCTTTATAGCCTTTCATTTTAATACATGTATAACCCTTTAACTTTTAACCACGTTTAAATGAAAATAGTTTGACAATAATATTTAAATTCTTAAATATTATTTATATATGAAAATATATAGGGAGTTGTTTTTTTAAACATATTTAAATAAAATTAATCCAAATGTGTATAAACGAAATAAAATAATATTTGACAGTTCATTTGATGTTATTTTACATTGTTAATGATTTTTTGCATACAAAATTACTTTTAGTTTTCTATATTTTTTGTATGCATTTTTTTTTAATAGTAAAGGATTATGTATTGCATGTATAGAAAAATTATACCAAATTAAAACGTTGAATGTTGATATACAAAGACGATAATTTGGGTAGGGATACATATATGATACAACCATATTACACTAACAAAAGAGTTAGAACCATAATGTGAAATTCTTAATTTCTTCTTTAAGGCTTTAACACTTAAACAAATAAAAAATAAATATACAATTCATCAAAGACCTATTGTCACCAATATGAAATAACTCAACGCATGATTTGAACAAATCTAAAATTTAATATAATAAAATCATTATAAATACTCAAATGACCCATGACAATGAACTCTTAATTGAGTTTTTAGATACCATTCGAATCAATATTTCAATATGTTATAATTATATTATTTTTTGATAGAGTTCTTTATGTATACGAACTAACGATGAAGCTGAATTGGGGGGGGGGGGGGGGGGTGGGGGGGGGGGGGGGGAAGGAAGAGTATATGTTTCTAACGGTAGTTATGGACTTAGGGGTTCCTTTTGCATTCTACTATTTATTGTTTAAGTTTTCTTGTTTTTTAAAAATTTGAATCGTTTTTCTTCGATAGTTAGTGGCGAAATAATTATAAGTTCTATTACCTTTGTCTCCTCTCATGTATGTTTTACTAGTTTTGATACATATTCGATTTACGGGTTTGATATAAAATAAAGGAACTGTTATAAAAAACTGTCACTTATATAAATTATATAATATATATACTAAAAGAGATGTATCAAAAACCACATGGTAAATTATAGCCGTTAGATGTGTTTAAAGATTAATTTTAAACCATTAGATCAATGACATCATTAATGAATATTTTTCTTTATACCCCTCTCATTTTAATACATGTATAACCTTTAACTTTTAACCACGTTTAAATGAAATAGTTTTGACAATAATATTTAAATTCTTAAATATTATTTATATATGAAAATATATAGGGAGTTGTTTTTTTTAAACATATTTAAATAAAATTAATCCAAATGTGTATAAACGAAATAAAATAATATTTGACAGTTCATTTGATGTTATTTTACATTGTTAATGATTTTTTTGCATACAAAATTACTTTTAGTTTTCTATATTTTTTGTATACATTTTTTTTAATAGTAAACGGATTATGTATTGCATGTATAGAAAAATTATACCAAATTAAAACGTTGAATGTTGATATACAAAGACGATAATTTGGGTAGGGATACATATATGATACAACCATATTACACTAACAAAAGAGTTAGAACCATAATGTGAAATTCTTAATTTCTTCTTTAAGGCTTTAACACTTAAACAAATATAAAATTATCAAAGACCTATTGTCACCAATATGAAATAACTCAACGCATGATTTGAAAAATCTAAAATTTAATATAATAAAATCATTAGAAATACTCAAATGACCCATGACAAACTAGAAGAATGAAACTCTTAATTGAGTTTTTTAGATACCATTCGAACTCACTATTTCAATATGTTATAATTATATTATTTTTTGATAGAGTTCTTTATGTATACGAACTAAACGATGAAGCTGAATGGGGGGGGGGGGGGGGGGGGGGGGGGGAAGGAAGAGTATTTGTTTCTAACGGTAGTTATGGACTTAGGGGTTCTTTTGCGTTCTACTATTTATTGTTTAAGTTTTCTTGTTTTTAAAAATTTGAATCGTTTTTCTTCGATAGTTTAGTGGCGAAATAATTATAAGTTCTTATTACCTTTGTCTCCTCTCATGTATGTTTTACTAGTTTTGATACATATTCGATTTACGGTTTGATAAAAAAATAAAGGGAAATGTTATTAAAAAACTGTCACTTATATAAATTATATATAATATATATACTAAAAGAGATGTATCAAAAACCACATGGCAAAGTATGGCCGTTAGATGGGTTTAAAGATTAATTTTAAACCATTAGATCAAAATGATGATGTCATATGACATCATTAATGAATATTTTTCTTTATAGCCCTTTCATTTTAAATACATGTATAACCCCTTAACTTTTAACCACGTTTAAATGAAAATAGTTTTGACAATAATATTTAAATTCTTAAATATTATTTATATATGAAAATATATAGGGAGTTGTTTTTTTAAACATATTTAAATAAAATTAATCCAAATGTGTATAGACGAAATAAAATAATATTCGACAGTTCATTTGATGTTATTTTACATTGTTAATGATTTTTTGCATACAAAATTACTTTTACTTTTCTATATTTTTTGTATGCATTTTTTTAATAGTAAACGGATTATGTATTGCATGTATAGAAAAATTATACCAAATTAAAACGTTGAATGTTGATATACAAAAGTATATGTTTCTAACAGTAGTTATGGACTTAGGGGTTCTTTTGTGTTCTACTATTTATTGTTTAAGTTTTCTTGTTTTTAAAAATTGAATCGTTTTTCTTCGATAGTTTAGTGGCGAAATAATTATAAGTTCTTATTACCTTTGTCTCCTCTCATGTATTTTTTACTAGTTTTGATACATATTCGATTTACGGTTTGATAAAAAATAAAGGGAAATGTTATTAAAAAACTGTCACTTATATAAATTATTATATATAATATATATACTAAAAGAGATGTATCAAAAGGCACATGACAAAGTATGGCCGTTAGATAGGTTTAAAGATTAATTTTAAACCATTAGATCAAAATGATGATGTCATATGACATCATTAATGAATATTTTTCTTTATAGCCCTTTCATTTTAAATACATGTATAACCCTTTAACTTTTAACCACGTTTAAATGAAAATAGTTTTAACAATAATATTTAAATTCTTAAATATTATTTATATATGAAAATATATAGGGAGTTGTTTTTTTAAACATATTTAAATAAAATTAATCCAAATGTGTATAGACGAAATAAAATAATATTTGACAGTTCATTTGATGTTATTTTACATTGTTAATGATTTTTTGCATACAAAATTACTTTTAGTTTTCTATATTTTTTGTATGCATTTTTTTTAATAGTAAACGGATTATGTATTGCATGTATAGAAAAATTATACCAAATTAAAACGTTGAATGTTGATATACAAAAGACGATAATTTGGGTAGGGATACATATATGATACAACCATATTAGACTAACAAAAGAGTTAGAACCATAATGTGAAATTCTTAATTTCTTCTTTAAGGCTTTAACACTTAAACAAATAAAAAATAAATATAAAATTATCAAAGACCTATTGTCACCAATATGAAATAACTCAACGCATGATTTGAAAAATCTAAAATTTAATATAATAAAATCATTATAAATACTCAAATGACCCATGACAAACTTAGAAGAATGAAACTCTTAATTGAGTTTTTAGATACCATTCGAACTCAATATTTCAATATGTTATAATTATATTATTTTTTGATAGAGTTCTTTATGTATACGAACTAAACGATGAAGCTGAATACTCATACATATAACCGAAACGAAAAAACAGTTAACATTACAACTTATATTATCATGTATTATTAATGATACGAAATTTTCGTTTACTTTCTATACATTATACTTTTATTTTTCCGTTAAAGTTATCCGCGTATATGCGGGAAATAAACTAGTGATTATTTTAAAACGTATATAAATATCACTTTATAAAAATAAATAATAAATTGTTTAAAAATAAATATAATTAGAATGAAAATATAAATTAATTAAGTAATATTGTAAACCGATAAACATAATGCAATTGGAATAAAAAAAAATATAAACATTATTAAACAAATATCTCCCGGTAATGTATACAGAGTAATATTATATTCTAAAATATTTTTTAATCAAATATTATTTAATAATTACTAAAATATACTATTTAAACATAATTTAATTTTTACATTTAAAACTTTAAATTTAGAATTGATGTAGGAGTTTTTTATTCATGTGTATTATAATATTTATTTTAATAATTTTGAATTTAGATTTCTTTTATGTTTATCTAAATACTATTTTAAATATTATTAAAATAATAATAAATTAGAAAAGAATTTAGATTAAACTTTTTATTTTCAAATATTGTCATCGCTTCAAAACACGCCTAGATATCGTTCCAAGATTTATTCAATACTCATTTAGTTATATATATAAGAATGTGCAGGTTGCCCAACCGAACATGACCTTTATTTTTTTATGCCAAAAAATGTCGAGAATTTATTTTTTAAAGATGGCAAATTTCACTCTTTTCCCCATCTAAGTGAAGTGTTGAAGTCTTTCGAGCTGCTAATTTTTAAAAGTATTTTGCCTTTTAGTTCTAAATAGTAAATATATAATATTGGGAGCTAATTTTTATAAAATATATATATATATAAGAGATAAATTTGGTTAAAGGCATATCTTGTAAAGAGTTAATTACACGGATGGTCCTTAACCTTATACCCAAATGGCACTTTCAGTCCTAAATTTTGGATAAGTAAATGGCTAGGCCTTTGTTTGGATTTTTTCCACACGGACAGTCCTTTTGGTTAACGGACGTTTGAAGATACCGTCAAATTAACCACGTGCCTATCACACGAGGGTAAATTGGTATTTCCCCAACTGTACTTCATTGTCCTCTTTAATAACCAACGTCCTCCCAAATCAATTCAACCCTAAAATCAATTCAACCCTAAATCCAGGACCTGCAACAATGGTTTTCTGTTCGTGTGGTAGGGAAGCAGTTATTCGAACCTCATGGACGTCACAAAACCCTGGAAGAAGATTCTACTCATGTCCAATCCAAGGCTCCAAATGTCCTTTCATCGGATGGCTTGATCCTGTTATGTGTCAGCGAGCAATGAACATCATACCTGGTTTGTTAAGGTCTATTAACAACCTGGAATCACAACTTCACAAAGAACATGAAATCAGAAGATTGAAAAGATGCTTGATTTTAACTTGGTTTTTAGTTGTAATTGCAGTATTTGTGTTTTAATGTAAGCTTTTGCTTTTGTAATTGCAGTAATTAACTCTAATGTAAGCTTTTGCATTTTCAAGCTATTGTAAACATTTCCAAGTATGAATGAAAAAGTGTTGTTTTGTTCCAAAATAGTGCCAAAATAGTGCCAAAACCAAAATATTGCCAAAACGAAAATAAAAACCATTACATTAGCATACACCATATTACTTCCAAAAACCATGGATATTTCCATTTCATTACCAAAAACCATCAGAATACCATTACATGCCAACAGTTTCAAACACTAAATACCATCAAATACAAAGTTTAAAACACTAAATACCAACATTTTGAACAACAGTTTAAAACACTTAAAACAAGCATTATGACATTACAAATTAACTTCCTTCAAACCAGATTTGGTTTTGACCCATCTTCTTGTACCACCAGGACTAACAACACCAACACTTTGACTTCCACTTGGCTGAGTTGAAGGGGTTTGACTTCCACTTGGTTGAGTTGCAGGTTGTTGACTTCCAGCATCTTGACTTACAGGTTGTTGACTTGCAGCTTGTTGGGGATTGCAGGAGGCTGAATTATGACCATTACTGCCACACTTAGTACACCTCCAAGTGGAATGTTTTTTTGACAGCTTTCCATTAACAACCATACTCTCTGCTTCATCTGCACTTTTCTTTCTTTTCTTTTGAGGCCTTCCAATTGGTGTGTGATACAATGGTGGGGTTATTGTTGATGGTATTGGTGACTTGTCCCAAAAACTTGGACCATTGATAGGGTTGACCTTAAAACTATACATTAGTTTCCAAGTATCTAGCCTATAAAGAGGATTGACCCAGGTTTCAACTAGACCAACTTGCACATTGTTAAGGGCCATGTTCCAGTTACATGCAACTGCATGTTTACATGGTATACCAGTCACCTCCCACTTCCTACAAGGGCAACTACACACTGATCTCCATGTGGACCAGTCACCTGATACATACTACCACCATTGAAAAGAACTCTATACTTTGCAGCATCTGTTTTCACCAAGTCTAACAACTTAGTTGCAGTTGGGGTTAAGGGTCCATCACATTTGTCAATTACCTTTTGAACATTTACAATCCTAATCATAAGATACTCTCTAATGTATTCAAGGCAATGTATTATAGGTTTTTCTCTACCCTTTACCAACTGCTTATTTAGCACTTCACACAAATTGTTAAGTAATACATCAGATTTTGCAAGCCCTGTTAGACAATATATTGATTATTGTTAATACCAACATAATTGATTAATTACCTTAGAAATGTATTTGCAACATACCTGAGAAGTGTGACCTTGTCCAATGATGGGGTGGGATTTTGGATAGCCAATTGTGTGCATCAGGACTGAACTTCCTCAACTCCTCCATTTCCCTTTCAAAATGTTTAACACTTGTTGCTGTTGCACACCTCCATAGATGATCTTTATAAGCTGTTCCCCTCCAATTTTTCTTCATGTTTTCATGGATATGTCTAACACAGAACCTGTGTTCAGCACATGGAAACAAATGTGCAATTGCAGGTATGATTCCCTAAGAGCAAACAATAACATAATTAATTAGCAAACAATAAGATAATTAACAAAGTATGAATGACCAAACAGTTACCTTTTGCCTATCACTTATAAAAGTGAAGTTAGACTTTCTTTGCAGATCCAAATCATCACCCAGGTTTGTTAGGAACCATATCCAAGCATCTTTTGTTTCAGATTCTACCACTGCACAGGCAACAGGATAAATCCCATTGTTTGGGTCAATACCAACAGCAGTCAACACTTGACCAGGAAAAGGACCAGACATAAATGCCCCATCTACACCCAATAAATTCCTACCAACTGCTTTGAATCCCCTCTTTAATGCACCTAAACAAACATAGATCCTTTTGAACACTCTGGTTGCATCATCTTCATGAAAAGGAGGCTGGACATCAAGTTTGACAGTTGTATCAGGATTTTGATTCTTCAACTCTTGAATATAATCTCTCAGCATGTTGTATTGTGTTGTGTAATCTCCTTTCTATTGACCAATTGCTTTTCTTTTGGCTCTAAAAGCTTTCATCCTTGAAACACCCAATTCAAACTTTTTTTGCAACTCATCCTGTAAAGCCTTTGCTGGTATATCAGGATTTCCTTCCACTTGCTCTACAATTGCCTTTGCAAGATAGTCAGCAGTGCAAGCTTTATTAACTCTTGATTGCAGACACTTGTGAGTATTCTTGTAAGTTCTAATATACCAGGTTTCAGAATATTTTTCTTTAGATACCAATAAACTCCAGGGACATTGATACAAATCTGGATTTGTTTTGTTACCCCTACCTCCTTTATTCTTGATTACCACATATTCTTTTGTCTTATCCCTACCACAAGATTCCTTTTTATCCTTTCCAACAGTCTTCTTTTTACCTTTTTCTTTTTGCACATTTAGGCCCACTGCTAGCAGGCCCATTAACTTCATTTAGGCCCACTGGTTTACTTGGGCCATCATCATCAATCTGCTCTTCATTAAAAACAGGCAACCTTCCTTCACATACAATTCTAATCCTAGTTTTGTCATTCTTAACAATCTTAAGCTGCCTTCTAGTCTCAATTGAGTGGTTCTTAACCAACTCTTTGACCTCTAACTTTGACCCAAAAGGTTTTCCAACATAAAAACTTGTTTTATAAATTGGACCATCAGCAACCTTCCTCTTCTTTGCAAGTTTATTCAATAAACTATCCCTAATATTTTCATCATCAGAGGCAATATCAAACTCATCATTGTCAATTACATTTAGTCCAGCATGATCAAATTCATTCTCTGCTGTATTTTCATCCTCATGGCACCCCATATACTCTACATCAGGATCAACATTAAGGGTGAACTGTGACATGTCCACTAACACTTCATCTACCTCATTTTCCTCATCAACTATGTAATCAGAATCATCATTTTCATTTTCATGTTCATTTTCAGCCTTATCATTTTCATGTTCATTTTCAGCCTCTACCTCATCATTTTCAGCCTCTAATTCTTCATTTTCATTTTCCTTAACTCCCTCTACTTCTTCTTCCAACAAGACACTTTTACCCTTTTCATTTTCATTAACTGCCTCTACACTAGGTTCTTGTGTCCAACCTAAAAGTAATTTAGTAAAAGATGTTGATCCTGGAATATCATCCTCAATCTCTTCCAAAACAACCTTGACTTAGGCACACTGCTAGATGACATTAACTCTTGAAAATATGTATCCAAGTTTGTCATTCCATGTTCTATGAAAACTATCATTAAGTTATGCACAAAGACATGGCCAGCAAACTTAATGACATCTGAATCATTACCTAGCGCTCTAAGACCCTCATCTAGACTAGTGTCTGGCAACCAATAATGATAGTACATAACCATACTCTTTTTATACCCTAATTTTAACATAATACTATCCAGAGTGTGTACTGAAAACTGGTCAATGTGAAGCCAATCAACATAATCAATTCGACCATTAATGTACCTTCTTAGAGGTTCGTGTGTGAAACCTCCGCCATGATGAATTTCCAGAGAAAACAATTCAGGGTATCCTTCTGCATTTTGCAAACAAACATTTTTATAAAACTGGACAAAATAATATCATAATAAAATTATACAATTACTTACTATAAAGATCATCCAAAAGCCATTTTTCACCTCTACCACGTATCTGGTATGGGAATTCTCCACTCATTTCTTAATTAGGGTTCGAAAATTTGGGGGGATTTTGAAATAAAGAGAGTGTAAAAAGAGAGTGAGAGTGTAAAAAGGGAGGGATTTGAAAGGTTGCAGGCTCAATTAATGAAATACAGGGATTTGAAAATACCAATTTACCCTCGTGTGATAGGCACGTGGTTAATTTGACGGTATCTTCAAACGTCCGTTAACCAAAAGGACTGTCCGTGTGCAAAAAATCTAAACAAAGGCCTAGCCATGTACTTATCCAAAATTTAGGACTAAAAGTGTCATTTGGGTATAAGGTTAACGATCATCCGTATAATTAACTCTCTTCTAAATGTAAGGTAGTAAGGTATTATGTTTTCACCTTCTAACAAACTTTCTTTTTAACTATTACAATTTAATACATATATAGATAATTTTAAGTTCCATTTTAGAACCTCTAAAATTAATGAGACGGCCTTAACAATCAAGGTAATATTATGATTAATACAACTAATATCTTGAGTTTTGATAGTTGCGCTTTCAAAATGATCTCGATATATGTAAAAAGTCGAGTTGTACTTTATACACTCGGATCGAGTTCCTATTGAAACTTATATCACATATTCACATGTAGGGGTATTTATATATTTATGAGTTATTCGAAGTAAATTGAGCCTAATATATGCATTTAGAGTAATCTTGGTTGTTAGAAAGTGTATGCTATCCGAGACCGAGTAGATGCTAAATTTTTTATTTAGCAATTTGAGGAAAAACCCTTATAGGATTGTTTACTTATCAAGCTCAAGGTCGGCCTTGACTTATTTAGACTCCTAAAAGTCAACTATTTAAATCATTTTTTGGGGGTTAAAAAAATGTTACTATTGTCCATCTCCATAATCAAACTTGAGACCCTTGTGTTGTTTCCAATACATACTCTAAAAACCTCCTCTAAGTCATTCTAAATAGTGGACTTTTTAAAGGAAATTGAATTTTTCCAAGAACACTATTCATTCTCTATAACTTAATTTATTATTTTACATCCCTAATCTATTTAATTTATATTATTTTTTCTTCTATATATATTGATTATTTGATAAATACTTAATATTAAAGTAAAAAAACTAAAAAATAAAAAAGAAAAATTGTTAAAAATTCCAGTTAAGTAATTGTTTTATATAAAAATAAATTAAATTAGTAGAAAAAAGTTTATAGAGTAGGATTTTTAGACTATATGGTTGGAGTGTAAAATTTTTTAGAGGAGAAATATGCTTAAAAAATGCTTTATTTCGTCTAAGTGTAGAGATAGAGACATAGTAATGGTTAGAGATGGCCTTAAGTATGAAAGTTAATTCCGTATACCGGCTAGTGAACCACAAGTTTTCATATAAATGTAAACAAAGAGTTATTTTCATGTTCGGATTCTTTTAGAAGATTAAGTCCCTGACTTAGATGTATTACGGTGTAATCGATGTATTTATGTAACATTTTCGAACATTTTCACTCGCTAACCCGATTTTTTTTTACCTAAAGTAGTTAAACTTTACGGCTATGTCAACTTAATTAACGATGGTTTATCATATATTGATTGGTAAGATATGATCACACAACTTTGAATTTAAAGGTATTAAATACGTGCTAGCTACATCTATTATAAGAGTATTTGTAATGGAGGTTTATAATCAGAGTTCACGTTGAGTTGACGCGTAGGTTGAATCCATACCATACATCTTTCTATTACTTGACTAAGTTTATATGGAGGAGAGATGGAGAAGTCCATCCATATAAACTATGAGAGATACATTATATTCATATCCATATTAATCTTCAGTTTAAATCCTGTTGTATCATATGATACCGTGCCTGGACCGGGTTAAATTGTTGACTTGGGCCGAATTGCTGGGCTGCTTCTCCTGGCCTGTTTTTCGTGAGTATCATATTGACGACACGTGTGTTTACACGTGTATTTTTTTGTTCGTTTTCATTTATCTTCAGTTCAAAACACACACATACACACAGCGATGGCAGGGAGGAAGGGGAGGGTCTCTATCCTGATGTCGGCAAAAAAGCCGGAGGTACTAATCATCGATCAATTTCATGTTATTCATTTATGTTGGTTAATCGATCAATTTCAGTTTATTCATTTTGATTTTTTGTAATTTATGTCGGTTAATCGACTATATTCGTTTATTGATTGTATAAGAATTTAGTTTGTTAATTTCTGGGTTTCTTTAAAGATCTAATTTTTCGTCATAAAGTTTGGATTTTTAATTCATCAGTGGAGTTTTTTAGGTTTATGATCTGGGTTTTGTTTGGATTTGAATTTGATTGTGTTTTTTTTTGTGGGTGTAATTGCGGTATGTTGTTATATGAATTAACTTTTTAGGATTTGTTAAAGTTTGAAACTTAGCCGGAGGAAATAAGTGACCTTCCGATTGACTTTCATTCCGACTGAGTTTAATGGTTTCTTCAGTTTGCTGCATTAGAAGAAAAACAGGGTTGTGATTCATGATACTGCTGAGAATTCAGGTGGACAGTTACCTGAGAAAACTGAAAGCGCGGTAGATGATCAGGTTGGTTAATAACAATCGATTTATTTTTGAATTTGTGTTAGTTTTAATTGTGTCTGATTTTCTTTTGAATTTGTGTTAGTTTTAATTGTGTAATTTTTTTCATATGAGTTTGTATTGTATAATTTGCAGGTCATACATGGAAGATACACCATAAACTGAAAGCGCGGTAACCCCTTGATTTTAAAGTTTTTATTTTTAATGCAAAAGATACACCATAAACTACCACCTATTAATTATTAAAGAAAACAAATTGGACAAAAAGTGTTTTGGGTCAAGGAAACCTGATATGTTTCATCCATTACCCAACCTGCCCATTTGCGTTATGTAGATGATATATTAGAGTTTTTCCTTAGATATTTAAATGAAGCGTAAGTTATGTGCTGTTTTAAATTCAGGTAAAGACGGTCCAGAGGAAATTGTGACTGAAGGATCTTCAGCAGCCATAAAGAAGGTTCTTGACCGGGCTATTAATGCTCCCCTTGGCCGCGTTGATAGGTAATTATCTGTACCCTATTCACGGTATTACTTTTGGATCTGATTTTGGTTGTTATTTTGCAGTTGGAACCTTGTAATATCGATGCCAGCTGGTGCACAATTAGATACCCCTTATGCGTTGCAACAAACAGAAGAAGTCGTTCTTGATAAGGTTAGGATGCTGTTTATATATACATGTATAAATGTATGTATATTTATATGTATATATTAACGCCTTTATGTCTACTTGCAGGATTTAGAAATTGAAGGGCAATTGCCTAAGGAAGTTTCTTGCTACCAAGGAGTCTTCTACAATTATTTTAGCATAGGTGTGCTACTTAAAAAACAAAGAAGATGGTCACGATGTATTCATAGTTTTCAAGAATCAATTCGACTTATTTCCCGCTTATTATCTTATTTTACATAGATTTCTATGTGTACAGGAATGAATGCCCAAGTGGCTTATGGTTTCCATAATCTACGGAATGAGAAACCTTATCTTGCACAAGGTCGTATTGCTAAGAAGGTCTGAAATTCAAGTTAGTGTGTTATAAATTCTTATTCGTTATGATTATTGATGGAATTTAAGGATATAATTTAAGACGTGACGATTTTAGGGACCTCTCTTTTGTGTCAGATAATTTAGTCTGCATACTGCTGCAAACAAGGATGGTTTTTTACACCGTCTATGACTGACCCGAGCTTGAGGTAACCATCATACTTATACTTTTTCGATGAATAAACCTTTACGCTTGCAACGATTTATAAATAACTATAATATGTGCCACACGGGACTGAAGAATATTTTAAGTATGCATATTAAAAGGTTAGACAGCCCAAAATGGGAGTTGATTCTTCTTCCAGCAAGGTAACGTTATTTAACTAAAACTGGTCTTATTTTAATTAAATAGTTTTAGCGTAATTATGCATATATGTATATTGCAGTATTAGGCAAAGTAGTGTCATAATTAGGCAAAGTAGTGTCATAACTAATAACCATTCTTAATTGTTGTAGTACATTACAAAGCAGGGACTGAAAGTACCCGACACAAGTTTGAAGATACTTGGCAGGAACTGCAAGTATCTGTGAGGTATGCTTTTTTTTGCTGATTTTTTCTCGTGTTTTTTGTAAAATTATATCTCGATCTTTTTGTTACTTATATTTTAGTTGCATTTTTTGGAGTTTTAGCAATTATTATCTAAAGGAGCACGGATTTATTACATCATCTTTCCACTGATTTTGTTATTAGGAAATGTACGCGTATCGAGATTCATTTACTTACTCCTTAAGGCTTGCAGGTGGGTTTCTTTATATACAGTTTTTGTGTCTATATATTTTGTACATTCAATAGTTTATGGTTGCTGTTTGAAATGCACTGCGTTTGTTGTTTGGTTCGAAAATGCACGGGTTTATTTATTTGACTACATAACTTCACAGTATGATTACATATATGATAAGTTCTGGTTCGGCATTTCCGAAATTATATACTCTTACAAACAGAAGGTTGTACTTGAATTTTGATATCTGAAGACATTGTTTTGCTTTAGGTCAACTTTGCAACTGTGATGTAATTCAGACTCTTTGAAGCTACAAATCAGGAGAGACAACAAGGCACATACTGGACAAGCGCATCGTAGAGTTTCCATAACGCGACCCGACCTCGTGCAACGCACGAGTGTCCCCTAGTTAAAATTAAAATTTGATGCCTCATATGGAATCGTGTCGTTTAATATTTTTATAATCTGTTTGGGCCTTAGTTTTTGGTTTTCAAAAGACAAAAAAAAAACAACAGCTCCAAAAAACCAAACCCAAAAACATAGCACAAAAACCCCTTTATCTACATACATGTTCCAAATAAAAATACACACACCAAAAAAAAAACCTAAAAAAAAACACCTATGCCACATACATTGCCGACGTTCCTTACCCTAAATCGAAGAAACGCAGGATTAATCAGCTGACCTTCATAATTCGCTTACTGGAAGGCGGTAAATCAGTGCCTCTGGTTTTGCTGAGTCGAATTAATCAACGAAAACACACCAACGAACCAGTGGAGTCTGATTTACCACCGTCGACTAAGCGAAAGAAAGTCGAATAATGTCAAATTTGCCACGGTACCCAACCACAAAATTAAATTCGTTGAATTCGAGATAAGATGATTCCCTAATAATCTTTTACAATTAGCGGTAGTGGTTCTAATATGCTATATACTTTTCAGGTAACAGACGCGGAACTATTTTCGACCCGTAATCGAACTCGTGCGAAGCAGATTATACAGTATAATTTGATGACATTATAATTTTTGGGTTATACAGTATAATTTGATGACATTAAAACCAAACAATATAATGAGGTGATTATGTTGGAGAAGCCCTTAGGCTGTAAAGTAATTGATTTCGAATTAGGGCTTAGTTTTAGAAAACAATAGGTTTTGGATTTGAAGACCCTCAAGAGGATCTTTTAGTACATTAACATGAATGGCAATGTAAATTTGGTAGCCATGGATGCCAAAATATTTCTGAATTTAAGGACAGGTGGGTCAAAGGTTTATGGTTTCCAATTAAGAAAGCATATAGAATTAATCTATGGGTCAAGATGACAACAAGGTTAATACTTCCAACCTAACTATTTTTCAATAATTGGTCTATAATATGTGCTTATAGCGCTTCCAGTCATACGTTATGGTCTATGTTATGTTTCCAGAACTTGAGTTATGACTGGCTGGGTTGTATTATTAAATGTGTTATGAAGACCGCGTTACATACGTAACCCGTGATATGTGAAATTTTCTTTTAACTAATATTTATAAAGTTTAATATAGAGACGTGGTTCAGAGTTTCGTGTTATGGTTAGAGGATATATTTGTTGTTATGTTATGGGTTGAGTTATGCTGACGTGACCATAACACCAAGTGTTACAATATTAAAATTACGAGCACTCGTATAAGTTAATTTTACTTTTTTAAATTCAATATAATATAATTTAAATATGCTAATAACAATTAGGGTTAATGCACCCGAGGGTCACTGTACTATTCGAGATAATCCAATTGGGTGATTGAACAAAAAAAAGTTGTAAAGTTTTCATTCTACTTTCAAATAAACTTTAAAAGCATCACTTTATGGGGTATAGCAAGTTACCAGTCAGTTTTACCGGATGACGTGGCTTAATAATCTACGTGGCAACCAACGTGTTTTTTTAATTAATACGTGGCAATTGATTAGGCTTTTAAACCAAGTGGGTCCCACTTTCCACCCACTTTCCTACCAATCACTTTGCAAAAATAAGTTGGTAATAAAATCAACCACCGTTTGATTCCATTCCATCTTTACAACAAAAACAGAAGCACAAACACAATCATAATCTCGATCATCTTCACCTTAACTCACCTCTGGTAACTCACTCTTTTTATGTTTTGAGATTCATCAGCTTATCCTCTTTTTGTCGGTTTTCAATTTGTCTCATTTTAAGTTGATTGATTGTTTTTCTTTTGATTATATATTCTCAAATTTCTAACCTTTATTGATTTTATTTCTTCATCCTAAATTTCACACACCTAATTTGATTCTTTCTTCATGGCTTCTGTAATCACAAATGGAGTTTTTTCAAGTTTCTGTTCACAACCCATATCAGAAAACCCTAAAATCTCAAAAGGGTCATCATCAAAATTCGATTTTTATTCCAAACCATCAACAAAATCGAATTCAAGAATCCCGAAGCTCAGAGCTGCTGATGGAATTGATTGTGTATACTCGCTGTTGGAATTGATTGTGTATACTCGCTGTTGGAATTGATCGTTCTGATTGTGTATACTCGCTGTTGGAATTGATCGATCTGATTGTGGTTTATGTAGATCTGATGTATGAGGTTTATGTTTGAGTTGATTTGTGTATAGTATGTGATGTTTAGTTTCCAGATCTGTTGATTTATTGTTTATTGTATTCAAGTATAATTCATGATTTTAGTGTACTCTCTGTGTTGTTTTATAGTATTATGAGTTGGTGGTGATAATATTATAGGTGGTGGTGGTGAAGCAACTAGTGGTGGCGGAGGTGATGGTATTGGTAGAGGAGGGGGTGTTGAGATGGTAATAGTGACGTGGAATTAGGGTTAATATAAAATAATGACGTGGAAAATGATTTTGGTCTTTGTGTAAAGATGACCTGCTCTTAGCCGGTTGAAATGGACCCACGTGATGAACTTAATCCGTTTTCAAATAGAAAGTGGTGGTTTTAAAGTTTTTTGATAGTAGAATGAAAGTTTTACAACTTTTTTTTGTTCAATCACCCAATTGGATTATCTCGAATAGTACAGTGACCCTGGGGTGCATTAACCCTAACAATTATCTATGTACTTAGGTCAACATAAGAGATTAGAGTATATAATTGTGTCATAGACCATCATAAATATAGTCAGACACTTATCCTTACTAAAGTTTTGTCATAATAAAATAAAAAAGATAGTTATATTTATTTCAACTTTGATAATTTGTCCCATTAAAATTAATTCATAAAACTTTGTTCCTTACTTTTCTCTTCGCACAAGCTTACCCCCACGTCTAAATATTTTTGGCTCCATCCACAAACACCTTGACTTTGAGCCATTTTGTATGATAACATATAATTTAGATATATTAATAAAATATATCAACTCAAGGTAAAATATGACATGATATCATCACAACAAATTTAGATTCGAATTCTGTAGATAATCTTGACGTGGTTTGGGAAATGTTCAAAAATGATCACAAAAATGTTTTGATTAGATCACGTACATCTAAGTTAAAAAAAACCGTCACTCTCAAGTAAGCTGGAAGAAAACCTCACTCTTTTAAGATCAACTTTAATTTATAGTATTAAAGACGATCTATCTTCGAGTTAACTTCTTGAGTCCAAATACATTCCTATGTAAAACTAAAAAAAAACATGTGACTCACTTAGAGCATAGCACTAAAATCCGTTATTTCTTTTAATTATGTTTTTGCAAAAAAAAAAGAAGAAAAAAAGAAAACCTCATTTGAAATAATTAAATTAATGACGCAATAAAGCTGTACATTGGATGTAACATAAGAGTTGTTGCAAAATTTTAGAATTTTTTAAATGAGGGACTGAATTACAGCAGTACCAACTGTAATACTACTTACTATATAGAATTGACAAATGATAATGAATGAAATGAAATGAAATAAATTTTAAAATAAAGAGATTCATAATACAATTAATAACAAAAACTGATATATATATATATATATATATATATATATATATATATATATATATATATATATATTATAGAGGTGGGTTCATTTAGGAACCACTAAATATTTAGGAACCATTAGGAACCAATATTCACCAGTGTATATATATGATATTCACCAGTGTATATAAAGCATATGTATATATATATATATACATTGGTGAATATTATATGTATATACACTGGTGAATATTATATGTATATACACTGGTGAATATCATATTAAATATACACTGGTGAATATCATATATATACACTGGTGAATATTGGTTCCTAATGGTTCCTAAATATTTACATGGTTCTTAAATGAAACCAACTCTATATATATATATATATATATATATATATATATATATATATATATATATATATATATATATATATTAGGGTTCAAAAGGGATCCTAACCACTTATTTCTCCTTATATCTTTGTTCTTTTTTGAGTAAATTACACCGTTAGTCCCTATGTTTGTATCGAAATCACTAGTTTGAGGCTTTTTTTTAAATAATTACATCAAACGTCCCCATAGTCGTAGTTTCATAACACCGATGGTCCTCAATTTTGTCACATTATAACAATGGTGGTCAATGAGCCAAATTATAGGACTAAAATACCCTTTTTATTTTATAATTATTTAATTGAACTTTTAACTTTTATAATAATTATTTAATTTAATTTTCTACTTTTCTTTTCAATTTACCCTGACCCACCCACTAACACCAAATCATCACACTACCACCCTTATTTACTCTTTTAACTAAAACCACCAAATCAAACACACCACCACCATTACTAAACCTGCAATTTAGCCACAAACACTTGTTAGTTTCAAAGTTATAATATCATAATATCATGATTTATACATACACATTTATTCCGTGTCCTTTCAATTCAGATCGGTAAAGCCACAGTGAACAACCTCCGGCCACCTCGAAACACAGCACCTCCGGCCACCACGAAACACCTCAAAATGCGGCACCTCCAGACACCACGAACCACCCGAAACGCAACACCTCCGGGCACCTATCTGACGTCCAGGTCTCTTCTCCGTCATCTCTTGTCCGTAGTCGTTCATGTTGCTCAATCGGAATTTATGAAATGATTATGTATTTAGATCTATTTCGATTATAATTAGAGATGAGATCCACTTGACCAAATTGTGTAGATTTAAGAATATATATATATATATATATATATATATATATATATATATAATTTGTTAATTGAGTTGAAATTAGGTGAATTGAATTTGGATAAATGTGGATGTTGCAATTATTGGTGGTTGTTGTTTATTAAGAGAGAAAGATATAATTTTTGTTTTTTAACATAAAAAGTATTAAAGAAAAAAGAAAATAAAAGAAAAAAATGATATGAAAGGGTATTTTTGTCATTTCAACTCGAAAAGGATCACCGACGTAACAGAATAACAACATTGGGGACGTTTGGTGTAATTATTTTAAAAAAAAGCCTCAAACTAGTGATTTCGGTACAAACATAGGGACCAACGGTGTAATTTACTCTTCTTTTATTTTTCTTTTTTTTCTAAACTTTTTTTTTACTTTTCCCCTTTTACCTTTTTATTTACTTTTTTTTTTTTTTTTTCTTTCGAAAATCATATTTGATTTTCAACCTTACTTTTTAAAATCACATTTGATTTTAAATCTACAAATTTTTTATGGGTAAAATCATGTTCGATTTTAAAAAATTATTGATTATTTTTTACCAAAATCACATTTGATCTTTAACCTACACACTATTTTGTTTATAAAATCACATGTGATTTTCGAGAAACAAAATTTTCAAGTGTGACTTTAAAATTTATACATTTTGGTTTATGAAAATCACATGTGATTTTCGACAAAAAAAAAAAAATTCACGTGTGATTTTAAAATTTATAAATTTTGGTTTTTGAAAATAACATGTGATTTCAATTTTTTTACAAAAAAATCACATGTGATTTTGAAAAAAAAAAAAAAAAAAGTTAAGTAAAACATGGCAAAAAAAAACCGAATTAAAAAACGAAAAAAAAAACATGAAAAGAAAAAATATTAAGGAAAAATGTATGAATAGGAAGTGGATTCTTGGATCTCTAGAGAATTGAAGATCCTTTTTGAACCTCACCATATATATATATATATATATATATATATATATATATATATATATATATATATATATATATATATATATATATATTTGGTTTAATACTCTTTAATGAATACGTACGGTATCTCGAATATACTAAATTGGCTAGGAACAGGATCAATGCTTAATGTATCAAGGATGATAAAAAAAACATAAAAAACCGAAATACTTTTAAGTGTGCATTTACATTTCAACCTCGTAAAACAGTCTAAAATGAAAATGGAAAAAATGTTTTTCCGTCTACAAGGCAAATGTTAAGGACATTTACTAAACTTATATTTTACTTCAAAAATAGAAATTTCATTTATGGGTAAATGTAAGCCAATCTCTGTATTTTTGGTATAAGAAAACCTAACTTAAATGCTTTTAAAATTAATTAGTTAAGACTTTTTTTTGCAGTAAAACAATATAATTTTATAATAAAAATATAGTCGTATTAGTTTCATGCTAATGTAGCCAAATATGATCCTTCATTTAATATTATCTAGTTTCATGCTAATGTAGCCAAATATGATCCTTCATTTAATATTATCTAATGCGTGAGTTTGTCAAACGCATAATGTTTTCGAAAATGATAAAACATGTTAAAGAAATTGAAATTTAATTTTGATCGAATGTGATTATTAATGTTTTAATATCATATACGTATTATTTATTTAAAGTCTTAGTAGATGTTGTCAAGTCTAGAATGTTTATACAGATATACAGGCATTTATTTATACATCACATATACGTATATAATATGTAATAATACAATGAATTATGACATCTCTGAGATATCAACCGAATCTAATAATGAAAGTAGGAAATTAAGAATACGTTGCGTCTAAGTTATATACAAAATTAACTCAACATGCACATCACCTACGCATGAATGCATACTGCCTTCTGTTGACCCGCTGTCTTATCACTCACACTATTCAATCATCGTATTTATATCATTTCGGTTGTCTTTATACTCTTCCCTTTAAACAAAAAGTATTATATATATATATATATATATATATATATATATGTATATATATATATATAGAGAGAGAGGGGTTGGTTCTTATAAAACAAACCTTAAGGTAAAATAAATAAATAAAAAGTTAAAAAATAATTTATAACCTTAGATATTTTGGATTATCGTTCATTTTAACCATACTCAAACTTAAAAAAAACGAAGTTTTGTTTTACATCATAAAATGGATAGTTTTACCGTTGTGCATCAAATTTGAATATTTACTGCACAAAAAACAAAGAATTTGATGCACAATCCCAAAACGACATATATTTTGATACATATCAAAACTTGCTTTTTTAAAGTTTGTTATAATTGAATAAATAAACATAATACAAAATTACGCATATAATAAATTATTTTTTCATATTTTTTTACTTATTTTTTTTAAGTTTTGGTTTATAAGACCCTCTCCCTATATATATATATATATATATATATATATATATATATATATATATATATATATATATATATATATAGAGTTGGTTTCATTTAAGAACCATGTAATTATTTAGGAACCATTAGGAACCAAGGTGGCAATTTTGTAATTAAACTCAAGGTGGCAATTTTGTAATTAAGTCAAAATTGAGAGCCAAATTGGAAATTAATTAAAACCACTTTAAAATCATAATTAACTTTAAATTAACATATCTAGAGTATAACTAGGTTTTAGGAAAAACTAAATACACCATTAGAACAAGCATTTAATTATCTTTCCAACGAGCACCAACTTGATATACTTTTGACGACTTTTTTTTTTTTTTTTTTTTTAGAGTGAGTTTCGGTATATACACTAGTGTATATACTAAATATTCACCAGTGTATATACTAATTCACAAAAAACACATCTGAACCAAATATACTATACACTAGTGTATACACTATATTCACTAATGTATAGTTATACACTAGTGTATTTATACACTACAGTAGTGTATTTATACACTAGTGTATACACTATATTCACTAATGTATAGTTATACACTAGTGTATTTATACAATATACACTAGTGTATACACTATATTCACTAATGTATAAGATGTATTCTCTATTGAATACATGGTATTCACTGGTGTATATTGTATATTCACTTGTGTATATTGCGTATTCACTGGTGTATATTGTATATTCACTTGTGTATATATATATTGTATATTCACTTTTGTATATTGCGTATTCACAATTAAAAGGAAATTAATATAAAGATTCGTATACATTAGTGAATATAGTGTATACACTAGTGTATAGTGTATATGGTTTAGATGTGTTTTTGGTGAATTAGTATATACACTGGTGAATATTTAGTATATACACTAGTGTATATACCGAAACTCACTAAAAAAAAAAAAAAAAAAAAGTCGTCAAAAGTATATCAAGTGGGTGCTCGTTGGAAAGATAATTAAATGCTTGTTTTAATGGTGTATTTAGTTTTTCCTAAAACCTAGTTATACTCTAGATATGTTAATTTAAAGTTAATTAGTATTTTAAAGTGGGTTTTAATTGATTTCCAATTTGGGGATTTGACTTAATTACAAAATTGTCACCTTGCCTAAAAATGGTTCCTAAATAATTGATGGTTCCTAAATGAACCCACCTCTATATATATATATATATATATATATATATATATATATATATATATATATATATATATATATATATATATGGATTGATTAATGCGAGAACCAATATAATTTCAAGAACTGCGAGAACTGATTTTCATTGGTCCATAGGATTTAATAAGAAAATAACTACGAAGGTTAGTCTAGTAATTTACTATTAAATCAAATCCCTAAAAAAACTCAAACTAATTGGTTATGATAATTCTCTCCATATTTAACTAGTTGATCGATAATTGTTAAAATACAATCCAGATTTAAATTTTATATACAGAACTTTAATTTCCTACTAACTTTAAATTTTTATTAATTAATCTGGATATATTAACGCCTTTACATTTTTATTAATTTATTTGAATATACTAACGCATTCTCTTACTAATATCTTATGTTCAATTTATTTGAAACTTCCTTAGCATAACTAAATTTCATTGTTATCTTCTTCTTAAACGTAAATAAATATTGAATGTTATTTCTTTCAATATCATCTTTTTGTTTATAAAAAATATATCGATATCATTCAATGATATTAAATGAACATATTCTATTTTGTTTTTGACGTGGTATTGTTCATATATAAACATGTCCAGGTTTGAGACGTATAAATATGAACAACTTGGTTTTAGTATTGTCTTTAATTTTTGTTTCAACACTAGAAATTTTTATTAGACACACAATAATAAAAAAGTTCATGTGTAATGATATTTGCTTCTACAAGGTGGTGTGCACATTTGAACATTTTTGTTTTTTAGAAACTTCATCATAGATATGACAATTTGACTTTCTTTCATATTTAGTAGAACCTTTATTATAAACAAATGTTTACCTGACATACTTAAAATCGAAAATAATTTGTAGTCTTATGTATAGAACAAAGACAAAGGAACTCTCATTGTTGTTCATCAATTATCTAAATGTGTTAACTAGTGAACATAATTTCTCTTGAGGTTGTTAATCACATCAAAAGTTTACATAAAGTGCTTACAATAATGGTTATTGTGTTGTTCTAAGCATCTTAAAATCTTTAAGTTCAAAATACATCATCATCATCACATTCATCATCATCATCATCACCATCCTATAATTTTTTGTTCATCACTTGGAGAACCTATAATACACATAATAAACAAAAATGGCATTTAAGAAATATAAACCCAAGTTTTGATAACAAATAGAATATTAATTATAAACCTAAAATCTAGTTAAATTAAAAAGTTAAGAAAAAGAAAGAAAAAAAACTCATCTAAACTGTAACACTAATCACTAATGAGATTCAAAAAGTAAAAAGAAAAAAGAAAGTTAAAATCATACTATGTATTCAAGCACACATAGAAATTCAATTTGTACACCTACCTTCTTTTCCTTTTTTCTCTTGAGCACGATAGAGAGGGAATAGATGTATGTGATTGCATAGGAATAGATATAACATTACTTGTTTTTTCTGTAACTATTTTAAATTGATAGAGAGAAAATAAAGTCAAGTCCTTAACATAATAATATGGAGAGATTTTAGGAACGTGGGGAGTTTAATTGATAAATATCAATTAAATAGAAATCTTTATGGATGGAAATAATGTCAAATTCCTATAATACCCTTTTTCTATTTTTATTACCCCCTAAAGTTTCTTTCTTTCTACAAAAATGTCACAACCATTCTTAGCCATTGATTAACTCATCTAAGGGTTTAGATTGAGTTCTCGCAGTTCTCGCAAAAATTTGAGTTCTCGCAAATTATATTAAGGAATGTGACTACGGAAACTAAGGAATGTGACTACGGAAACTTTGATAGATATAAGACAAATCAATAATACTAGTATGCTACCCGCACGTTCCAGAGCCGGATAAAAAAAATTATTTTACAAAATTATATTAAGGAATGTGACTACGGAAACTAAGTTCATAAAATTTAAAAATAAAAAAACATGAAAAAGAATTTAAACTACAACCATAATATGAAAACTGAAAATACAAAATCCATTTAAAAAAATAACATTAACTTTTGAAACAAACGTAGTTTATTCATTATGTAAAACTTTTAGAAAGAAAACATGTGAGGTGTATAATATGTCTCGTTTAGAATTTTTTGCAGCTTCACTAATGCATTTGTATTTTCACATGATATCTCTCTTAACAAAGCGACATGGAGATGTTCATCATAAGATAGGTTACGTACTTATGTGTAATAACAAGGAAAAATTGTTATGTTGTTGTAAACATTGTTACTGATAGTATTGTTGTTGGTGGTTGGGGAAAATGTTGCTTTGATGTCTGCTTCTTTGGGTAGTGTTTCGGATTTGTGTATTAATGATATTGCTTTCAGAGTTTATTTTAAATTGCCCACTGTCTTACTTACAAAAATATTGAATTGTGAAAATGAACTTATATAGTGGTTTAGTATGTCAAAACTAATTTTTTCATAGTTTGTATGTGTTTGTCACCAATCATCTGCTTTTGAAAATTCCAATTTATAAAAGGCGAGGCACAACATCTATGATTGAGAGTTCTCATTCATAACGTTGAGACACGTCATCTACACCAATAGAAAAGCGTTAACCTATAACTTGCTAATGTTACACCAAAATATACTATAAAAGTGTCACCGTTAACTTGAGCAAATTAAATTTAAAGTTGTAGTAAAAAAATAAATATTAATGTTAAAGCCTGTGTTAACGTCTCGCCTTGATCATACCTCAACAACTCCTGCACGACTAAAAGAGAATATTAATGAATAATTTATTCTCTTCAAGTATATAAGCAGCTTGCACCCACATAATTTCTAAAATTATACTTTAGTAAGTTGGTCAAACGTGTTATACAATTATATTATTTGACACATAAATTGTAAATAATAAGGGATAAAAGTTTTGGGTCAATCCATCGAACTTGTGTGGGTATTTTAGAAAGAACAAAACTTGTTTTCAACTTGAATTGTTCTAGTTCCTACCTATAAGTGGCGAGTACACATCCTCGTTTCCATTTACAAAACAAAGTGAATAGATGAACCTTTACAGTTAGATCAATAGCTTAAAAAAGAAAAATCAACAACTTGACATTGAAAAATATATATATATATATATATATATATATATATATATATATATATATATATATATATATATATATATATATATATATATATATATATATATATATAACATTTTGTCAAACTACTCACAAACCATCATGTTGAAAGCTTTTATCAATTTGTAGAAACATGAATTACTACAACTTTGCAATTTTCGAGGAAAAAAGTGTAAAAAAGTAATGGAGAAACACTCATACACAAGAAATGATCTTTTCATAACAAAAATCTTCAAACTTATTAATCAACATTGTATTTGAATTAGATTATTATTATAAAAAGTTAAAATAAAAAAAAATGTTAGGTATCACTTTCAAGTTGAACCTCTTTCGACTTCTCATACTCTATCAAGTTTTATTGATTTTTGTAGAGTTTGTAAACAAACTTGTTTATGAATTTGACCCAAACATTGTCCCACTTTGTTTAAAAATAAATCTCGTTAATTATGGCATAGACTCACATAAAACTTTTGGTTTCCAATCATAAATTCTTTAATCAATAGATTAATATTGTTTTTAACAAAACATAAAATAGTTTTATTATATGAAAGAAAATGGCTAACAATTATTGGAGTACTCTATATATTGTTATTGTAGTAATTAAAGAAATGTTAGTATAGATTCTTAAACTATTATTTCTTTCCTTTTTATTAAATTTATACACTTGAAATTCTATTAACTAACATTAATTATAATGAGATGTTTTAAATAAAGATATATTGTAACAAGTATAAAATGGTAAATAAGTAATTTCAATTAATTAAAATTTAAGGAATTAAGACTATGGGGTAAATACTTTATAATATAGTAGAGATATAAACCATAAAACGACATAGTTTTTGATTAGTTTCGTAATTAAGCTTACATGTGTAACAACCTCATATTCACTTTCCACTTATAATAAATGTTGATGCAATTTAAGATAATTGTTACCTTTTTAGAAATTTATGTTTAAAAATGTATTAAACTTTAATAGTTATGAATTCAACATCAAATGGGTTATATATTATATGTATCAACTAATCTAATACAGCTATGTGTATCCGACCAATATCAGGCACTTGAAAACGAGTGACATGACTTATACGAATGTTTTTAAATAAGGCTCAATGACAATTTTGGAGCTAACTCAATACCGTATCGAAAATAAGGGATAACCGAATCTAACTTCTCTTTTCCCTTATATGCGTATATGGGATGAAATGTGATTTTATCTTAACACATAAAAACCATACAAGATTCTCTAATATTTGCTTTGTTCCATTATTGGGTAGAAACAATATTTTGTTCTTGCCTTATTTTAGTATCGATTTCGTTAATTCGAGAAAGTGATAATGTCGCAATACTTCAAAGAATAGTCAGAAATTATCAATTTCAAAGTCATTTTCTAACATTCAAATGACATATTTAAAAATTAAATAAAATATAAGATATTCGTACTACAATAAATATATCAATTGTACATATTTATATCTTCACGCTTCTAAAAAACGTGTATATTTTTATAATTTATTCCTAATTATAAGTGTGTACAATATATTTTTAATTAAAAAATGGAATATATACGAAAACTAAAGACTTATAAGTGTAGGAAAAAAAATTCGCACATTTAAATGCGTAAAAACACAAAAAAAATTACACTTAAAAGTGTGGAGACAAATTTGTCACACCACATTTTTGTTTTTGTTTTGTTAAAGACTCTTTGAGCCGGTAAATGTTCTCAACAAGATTCGAACTTGGTACCCCCACCTTTGGTGTGAGTTTTATCCAATTTCAAATTGTCATTTTGACAACTCCCGGATGACCACACCACACTTCTTCACACTCTTGGTGTGTGAATAAAGTGTGAAAAAATTACGTGTCACAAATTTTCCACAGTTTTAGTTTGGAGTAGTTGTACATTTGTACATGTTTATAAGTGTGTTTATTTTTTTAAACAACTAAAAGTGTGTAGATTTTAAAAGTTTTATATATTTCTTCATATTTATAAATAAAATAAATCTTATACACACTTAAAAGTGTGAACAAATCAATAAAAAACTACAAACTATTTATAATTTATAAGTGTAAAAAAAAGATTTGTACAAACAATTTTTTTCTTGTAGTGTCGTTCAAAGTTGAATAATACTAAAGATATCAAGGCATTTTCCAATACCGTGTTTATTTGGTGTCATTCACCTTGCTAGTTTTCAAGTGTATTAATTCTGGTGGAAAGGTAGGCATCAATCCCAATTCCCAAGTAGATTGGTTCGAGTTAAAAGGACTATAATTGCGATAATGCACTCATATTTTGTGCACCAAGCAAGACCCGGACCGAACCCGAAATCAGATATGAGAAAATTATGGACCGGAAACTGAACTTCGGCTTTTCATTCTGTTGGGCTGCTTATTTATTCAAGATCCACATTGAAGTTGGGTTGCTTTTTGAAAACACTAAGAGCACTCGGAGTGATAATGAGTGACAATGAGGTTGTGGTGGGTTGTGGGGAAAAAGGTGATGACGTGACAGTGAGAATGAGGGTTGTGAGTTGTTATGATAGGGAGGGTTGTGGTGGTATGTGGGATTATTTTATTATTTTTCTTAAAAGATTTAAATAAAATAAATAATACATTTATTAAAATAAAAATACAATACAATAATTAAAAAAAACACACAATACAATAATTAAAAAAAAATTACAATACAATAATTAAAATAAAAATACAATACAAAATACAAACCTTAAAGTTTTTAAGGCCCAAAATTAAAAATTTTAAAAACATATATAAACAAAAACAAACCCTAAAAACACCTATTCTATTCCCTTCCCCCCTCCTCCCTCCCTGCAAACAAAGAAAAAAAAACAGTCGATCTGAAACCAAGAAAAAGAAGAAGAAAAAAGAAGAAGTGAAAGAAGAAAAGAAAAAGGGAAGAGAAAGAAGAAAAGAAAAAGCAGAGAAAGAAGAAAAGAAAAAAAGAAAAAAAAAAAAAAATCAACAACGGACCGTTGTCGGGAGAACGAAGGCCTCACAACAAGGCTGGCAACGAGACACCCGGAGTGATAACGACCACAACGGTCGTTGTGAGTTCGAGAACGGCCCGAGAACGCCCCCACTCCGGATGCTCTAATTAGTTGCTCCAGAATGTGTCAGAAGCAAATTAAGCCCAATTGAAGGAGTAACAACTAACAAGTAAAGGGGTGTTTGGGCTAGCTTTCTAAAAGAGCTTAAATACACTTCTATGTCATGAATATATTAAGCACTTTTTAAAAGATGTTTGGATAAGCTAACTTCGTGGTCCATTTGGATCCAACCGATCGTTTCTCAAAGATCGGTCTCGTGGCAATGATCACATGTTTTTTGAAAATCAATTGAGAGTGAAGACGATATTAAATCCGTGATCTAATTTTATAAAAGTCCCCCACCGTCGTATTTAGCATTCTTTAAATGCATAAATTGAAAGACATTTCTAATAAACCATGTTTTACAAAAATGAATCGCTACTAGGTTTTGAATCACACTTCTATTTGTGATGTTACTTAGTCTCTTGATCCTTTTGCTTTGGCTTTCCGACATCGTGTTTGGTTTTTCAATTATAAAACTTTTGTTATTATCTTACCTTTTTCTTAAACATTTGTTATTGACCGTTTTTTCAAACTAAAATTAATTAAATTTTTTTATCATTTTATTGCTCAAAATCATCATTTGTTCTTCTTAGAATAGGAATTTCCTATAGTTATATAATATATGTTGTTTTTCTTATGAAATTTTCTATATTTAATGGTTCGACTATAGCGTCGATAAATAACTTGTAAGCAAGTATAATACAAGACCGTCCATTTTAACAGGGGCTAAGTTAGGACGGGACAAAGTAACCATATAATTCCACAATCTTTCGTAATATAAAAAATGGTCATTTTTTTATATTATTTTTGATAACATGTACCTATCAAAATCACAATCTATCTATTTGATCAATATTCTACTTTACCTATTTTCAAAAGTTTGTCCCCAACGTACTGTAATTGTTTACACATTGATGTAAACAAAGTTTATATCGTCCAAACGTTGCCCAGTAATCCTATCTTGTTTTATATATGTGTAAAGATATATTTTAACTTTAAACATGCATTAGTACGACATGGTTAATTGCATATGCTTGGTTTTACATACTTCATATGCACATAGTTTATAAAAACAAAAATATAAGATGTGCTAATTATATATTAAAACTAATCAAATTTATTTATTTATTTTCAAGACATGTATTAAGAAAATTAAAGTTTTGCATAGTTTTATGAAAAACATGATATGTAAACTAAGAAGAAGTCGGGTTACAGAAAACGAAAGGGGTTTAAAAAGTTTTTAGAGTTAGAGACTTAGGAAAACCTAGACTCGAGGACGAGTCTTTTTCCAAGGAGGGGAAGAATGATGCGGGTATGCCTTCAGACCTCCAACTCCTCTGGTTTATGCGTCAGTTATTTGGTTAACATATGAAGTCACGTTTTGATCGTTCGGAAGATAACGAGTTAAAGATGACAATTTTAATTGCCATTATCTATAATGCTTAAATTTCAACTTTATATCCAAATGCTTTATAATGTATATAGATAATGATACTGTTCACTAGTCAATTAGTTTGGTAATTGAGTATATTGATAATGATAATTACCATATATATATATATATATATATATATATATATATATATATATATATATATATATATATATATAGAAAAGTGAATATGAGACTGTTACATATATAAGCTTGTATGCGACATCTATCAGAAACTATATCGTTTTGTTAAAAATATTTCAAATCTATATAATTTTAATCATTTTTATTAAACTACCTTTACTAATTTGTATCTATTTACGTATTTTTCTTAATTAATCGTCTCTTTCAACAATATAAGTTTTTTTTTTATCACTGAAAATCTATCGAAGAAACTTTTAATTATTTTTTCATAATAAACAGTGACACTAACATTTTGAGGATCATCTATCCCTTAATTAATATAAGACAAATCAAACATTGAATAACAATTAATTAATAAGATGACATAGTTTTTGATAAGTTTTGTATATAAGTTATTTGAGGGATCATGTGAGTTATGAATAACTAAACTAAACACATTTAAAATATTAACGATTCACAGCTCCTTTTCAAAATCATTAATATATACTATTAATAGCAAAAAGGGAAAAAAAAATCAATAAAACAAATTTACAAACGCGTTTTCTCAATGAACACTCACTGTTCAATCTCTCTTTCTCTTTCTCTTTCTCTTTCTCTCTCCCCATGTTCTTCCCCTTTTCCCAAACACAATTTCTAGGGTTAGGGTTTTAAACAAACCCCAATTTTCCAGATCCTCAATTCCCCATCTTTTTCCATCAAGTTTCCATTTTTCCGAACCCTAATTAGGGTTCCAGTAATGGGTCATCTTCAAAATCCCATATTCATCTTTCTAATTTTCACTTTCTTACACTCAATTTCCGGCCAAGATTCCGACAAATCAACTCTTCTGGAGCTCAAATCTTCGTTTTCGGACCCCTCCGGAGTGCTATCCAGCTGGAATTTCAGTAATTCGGATCACTGTAAATGGATCGGAGTCACTTGCGGGCCGGGTTTTCGGGTTGTGGGGATTAATTTCACCGGTGGAGGTAATCTGGTGAATTTACTTGTTTTAAGTATAATCAGTTTCCTTTATATGGATTTGGGATTAGGAAAAGATGTTTGGAGGGTAATAATGTTAAGTTGTTTGGTAAGTTATCGTCTGCGGTTTCGAAGCTTTCCGAGCTTAGGATATTGTCACTTCCTTTTAATGATTTGAGTGGGGAGTTACCTGTTGAGATTTGGGGGATGGAGAAGTTAGAAGTGATTGATCTCGAAGGGAATTTGATTAGTGGGAGTTTACGGTCTCGTTTTAGTGGATTGAGACGTCTGCGGGTTTTTAATTTGGGTGCGGGTTTTTAATTTGGGGTTTAATCGGATATCCGGGGAGATACCTGATTTTTTTAGGGAAATTAAGAGTTTGCAGGTTTTGAATCTTGCGGGGAACCGTGTTAATGGTTCAATTCCAGTGTTTTTTGATGGATTTGGTGATTTGAGAGGGTTGTATTTGTCGTTTAATCAGTTATCTGGGGATATACCGAGTGAGATTGGGTTTAATTGTGGTAATCTTGAGCATTTGGAGCTATCGGGGAATCTTTTGGTAGGAGGGATTCCGACTAGTTTAGGTAATTGTACGAAGTTGCAATCCCTTTTATTGTATTCGAACTTGCTTCAAGAAGAAATACCTACTGAACTTGGTACGCTAGAAATGTTACAAGTTTTGGATCTATCGAGAAATAGTCTCAGTGGTGCAATACCACGTGAGCTCGGAAGCTGTTCAAATTTATCAACCCTTGTGTTCTCTAACTTGATGAATCCGATTCCACCTACTGTTTCTAATTCGGATGATAATTTATCACAGTTGGCCCCAGAAGACGAGTTTAATTACTTTGAAGGTATGATCCCTTCAGAAATTACTACTCTCCCGAAGCTGCAACTCTTATGGGCTCCAAGGGCGACACTAGAGGGAGACTTTCCCGACAATTGGGGATCTTGTGGTAGCTTGGAAATGGTGAATCTAGCCCAAAATCTTTTCATTGGTGAAATCTCGAAAGGGTTTGATATTTGCAAGAAGTTGCATTTTCTTGATTTGAGCTGGAATAAGCTGACCGGTGAGATCAGTGATAAACTTCGTGTTCCTTGTATGACGGTTTTTGATGTCAGTGGTAATCGTCTTTCCGGGCCGATTCTGTCTTTTCGTGACACTACTTGTGAACCATTTGATGTATCAACGACATACCTTCGATATTTTGCATCTAAAACCAGTAGCCTGGAAGATCTTGCAATTACCCATAATTTCGGGGGCAACAATTTTACTGGAACATTAGGTTCATTGCCGATTGCAAGAACAGGGGAGAAGACTGATTATGCTTTTCTTGCGGGTGAAATAAAAACTACACTTATGTTGAAACTAACAAAAAGGTAATAAATACTTACTTGGTGAACTCATATGAGTTGGTGCCTTTTTTTTATTTTTTAATCTCTTTGGGCTAATTTTTGGGCCTTTTCTGGATTCGGGTTGGGCTTACTATCAAATGGAAAAGGAATACGGAGTAGGATCAAAGAAAGTAGCCGGTGTTCTATTACTTTCTTACCGGTCTTCACGCTGGCATCAGAAGCTCTTCTTTGCTTAACACGTGTCTATGTGCTGGTGTTCTTCCACTTCTTCTTCAGGTTTCTTCCATTTCTTTTTAATTGCTTTTTTGGTTTTGGGCGAACGCCCCATGAATTTGTTATCAAAGATCAAAACCCCAAACCTAAAATCTTGAAATTTCCACTGAAAAAAAAATAAAAAATTGAATCTTTAGAATTGGGTATTTAAAATCTTGAATAAATATGCAAGGTTTAAGAAGGGGTTAATCTGTTATGAAAAGATTCTCAGTTCCACAAATCAGAAAAAAAGTTTCTAATTCTTTGGCAGCTGTTGAACATATGTAATTTAGGGTTTTAAATATATATATATATATATATATATATATATATATATATATATATATATATATATATATATATATATATATATATATATATATACATATTGAATTTTTTTTTTTTTTTTTATGTTTTTTGATTTTGAATTTTAGGAAACATTTGAGAGACATAAAATTGTGTTTACAATATTGACTTCTGTGGCTTCTATTGGCACTGCTTGGGCTGGTATGTTTTTTTTCCTTTTTCTTATTACATAAGTGCTTATTTGCTTATAGGAGTATTTGGTTCGGTGTTTTTTTAGCTTATTGTTGGTCTGAGTTGCTTGTGTTTCATAAGAAGCCCATAAGCTGTAAAATTAAGCTGAAAAATGAGCTTATGAAAATAAGGTGGACCAAATAATCTTAGTAGCCCATAAATAAGCTGAAACAACATAAGGCAGAAGATTGTGTTCGCATTTGCGTATGTTGTATGGAAACGAAAATTAGGAAGGCAAAATGCTAATGTCAACTTTTTCGAAACAGCTTAAAGAGGCTGTTGTAAACCATTATATGAAAACAATGCTCAAAGAGTTTATTTATTACCGATATTAAAACGCAATAAGCTGATAAGTTGTTTAATTTAGAAATCCTAAACATTCCCCTTAACTTAAACTTCACAAGTTTTTTCATTTTGGAAAATCTTTATGTTTGGGATTGTGTTTTGAAGGTGGTTATGTTATACTTCGCAATAACAAAATGAGCCGTGGAGTAGATATGTGGGGTTTATATGTGCTGCTACTGTTTGAATATCACGGATAATTGTCTTTTTATGCGTGTTTGGCAGATTCTGATTTTTAGGCCTTTATAAATGACCAAAACATATTTCTTTGAAATGTTGAATATCAATTTTGATTTAAAATCAAGCTAATTACAGTTGTACACTTGTCATTAATCTATAAGAGTGGGGCCCGACAAGTGTTCGTTAGCTTAATGTGTGATAAGTTACTTTTAAACTGATTAGTTTTTACCGAAACAATAGTAAGATAGTCAGAATCTGATTGCTTCCAAACACTCAAAAGTGGCATTTGACTAAAGACCCGCTAACTATATTTGTCCCTAATTTAGAAAAGGATTGAGCATTAGAATTGAATAACTATTGCTATTTTTTTTCGTCAAGATTTTGTTTCTTTGATGAGAAATATCAATGGATTTATGTGAGTTTTTACTAACAAACCTGTTAAAAACTTGAATTAGCCCCTGAGATACTTCTATGGTTGCGGTTTTTTTTACTCTGTTTTTTTTTTTTTTGGTCGTAAAACTAAACTTGATATGCAACGATGGTGAAGGGTATACATTATGCCATCTTCATGAAACAAAAGTTGAACGAAGGCTTGATTTAATTGAGAGTGTTGTTAGTGTTTTCTTATTCCTCTTCCCAATTCACAACAACTTCATTCCTTTCGATATATATATATTTTCTATTCCTATTTTTCCAGAAATGATAATGTGTTTATACATCCTACCCATTCACCTAAAAATGACCATCAATGTAACAATACAGATACCACCGACGCCACCCACACATCGACACATTCAAAGGAGAATCTCATAGATGTTACTGTACAGGCAAAGGACCCTAAGCAAACAAAAACATAAAACACAGACACTTCCACCGCAGGCAAACGCAAACCAACAACAACAACAGGTACACATATTTTACAAAAAAAAATAGGTACAACCGCTCTAACAAAAAACTATCACATTTTGCAGACAGACTAGAAAGCCTAAAACCCTACAAAACGTGAACGGTTTTCAGAGTAAAAAGTGAACTAACCGCTTCTGTAAGTAGATGTAAAATTTGGGTTAGTGTTCATCTTTTACCATTTTGAGATATGCAACAAGAAAAATATCAGAAAAATTGTTAGACCATTTTAAGAAACATGGTGGTGAAGAACAATGGAGAGAGAGATAAGCATATGGATATTCATTTATCTATATATTACTCAAGAATACCAACCATTTCAACAACCGAAGAAAATCATGAGTTCGATTTCGCTTTCGATTTCCCAGCCTCGAACACTCCTTTCAACAACAACAAAACCTACTAGTTATGTTTCCGTTGTTTTATTTTTTTTGTAATTTGCAGTATATTTCTTTTTTAACAACATTTTAATATTTGAAGTTTAACCTTATGTTATGCATGAATGTATGCCTTCAATGGTGAAGATGCTACCTCGTTCTCGTTCGTCATCATTTGGTCGTCGTCGTGAGATTTCTTGCTCATTTACACCTCGACGTGGTCTTCGTTTTCGTGGCAACGACCCGGAGAAAAACAAGGAGGATGGAAATTTCAAAGATAGGTTTGTCAAAGATGTTAGAAGTGTGGTTAAGGAACTGTGGCTGGAATTGCTTAAGGAGATCATAATTGATGAAATTAAAACTCATGTTAGCAAAGGTCTCGAGTCCAAGGTGGTTCGTTATGGGAGAAGTTTTATCGTAATTGCTGTTTGTTTGATCCTAACTATTGCCACTAAGGAAGAAATACCTACTTAAACATCTTAGTGGCAACATTTAGGATCAAACAAACAGCAATTACGATAAAACTTTTCCCATAACGAAACAACTTGGACTCGAGACCTTTGCTAACATGAGTTTTGATTTCATCAATTATGATCTCCTTAAGCAATTCCAGCCACAGTTCCTTAACAACACTTCCAACATCTTTGACAAACCTATCTTTGAAATTTCCATCCTCCTTGTTTTTCTTCGGGTCGTTGCCACGAAAACGAAGACCACGTCGAGGTGTAAATGAGCAAGAAATCTCACGACGACGACCAAATGATGACGAACGAGAACGAGGTAGCATCTTCACCAAGGCATACATTCATGCATAACATAAGGTTAAACTCAAATATTAAAATGTTGTTAAAAAAGAAATATACTGCAAATTACAAAAAAAATAAAACAACGCAAACATACCTAGTAGGTTTTGTTGTTGTTGAAAGGAGTGTTCGAGGCTGGGAAAGCGAAATCGAACTCATGATTTTCTTCAGTTGTTGAAATGGTTGGTATTCTTGAGTAATATATAGATAAATGAATATCCATATACTTGTCTCTCTCTCCATTGTTCTTCACCACCATGTTTCTTAAAATGGTCTAACAATTTTTCTGATATTTTTCTTGTTGCATATCTCAAAATGGTAAAAGATGAACACTAACCCAAATTTTATACTCATTTTTTTTCTCATAGGAAAGAAGAAAGCATATTACAATCTCAGGCGGGAACAAGAGACATAAACTTGGGAACAAGAGGCATAAATTTACTGCAGTAGTGGTATAGTAGTCTACTAGTCTTCAGTTGTACTTTTTGATCTCAACCATTCATTTTAAATTGACATATAATATAGTATGACCTTTAGCATGTCTTCCTCTTTGGCAAACACAATAGAATTTCTCCATTTCCATATGCTCCATAAAGCGATAAAGATAACCCCTTGCTACAATATTGGGGATTCGGGTGTACAAAGTCGCATTTGATTAAGCAATCCAGATTTAGATTAGCCGAGTTCGGTAACAAAATCTTCCACCAAGCGAAAATCTTATGCCAAATAGGTAGAACCTTAGAACATTCAATAAGTAAATGGCCGTTTGAGTCTTGACAGGAGCCACGGAAAGAGCACATACTTGAATTGACCAGAATTCCACGCTTCAACAAATTTGGGAAATGGGGCAATCGATTTAAACAAGCTCGCCAGATAAACATATTAACTACTAGTTAATCTCTTATCGTAGATGACAAAATATTTTCACTACTAGTTAATACATCAACTTAACAAAAGTTTAGTACATAATTATCAATTGTTTTTGAGTTTATGACGAATTGAAAATGATAACTTGTTCAAAAGTTAGTAAACATATAGTCATTTACATTATAGTTATTTGGTTTTGAAAATGAGAAATGAAACCCACCAAATGTAGATATATTTCATATCCATCAAATATAATGGGTTTATAAACTCATTTCCAAACCCACAAATGTAGACATATTTCATATCCATCAAGTATAATGGGTTTATAAACTCATTTCCAAACACATACCAATAGTCATTTGCTTTAGCAAACAAAACACCGCAAGTGACTAAAAGTTAAAGATAACGATATTGCTAAACAAGGTTAAATAGTTAAAGCTGTAATTTAATGAAGTTCGAAGACCGTTAAAAGAAGTAACATTGATGGGCTCATCTGTATATTTAATAGAAAGTAAAAGGTTAATAACGGTTTAAATTTCAAAGTATCATCGACAATTATTAACCGTTAAAAGAAGTAACATTGAACACTCATAACAACTTTAAGATTTAAATACCAATTGTTTTAAGTTTAAGGTTTAAAATAATAATTGATCATTTAACAGTTAAGATTAAAACTTCGAAACATTCAGAAAAAGGTTGAATGATTAGAAGGACAATTGATTAAGGGTTAAGGTTAAGATCACTATCAAAAATAATTAAAAAACTAAATTAAACATTTAATTTTTGAATATCAACAATGGTAAGATTTTTCTTAAGACAGGTGGACTAATATAAAATAATAGAATTTATTGAATTTTTCCATCAATTGTGCAACGCATTTTTTTTTTTTTTTTTTAAATATGTGAGCTTTTTAAGAGCAACTGTAATGCTATCAACTTTACAAAATTTATAGTATCTTGACGTCATGCTAAATCATATTTCTATAAATCATTATTTTCTATAAACTTACTTTTTTACTCCTATAAACTTACAAAAGTTTATAAAAAGAACTAAACCTTTTTATTTATTTGTTATTTTATAAAGTTTATGATTTAATCTTAACTAGGTAGAGCTCGTGCGTTGCACGAGTGCGCACGAGTTTACCGGCCTGTTTTCGTCGGTGTTTTATAACATACGTAGATAGAACAAACGATAATAGTAGCAGACTGTTGTTTACAAAAGATATCGAAGTTGCAGTACCTGATATTTACATCTACTTACAGAAGCGGTTAGTTCACTTTTTACTCTGGACACCGTTCACGTTTTGTAGGGTTTTAGGCTTTCTAGTCTGTCTGCAAAATGTGATAGTATTTTGTTAGAGCGGTTGTACCTATTTTTTTTTGTAAAATATGTGTACCTGTTGTTGTTGTTGGTTTGAGTTTGCCTGCGGTGGAAGTGTCTGTGTTTTATGTTTTTGTTTGCTTAGGGTCCTTTGCCTGTACAGTAACATCTATGAGATTCTCCTTTGAATGTGTCGATGTGTGGGTGGCGTCGGTGGTATCTGTATTGTTACATTGATGGTCATTTTTAGGTGAATGGGTAGGATGTATAAACACATTATCATTTCTGGAAAAATAGGAATAGAAAATATATATATCGAAAGGAATGAAGTTGTTGTGAATTGGGAAGAGGAATAAGAAAACACTAACAACACTCTCAATTAAATCAAGCCTTCGTTCAACTTTTGTTTCATGAAGATGGCATAATGTATACCCTGCACCATCGTTGCATATCAAGTTTAGTTTTACGACCAAAAAAAAAAAAAACAGAGTAAAAAAAACCGCAACCATAGAAGTATCTTAGGGGCTAATTCAAGTTATTTTAACAGGTTTGTTAGTAAAAACTCACATAAATCCATTGATATTTCTCATCAAAGAAACAAAATCTTGACGAAAAAAAATAGCAATAGTTATTCAATTCTAATGCTCAATCCTTTTCTAAATTAGGGACAAATATAGTTAGCGGGTCTTTAGTCAAATGCCACTTTTGAGTGTTTGGAAGCAATCAGATTCTGACTATCTTACTATTGTTTCGGTAAAAATTAATCAGTTTGAAAGTAACTTATCACACATTAAGCTAAAGAACACTTGTCGGGCCCCACTCTCATAGATTAATGACAAGTGTACAACTGTAATTAGCTTGATTTTAAATCAAAATTGATATTCAACATTTCAAAGAAATATGTTTTGGTCATTTATAAAGGCCTAAAAATCAGAATCTGCCAAACACGCATAATATGTGAGCTTTTTAAGAGCAACTGTAATGCTATAAACTTTACAAAATTTATAGTATCTTGACGTCATGCTACATCATATTTCTATAAATCATTATTTTCTATAAACTTACTTTTTTACTCCTATAAACTTACAAAAGTTTATAAAAAGAACTAAACCTTTTTATTTATTTGTTATTTTATAAAGTTTATGATTTAATCTTAATGTAAGACACACATATATTTATCTCTCATAAGTTTATATGGATGGACTTCTCCATCTCTCCTCCATATAAACTTAGTCAAGTAATAGAAAGATGTATGGTATGGATTCAACCTACGCGTCAACTCAACGTGAACTCTGATTATAAACCTCCATTACAAATACTCTTATAATAGATGTAGCTAGCACGTATTTAATACCTAAATTCAAAGTTGTGAGATCATATCTTACCAATCAATATATGATAAACCATCGTTAATTAAGTTGACATAGCCGTAAAGTTTAACTACTTTAGGTAAAAAAAAAATCGGGTTAGCGAGTGAAAATGTTCGAAAATGTTACATAAATACATCGATTACACCGTAATACATCTAAGTCAGGGACTTAATCTTCTAAAAGAATCCGAACATGAAAATAACTCTTTGTTTACATTTATATGAAAACTTGTGGTTCACTAGCCGGTATACGGAATTAACTTTCATACTTAAGGCCATCTCTAACCATTACTATGTCTCTATCTCTACACTTTAGACGAAATAAAGAATTTTTTAAGCATATTTTTCCTCTAAAAATTTTTACACTCCAACTGTTTGAGCAAGGATTGACAGGCTCAGTAACTTGGGTTAGATTGATCACTCTCTTGGCCTCCTGCTCAAGCAGTGCAAACCTAACAGACTCTTGGCGAGTCTAAGGTGGACAAGAGATTGATCGGAATGGCTTGACGGAATATGATTAAGTATTCCGGTCAGTGAATATGTGAGGAAGATGATGAAGTTGTCTCCAAAACCTGAAGTGTTAAGTATTTATACCCAACACTTCCAGGTATTAACAACGTATGGCAATGATGACCATTTATGGCCCATCAATAGGATTCCAATGGCTATTAACGTCTATGTCATTAATATAACTTTATTAATGCTCTGACGGTTACACTCAAGGATTAGGCTTGAGTGTCTGACTGGTAGGATGTCAGGATTAGGCTTGAGTGTCTGACTGCCGGGACACGGGGCCTGGTTCCCGGACGCTGCCAGGACATGGGACCAGGTTCCAGGACACTGCCGGGATACGGGACTTGGCTCCCGGACACTGCCGGGACACGAGGCCAGGTTCCCGGACATTGCCGGGACATGGGGCCAAGTTCCCGGACACTGCCGGGATACGGGGCTTGGCTCCCGGACACTGCCGGGACACGAGGCCAGGTTCCCGGACATTGCCGGGACATGGGGCCAAGTTCCCGGACACTGCCGGGACACGGGCTTGGCTTCCGGACACTGCCGGGACACGAGACCAGGTTCCCGGACATTGCGGGGACACGGGGCCAGGTTCCCGGACACTGCCGGGACACGGGCTTGGCTTCCGGACTTTGCCGGGACACGAGCTTGGTTCCCGGACACTTGCCGGGACACGGGCTTGGCTCCCGGGACATTGCCGGGACACGAGCTTAGCTCCCGGACACTTGCCGGGACACGGGCTTGGCTCCCGGACACTTGCCGGGACACGGGCTTGGCTTCCGGACTTTGTCGGGACACGAGCTTGGTTCCCGGACACTTGCCGGGACACGGGCTTGGCTCCCGGGACATTGCCGGGACACGAGCTTGGTTCCCGGACACTTGCCGGGACACGGGCTTGGCTCCCGGACACTTGCCGGGACACGGGCTTGGCTCCCGGACACGTGCCGGGACACGGGCTTGGCTCCCGGGACATTGCCGGGACACGGGCTTGGCTCCCGGGACATTGCCGGGACACGGGCTTGGCTCCCGGGATATTGCCGGGACACGGGCTTGGCTCCCGGGACATTGCCGGGACACGGGCTTGGCTCCCGGACACTTGCCGGGACACGGGCTTGATTCCCGGACACGGCCTGGTTCCCGGACACGGGGCCAGGTGCCGGGCCATTTTTCCTGGAGCAGGGAGCTGAGGCCTAAGTGCCGGCCCCGGAGCCGAGAGCCTGCATAATATGGAAGGGACTAAGAGCCTTTCTTTGATGTAGAAGGGACTTAGTCTTTATCCTGTGTTGTGTTAGCTTTTTAGGGCTTATAGGTTATATGTATCGAGCCTATTCCCTACTAACACTATCATGCCCCCCAGTTAGGTTTTAAAAAATAAAGTTTTGAAGCCTAACTTCATGCATTTAATGGCTTTGCTTTGGGTTTGACCTTGCCTTTTCCACGCTAGGCATGTATTCGCCTAGTTATTGTCTATGATATTTTTTAGTATCTGCACAAGTAGGTCTTTCATGAAGTGGATGAAGGAGGATGGTGCTAGATTGCTAAGTGCATACATATGGACTTCAAACTGATGGGGATTTGAACCTTCAGAGTGTGTCCATCACAAGTATTCTTTCCATTGTACTACGACATTTGGATAAGTAATGTGTCTATGACACTTTTGACTATCTATTGTGCCCATGACACATTTAGATTTGTATTGTGTGCATCACACTTGGATGGTCAAAGGTAGATTGACTAAGAAGAATGCCCATCTCACTCGATGTAAGGAAGACAAAATGTGGTAACCTTGAAATGAAAATATAATGTATTATTGGATGATCAGACCAATAACATTTATGTGGCTTCATAGCTTTGTCAGATTCTATGTTACATATAGATGTCCAAGACGTTTTTGAATTTTATGTTGGTGTCTATGACACCTTTTGAATATTACAATATCATTGTGCTTATGACTCTTTCTTGTGTGCCCGTTGCATGTGTTATGCCCATGGCTTATTACATACAGTGACTATGACAACTGGATGACAGTGACAAGTTCTTATATGCCTATGACATTTTTCAGATGCATGTAGCATCGTTTAAAGTTTATATTTTGCTCGTGGCACTGTGCCTATGACACTTTTTGTTGGTTAACCTTTATTTATTTGTTACTCGCGAGGATTGTCGCTTCCCAATGAGAAGTGCTTGCCTTTCCCCAAGTAGGTGAAAAGACGAAAATGATGATGTGCATGTTTGGCCTAGACAAAAATGTCCATCTTAGCCTAGGCACTTGGTCTGAACGTTGTTCAGAGTTATGTATATGATGATGTGCATGTGTGGCTTGGATTTAAATATCCATCTTGCCCCAATGCACTTGGTCTGAACGTTGTTCAGAGTTATGTATATGATGATGTGCATGTGTGGCTTGGATTTAAATATCCATCTTGCCCCAATGCACTTGGTCTGAACGTTGTTCAGAATTATGTGATTGTGTAGGCACGTGTGTGCAATGTCCTAACCTTGTAATAAAAGGTATTGCTTCATTTGGTATTATTGGGATACATGATCAGACCAATATTATTTTATTTAGGCTCATGGCCTTCCAAAATTTTGCGGGATACATAGATCGGACCACGTGTTATTCTTGAACATGACATTCCATGATTTTGACAAAAAGGTATTTATTAATTAAAATATGAGAGTAATTACCTTGAAGAATGTTTTCCCATGTTGATACCAAGTCCATCATGGGTAGTGAATATGTGGCCGTCTAAGGTAATCTATGTCGTCCTCCTTCTTCCACAATCCTTGTTAGTTGGGGATTTGTTCACCTATGGTCTAGCTCCTGGGATAAGGTGTTCGATCTTTCCTTCCTTCATTGACCGCTATGATATCCTTGCTACTTTTATCTTGAAAACTTGTTGCCAAGGATGATGGCACCTGCACTGTTTTATGTTGATAGGCTAGATATGCTGAGACTGGCTGTCAAATCTTGTCAAACTGGTCGGGTGACAGGCGGTGTGCGGCCGAGCGGAAGATGAGTAGGCTGGTAGGGAGGAGGCAAAATCCCGTCACTTTTGGGAGGGGGTAAGATCCTTCCTTGCTGGGAGTAGGTACGGTCCTTTTCTGTCATAAGAAGTTATATCATTCCCTCTTGGGAGGATATAAGATCCTTCTATGTTGAGAGAAATGATATCCTTCTCTGTAAGATATTTCCTTTTGAGGATGAGGTAAAATCCCTCATTGGGAGGAGGTGAATAAGGTGAAACCTTTCCCTGCTGGTAGGAGATAAAAGCTTTTTCTTTTGGGAGGAGGTGAAAGCATTCCCTGCTGGAAGGGGGTGAGATCCTTCCCTCTTGGGGGAGATGGACTCATTCCCCGGAGGAGGTAAAATCCCTCTCTCTTGGGAGAGGAGGTGCTCCTGTTAGGAGGAGGTGAAATCCTTCCTGGTGGATGTGAAATCCTTTCATCTTAGGGAAGTTGAAATCTTTCCTGAGCACTTGTGGGCAGGCATACGTGGTATGGCACTCGTGCCTTGGCCCAACACTTGTGCCTTGATCCGGCAGTAGTGTCTTGGTCCGACACTCTTGCCTTGGTCTGGCACTTGTATCCCGTGTCGGTGAAACCCTTCCCTGCTTGGGAGAGGTGGGAGGTGATGGAAACCCTTTTCCCTTGGGAGGGATGAGAGGTGATACCCCACCGTAGCCGGCACTCGTGCATTGGCCGACACCTTACCTGGCTGGCACTCATGCCTTGGCCGGTATTCGTGCCCCTTGGCCGGCACCCGACCTTGGCCTGCACCATGCCTTGGCTGGCACATTGCCTAGGCCGGCACTGAGCCTTGGCCGCCTCCCTTTGGAGGGGTGAGAGGTGATGAAATCCTTCTTCTTTTGGGAAGGGTAGGATTTTTTCCTTTTTACTTCTCTCTTATGGGAAGTGAAATCCTTCCCACTTGGGATAAGGTGAAATCGTTTCATATTGGGAGGGGATTCTTCCCTCTTAGGGAGATGGAATCATTCGCTCTTGGGAGAAATGAAATCCTTCCCTCACTTTTTTTTTTTTTTTTTTTTTTTTTTTTTTTTTTTTACCATGAATATATGGCCATCTGGGGCCATGATGATCTACGTCTTCCCCTTCTTCTGCTAAGCATATGTTTTTTTTTGGTAGGGATTTTATTTGCGTGTTGTCTATCCGAAGACAAGGTGTTTTCTTCCTTCAATGTTTTTAGATCTACAACAATCTCTGTGTTTGATATTGTAGTGGAGGTTTAAGTGAAGGTGGAGGCACACTCTGTTACCTTAAATGTTTTAGAAACTGTTCAACAAGAGATCTCCATTGGCAAGAATTACTGGTTGGGATCCGTCCTTAACGTTGAGACAAGTTGAAACGAAAGATTGATTGGTGTTGGTTGTGTGGCTTCACACCAACAATACTTGTAAAACTGGCCTATAGTCGGGATGACTATTGTGGCAGAGTGGCTATCATACCAGGATGGTTATTGTGGCTGGATGGCCAAAATGGTTAGTATGCCAGGAAGGATATTATGCATGGATGGCTATTATCTCCAGATGGCTATCATGCCAAGATGGTTAGTACGCCAAGATAATGAATATGACAAGATGACTAGTATTCTAGGATAGATAGTAAGGTCTTTGCCAGCCGACAACTTCTGGTCAAAATCCATCTCCAAGGCTGTTAAGATCTTGTCACGCTGGATATCAAAATATTGCCAAATCTGACTATCAAAATGTTGCCAAAGTTGGACGACTATCAAGGCCGTTCCAACTGGCCGAATATAAAGGTCTGCTTAGCTAGCCGACTGTCCGGATTTGGCCGAGCTGGTCGGGTGTCAGTACCTGGCCGAAATGGCTGGCCGTCCGGATCTGGCTAAAATGGCTGGCTGTCCGGATTTGGCCTAACTGGCCGGCTCTCAGGATCTGGCCGAATTTATTTATTTATTTATTTATTGTTGTCCGGATCAATGATCCTGGTTTGTGGAAATGAGATGCAAGCTTTGTTTGCGGAGGTCGAATATATCATCCTTATGACATTTAGTAGGCATTTGATATCGTGGTGGGCATTTCTGGTGTTGGTGAAATGACTCAAGATAAGTTACTTCCGTCATGGGAAAGATGTACTACTAGTAACTAGATGAATGGAAATGAAATGACTACCATTCAGGACGGTTATCATGCCAGGATGGCTATTACGCCATGATGGCTATCTTTCCAAGAAAACTATCAATGCCGGGATAACTATCATGTAAGGATGGATAGTATTCCAGCAAAGCTTCTTCCATCCGGATTAGTAATGTGTAAATCAAGTTTGTTCCTCTTTATTGTGCCCATGGCACTTTTAGGTTTTTATTGTTCCCCTGACACTTTCAGATCAGTCTTGTGTCCATGACATTATTTAGATGCGTACTGTATCCATGACACTTTCTCATCCGGATTATTTCCATGACCCATTTAGATCCATATTGTGTTCATGACACTTTTAGATCTATATCTTGGCCAATGCATCCTTGCGACTATGCCAACTAGGGTATGACACAGTGCCACGTCATGGATGGTAGATGGAATTGATCCAAATTTTTGAGAGCCTACCCAGTAGGACTTTGTAGGCCGAAAGTCTCATGGCATCCAACGCCTTTATGGATACAAAGATCTGACTAAGTTAAAACTTTTTTCCTGTCTGGCCAACATGAATGGTTGCCTAGGACATTTTTTAGACGGATTAGTATTTTGGACATGACATCCTGTCCCTAAGTGTGGCTATGCCAACTAGGATAGGGAATTCGACCATGTCATGGATGGTAGATGAAATTGGTCCAAACTGTTGAGGGCCTGCCCAGTAGGACATTGTAGGCCGATGATGAACTAATTCTTGCTAATTTTATCATTTTGCCCCAGTAGTAAGGGTATTCTCCCAACATTAACTACATGCTTATTTTGCCTATTGATCGATGTGTCTCACCTGAGAAGCTGACCAAAGGAGATTGTGTTGTATCGTTTTGAGTGTTTTTCCTTCTAGGATAGCAGCCATAGAATAGGCAGATGTACCTCTTCATTCGTCACTTCATAGTTGGCTAACCGGATTTGTATTACTACAAGGTTGATGGAAGGAGTTTCAATTGGTGGGAAGCAAATAGGTTCCATCACCCAATCCTGAAGGACTGATGCCTTCCTTTTGCGAGATGTAGTTTCTTCCTGCGCCATGTATATGTAATTAGGTGGGGTGGTGGATGGGGTTTTGGTGGTTGTCTTTGGCTTAAGTGAACCGATTTGTGATGGGGAATTGCCTTCCATGGAGAAGAAAAAATGGTGGTGAAACTAAGAAATGAAATGCAAAAAGATAGAAATGAAATGAGACACCGTTGCTAAAACGTGTCCCACGGATGGCGCCAATGTTTGAGCAAGGATTGACAGGCTCAGTAACTTGGGTTAGATTGATCACTCTCTTGGCCTCCTGCTCAAGCAGTGCAAACCTAACAGACTCTTGGCGAGTCTAAGGTGGACAAGAGATTGATCGGAATGGCTTGACGGAATATGATTAAGTATTCCGGTCAGTGAATATGTGAGGAAGATGATGAAGTTGTCTCCAAAACCTGAAGTGTTAAGTATTTATACCCAACACTTCCAGGTATTAACAACGTATGGCAATGATGACCATTTATGGCCCATCAATAGGATTCCAATGGCTATTAACGTCTATGTCATTAATATAACTTTATTAATGCTCTGACGGTTACACTCAAGGATTAGGCTTGAGTGTCTGACTGGTAGGATGTCAGGATTAGGCTTGAGTGTCTGACTGCCGGGACACGGGGCCTGGTTCCCGGACGCTGCCAGGACACGGGACCAGGTTCCAGGACACTGCCGGGATACGGGACTTGGTTCCCGGACACTGCCGGGACACGAGGCCAGGTTCCCGGACATTGCCGGGACATGGGGCCAAGTTCCCGGACACTGCCGGGATACGGGGCTTGGCTCCCGGACACTGCCGGGACACGAGGCCAGGTTCCCGGACATTGCCGGGACATGGGGCCAAGTTCCCGGACACTGCCGGGACACGGGCTTGGCTTCCGGACACTGCCGGGACACGAGACCAGGTTCCCGGACATTGCCGGGACACGGGGCCAAGTTCCCGGACACTGCCGGGACACGGGCTTGGCTTCCGGACTTTGCCGGGACACGAGCTTGGTTCCCGGACACTTGCCGGGACACGGGCTTGGCTCCCGGGACATTGCCGGGACACGAGCTTGGTTCCCGGACACTTGCCGGGACACGGGCTTGGCTCCCGGACACTTGCCGGGACACGGGCTTGGCTTCCGGACTTTGTTGGGACACGAGCTTGGTTCCCGGACACTTGCCGGGACACGGGCTTGGCTCCCGGGACATTGCCGGGACACGAGCTTGGTTCCCGGACACTTGCCGGGACACGGGCTTGGCTCCCGGACACTTGCCGGGACACGGGCTTGGCTCCCGGACACGTGCCGGGACACGGGCTTGGCTCCCGGGACATTGCCGGGACACGGGCTTGGCTCCCAGGACATTGCCGGGACACGGGCTTGGCTCCCGGGATATTGCCGGGACACGGGCTTGGCTCCCGGGACATTGCCGGGACACGGGCTTGGCTCCCGGACACTTGCCGGGACACGGGCTTGATTCCCGGACACGGCCTGGTTCCCGGACACGGGGCCAGGTGCCGGGCCATTTTTCCTGGAGCAGGGAGCTGAGGCCTAAGTGCCGGCCCCGGAGCCGAGAGCCTGCATAATATGGAAGGGACTAAGAGCCTTTCTTTGATGTAGAAGGGACTTAGTCTTTATCCTGTGTTGTGTTAGCTTTTTAGGGCTTATAGGTTATATGTATCGAGCCTATTCCCTACTAACACTATCACCAACCATATAGTCTAAAAATCCTACTCTGTAAGCTTTTTTCTACTAATTTAATTTATTTTTATATAAAACAATTACTTAACTGAAATTTTTAACAATTTTTTTTTTATTTATTTTTATTTTTTTTACTTTAATATTAAGTATTTATCAAATAATCAATATATATAGAAGAAAAAAGAATATAAATTAAATAGATTAGGGATGTAAAATAATAAATTAAGTTATAGAGAATGAATAGTGTTCTTGGAAAAATTCAATTTCCTTTAAAAAGTCCACTATTTAGAATGACTTAGAGGAGGTTTTTAGAGTATGTATTGGAAACAACACAAGGGTCTCAAGTTTGATTATGGAGATGGACAATAGTAACATTTTTTTAACCCCCAAAAAATGATTTAAATAGTTGACTTTTAGGAGTCTAAATAAGTCAAGGCCGACCTTGAGCTTGATAAGTAAACAATCCTATAAGGGTTTTTCCTCAAATTGCTAAATAAAAAATTTAGCATCTACTCGGTCTCGGATAGCATACACTTTCTAACAACCAAGATTACTCTAAATGCATATATTAGGCTCAATTTACTTCGAATACTCATAAATATATAAATACCCCTACATGTGAATATGTGATATAAGTTTCAATAGGAACTCGATCCGAGTGTATAAAGTACAACTCGACTTTTTATATATCTCGAGATCATTTTGAAAGCGCAACTATCAAAACTCAAGATATTAGTTTTATTAATCATAATATTACCTTGATTGTTAAGGCCGTCTCATTAATTTTAGAGGTTCTAAAATGGAACTTGAAAATTATCTATATACTAGTCGTATTTCCGCGCGTTGCGCGGTGACAATTTTGTAAAGAGATTTGTCTCTGAGGAAAGAAAACATAAACATTTAGAGAAAATAAAAACATAAACATTTAGAGAAAAGAAAACCGGCACCAGTGAGGAGGGAATTGTTGTTGATTCTCTGTAGGTGAACTTCCGTTGGTGTGAAACTAAACACATTCAATGGAAACTCCTCATGACCACTTTCAAGCTTTCAAACTTGTTAACGGTCAATGATGTTATAGCTGTTATAACATGCTTCCCATCAGCTGTGTAGGAACTGTAGTCAAATGACTCAGCAAGTTTTCCCCAAAGGGTCACGGTCATTACTTTGTCAGTGGTACTATTTATTTAGTAAGCAGTAAGCAACATACAAAAGGGAAGGTTAGTATAAACGTGACAGAAAGAAATAGGTACGCAGAAACAAAGGAAAATACACAATAATAACCTGCTAAAAGATAGCTTAACGTCGCGTTTCACACTTTTTTTTTCATTGTCAAGGCGAATAATCTCGTTTGCACCTACCAAACACCCTATTACATCTGTAAACACATAGCCAGACGTCATTTGAACGACAACAACCCACAAAAAACTGGATATAGGAAAGAAAACATAAACATTTAGAGAAAAGAAAAACCGGCACCAGTGAGGAGGGAATTGTTGTTGATTCTCTGTAGGTGAACTTCGGTTGGTGTGAAACTAAACACGTTCAATGGAAACTCCTCATGACCACCTTCAAGTTTACGAACCGATGTTGCAATGTTGAAACGGATGCAGTATTGATTCGGGACAACTTTATATCCCATTTGACCTTCAATCACTCTGAACCTCGAGATTTGATATACCTGGCCCTCTTCGAGAAGAGGCTTAAACTTTCGTATATGATTTCTAGTGATGAAACCTTGTATCGAACAACCCTTTTTGGTAAAAAAAAAACATGTAAGAAACTAATTTAACATGGTAGAAATTATTGTATCAAACAAATTAGTTTTAGTAAAAAAAAACATGTAATAAACTAATTTAATATGGTAGAAATTATTGTATCAAACAAATTAGAAATTACCTCATCATCAACCATAACCATCTCCAACCCAAGTAAGACATCACCAAGTTTCGTATTTATTGCCTCCCACATTCTACAAAGTCGTACATGAACAACCCAATCTTCTCTAGTTGGGTCAAGGGCGCCAATTTTGGAGTGAGACATGTTTTTCGAAAGAGACATGAGTGTACGTAGTTATGGGGCTTGTTGATGCAAATGTAACTTTTCGAACTAACTTATATAGAAAAACAAAAAACCACCAACCTTTGGAATACCTCAATAATTAGTATGCCATTAATCACATTATAGTAATTAAAACATATCTCAATAATTACTATGTTATTAATCACATTATGGTAATTAAAACATAGGACAACCAAAGAGTCAGGAGTTTCAAATACATATCTCAATAATTAGTATGCCATTGATCACATTATGGTAATTAAAACATAGGGCAACCAAAGAGTCAGGAGTTTCAAATGCATAAGTATGTCATTAATCATACTATGGTAATTAAAACATAGGGCAACCAAAGAGTCAGAAGTTTCAAATACATAAGTATGCCATTAATCACATTATGGTAATTAAAACATAGGGTAAACAAAGAGTCATGAGTTTTAAATGCATACCATTCCACTATTTCGAATATCTTAAACATTAGCTATCCGACGACTCTGTATTATAAGTAAATATAGATGTATTAAATTGTAATAGTTAAAAAGAAAGTTTGTTAGAAGGTGAAAACATAATACCTTACTACCTTACATTTAGAAGATATGCCTTTAACCAAATTTATCTCTTGTATATATATTTTATAAAAATTAGCTCCCAATATTATATATTTACTATTTAGAACTAAAAGGCAAAATATTTTTAAAAATTAGCAGCTGGAAAGACTTCAACACTTGACTTAGATTATTGTTTAAGTTTGGGGGTTTCCTTTCTTTTATTTGTTTATATATTAATTTATTGAATGTTCCCAAAACACAATTCAAATCAACATAACAAAGTGTGTTAGGGTGCGTTTGGTTTTTACTAGTAGAGAGCCCGCGCTATGCGGCGGCGATGAAGTTAATTTCGTAAAATGGTTTTGCGGCTACAGTTTTCAGTAGATTCTAATCCGTCTTGTGATCCATATGTTAAGTATAACATTTTCTAGTTTATTATCTTTTAAATCACAATATTTTTCGTTATCTTTTTTCTCCGAATATATAAAAACATTTCATCAGTCGATTACAAGTTGAAGTAAATACTCATTGTTTGAGAAAAACATAAATATTACAACATAAAAGCAATATAAACATGATCGAAACCAAAAAAAAAAAAAAACATAATTTACTAACCAAATATACAGATGTACAACGATTGCCTATGGGTACTCGTCTTCAGGTTGTGTTAACTGTCATGTCAAGCGAATGACCACAAATACATAATGGTACATGAATACAATAATTTTGGTCTTTTTTTTAGTGATATCTAGTTAGAGTAAACAAAGTTGTTAAGCTTACATTCTGTTTTGTAAAAGAGAAAACATTTGATACTTTTACTGTTTAAAGATTAGATGCAAGAGGAGGTTTATAGTATGAGGAAGGGAACATGCATGGGAATTTAATCGCTCAAAGGTTTCCGCAACACATTATAGGGATTCATTATGAAGATAAAGTTTGTGTAAACGTCTTCTTTGGCTTTGTGATGTCGGCCATGATCAAAAGTTACACACGATAGTGGCATTTAATTTGGGTCCAGACTTCAGTGTCTTTTTATGAGTTATTTCTTGCAGTGATTTATTTAGCTTGTTCACAATGCATCATAAGTCATAACATCATGAAATTAAGAGACAAAAGAGAATAATTGTAACATTTTAAGGACCATTTTTCCAACTCAATTGCGAAAAAAAGGATTCACAGTCCCCTGGACACATCTACTTGTAGCAATTAACAATTTTCTAATATGACTTAACTTATTTCCACAAATAAATAGATTCAGCTTTCAGTGCATGAGGTACAAGTTACTACAACAACATTCATGGAAGTTTTGTATTGATCCTCTATTTAGTAAGTTCCGTCCAAAATTGGAAAAAGGACCAATGGGCCGCCTTTGGTTTTTCATACATTGTTAACCTGCAAAATAGAATTACCTTGCTCAACCACTTACAACGCTCCAGTTATAAAGGCAGGTTTTATTAAATTATGCGTTGTGGTCAGTAATCGTTTTAGTTTATTAGCTCGAAAGAAATGAAGATGGGACCAGAACTAAAGGGGGAAGGAAAATAACATAAATGATTGAAGAGTATAGTCTTACCATCCCCTAAACTTATAGGTGGCATTTTCCGACCATTTGAATATGAATGGGTCCAACTGGATTGAGTTTTAACTCGAACATGTTGAAAGTCCTCTAAAGTCTATTTTTAATTCATAGCAGTGATACAATCTCCTAAGTTGTTTTATAAAATCAGATTACTATTGTAATATTATTGTTGTAATCATAATAATAAATGGACAAAATATTGTTTGTTAGTCAACCCGCCCCGCCCCGCCCCATTTTGACCCATTACATAACCTGTCCCGACCCACATATCTAGCCACCTCTACCTAAACTCATTCAATTGCTTCTCATTTTCATAATGACTTCATTTAGATGAGGATTGAGAAATAAGGATGTTAGCTTACCCTAGAGCAAGAGGAGTCATAAATACTCGATAAGATTTAAAGTTCATCATGACCTTGCGGTTGTTTCTTGTTCACCGTTTCTAGTTTATCTTGTAGTTCCTGAAGCATTCCATACACCACCAAAATGCCATCAGAAGATCCATATAGGGAGCAATAGGTCAGAATAATAGAAGACGTGTATGTACCTTGAGTCTTCCTTCTTGGCAAAGGGCTGGAGTAGTTAACAATGCCGAGTATCTGCAATAAAATTAATTAATTTCACAATGTCCGCATTCTTGAGAGCATATGAGAGAGAGAGAGAGAGAGAGAGAGAGAGAGAGAGAGAGAGAGAGAGAGAGAGAGAGAGAGTCTTACTCGCAACGGCTTGGTTCGTCTATATCAGCAACTTCAACTTTTGATCCACATCTTAATCTAACCTGTTATACGTTAAGAAAAAACCACATAAAATACTCTTTTGAAGCAACCTCAATATTTGACTTTCAGACAGATGTATTCCGTCTGTTCCAAAAGATGAAATCCATTTCCTATTTCCTTTTCAAACTTTTATACATTTGCAGACTTTGTAAACATACCTGAAGTGGTGAAAGCAAAAGAAAAAAGTCCAAATTAAGTATAAGGTGATTATAGAAAGGGTTAATGCACCCGAGGGTCACTGTACTATTCGAGATAATCCAATTGGGTGATTGAACAAAAAAAAGTTGTAAAATTTTCATTCTACTTTCAAATAAACTTTAAAAGCATCACTTTATGGGATATAGCAAGTTACCAGTCAGTTTTACTGGATGACATGGCTTAATAATCTACATGGCAACCAACGTGGCAATCTACATAATCTACGTGTCTATTCTAATTTTCTATTCTAATTAAAGAAAAGGAAATCAAATCTGACGCAATCTCCCTCTTGTACTCACACCTAACACTCTAATTTTCTATTCTAATTAAAGAAAAGGAAATCAAATCTGACGCAATCTCCCTCTTGTACTCACACCTAACACATGGATAGCACTTTGTCATAATTTAAAATCTGAACCATCAAACATACAAAAGGAAAGTTTCAGATAACATGAATCAAAGCACAACTCTATATCAAACTCCAAAAGTCATGAACGAAAATCACTTGGATAACGGAAATAATGTGTTAATTCGCCGGCGGTTCAATCGGAATAAAACGACATTGTATTATCGAAATCCGATTTGATAAAATTTCGAAACGACGACGGTTAGGGAGGTTAGGGAGGTGGGGGTCTCTGAGAGAGCAGCAACATCACCTCGTTACCGGAAACGCAACAACCATCACAACCTGGTCACCGGAAAAACCACCTCCTTGTCACATGTATACGCAATCACCAGCAGATCTTGTTTTTAATTATTTTTTTCGTCGAAAAAAACACATCCACCTCTTTAAACTCTGGTTTCAAAAGGGATAAACCTGATGATGATTCTGTTGTGAATGTGGCTATTGCCAGAGATTGTATGGTTGCCGGAATATTTGGTCGGAAAAGGATACCGTTAAAAAATTAATCAGATTCAAAATAAATGTGAGCCCAGGACATTAATTTGAAACCATTTTTATTGAATCTTTTTCGACAAAAAATGGAGTATATTAGATTTATTTGAAACGAATGAATAACGTGTTTAAGTCGGTATTATTAGATGTGGTGATGCAGAGGCCAACACAACCCATGCGCTGTTATGTAAATTGACCCGCAAAACCAACGACTTTCCATTAAATGCCACGACCCGCCGCCGCCTGTATGTCCACCGCCGTCCTCCGCCGCCGTCCTCCGCCGCCGCCTGTATGTCCACCGCCATCCTCCGCTTGTTCTGTGTTGAAAGAGAATCGAAGCGGTTCTGGTGGCGTTGTGTGGTTTCATCGAAGCTTTTCCGTCGTATTCGTATTCGTCTCTGTCAACTAAGATGGATTCACTCAAATATTTAAAATGGAAAACATGGAAACAGAGGCTACAGATATGTATTGATGCAGCACAAGGTTTGGACTTTCTTCAAACAGGGGGTGTATAGTTTGTGATGTTTAGTTTTCAGATCTGTTAGATTTATTGTTTATTGTATTCAAGTATAATTCATGATTTTAGTGTACTTTCTGTGTTGTTTTGTAGTATTATGAGTTGTAAATGATTTAATTAATAGGTGGTGGTGTTAATATTACATGTGGTGGTGGTGAAGCAACTAGTGGTGGCGGAGGTGATGGTATTGGTAGAGGAGGGGGTGTTGAGATGGTAATAGTGACGTGGAATTAGGGTTAATATAAAATAATGACGTGGAAAATGATTTTGGTCTTTGTGTAAAGATGACCTGCTCTTAGCCGGTTGAAATGGACCCACGTGATGAACTTAATCCGTTTTTAAATAGAAAGTGGTGGTTTTAAAGTTTTTTGATAGTAGAATGAAAGTTTTACAACTTTTTTTTGTTCAATCACTCAATTGGATTATTTCGAATAGTACAGTGACCATCGGGTGCATTAACCCTTATAGAAAACACAAAGGAAGATCATTGACAAAGAACTTTGGGGGGAAAACTCGAGATAGCAATTCCAGACCCATTTATTTATGAACGGGTCAGTTCAGGTTAATTTTATCTCTAACAAGGTCAAACAAGTATAATGTACTGTAGAGCATTATAAAATAGCTAAAATGGAACATGGTCATACTACGTTTCTTGTCTACCTATATAACTTATGCAGTTATCTCGGTCAGATTTCGAATCTCGTTCGAGGTACGAGATCCAAGATTTCGATTATCTCGGTGAGATCTCGGTTTTTTATATTATTTAGAATATTATATATATAAATAATATATTAAAATCGCAAAAGATTAAACATAAAACATAGCATAAAAGTGTCAAACAACATTAAATTCAAATCATAAAATCCTAATAAAACATAGCAGATTCAGGTCCAAATTGCATAAAACACATAGCATAATTGCATAAACTGTATAATTGATAAAAGTGTCGAACTCTAATTGCAGTCCACGGGTTCAGCATCCGAATCAACATCGTCTAAAGCATTCACAGTTGGATTGTGAGTAATAAAAGTGGGCTGGAAAAGTTATTGGGCTGGCAGAAAAAAAAAGTCAAAAAAACGAGATTTTTGAGATTTTGATCCGAGATTTTCGAGATTTTGATCCGAGATATCGCCGAATATCGCTAAATATCGCCGAGAATCTCGTTTCCGAGATTTTGATCCAAGATTTTGGACCGGTTTTTTTTTTACCCCGAGATCCGAGATCTCGCCGAGATTAACTGCATAGCCTATAACAATAACAAAAACAGATGATAAAAGATAGTGTTTGGCTATACCTCCGCTGTTCGATGTCGCCATAAACAGATAAAAATTTCATAAACTCTAGAATAAAAATTAAAAATGAACTAAGAGTCATAAAATAAAATGATTAATAGGGTCAGATTAGTGTTGGGGTTAAAAAAAGTAGTTGAATATTTTTTCACTTTGAGGTAAATAAAAGTAAGAGAATATTTTTTAGTTGGGGTTAAAAAAAGTAAATATAAGATTGATATTTATAAAAAAATTAAAGCGGGAAAAATTAAAAATTTTAAAAACAGATTATTTGATATTTAAAAACAGATTATAAGATTGGTATTTATAATTGTTTTATAAATACTAATGTTACATTGACTTTTTTATAAAAACAAATTATTTTATAAAAACATTGACTTTTTATAAAAACAGATTATTTTATAAAAACATCAACTTTTTATAAAAACAGATTCTTTTATAAAACATTGACTTTTTTATAAAAATAAATTATTTTATAACAACAGATTATTTTATAAAAACAGATTACTTTATTATAATAAAAACAGATTACTTTATTATAATAAAAACAAATTATTTGACATTTTACAAAACAGATTATTTTACAAAAACAGATTATTTTATAAAAACATTGAAGTTTCTTTTGGTACCAAAACCGATACTTCAAACTGAAAAACATTTTGACAAAGATTCATGTTCCGTAAACATTACACTTTCTAAAAACAGCAAGAAAGACTTGTAATCTTACCAATATAAGCACCAAATTTTGCAAGCTCGAGAACCTTTCTTTGTATGTAGCGTTTTTTTCAAACTTGTTTAGCTTCGGGAGAAATTTACACCCTTCTCGATAAGAATCAAGATCCTAGAAAACAGGACCTGCAACAGATATGAAGTTCTTCACCTATTACGATTTACAAAAAAAGAAATTAGAAACAACAATATGCATTTTTTTTTCTTTCTTTAAAAAGAAAAGTACTTACCAAAGGTGCTCCATCACAAAAATCATGAACTCCTCTGCCAACCATGTTACCCTGCATAATCACAATCCATCGTTTAAAAAACAGAATTTTGTTCCAAAGAACCGACAAGGCAACAAGTAAAGAAACCGAGACATTAACATCTTAAAAAGCTCAAAGCAATAACATGTATACCCAAACAGTCTATCCTATTCCATATCTTGTAAGTATACCCAAACAGTCTATCATATTCCATATCTTGTAAATCTTCTTGTAATATTCATCCGATAATGTTATAACATATTTAAAAAGAACGTTACTGATATTTTGGCATTTGTTTCATCCGAAACATCCGGAAAAAAAGAAAAGATTTACCATTAAACAACCATTAAAGGAGATTTACCTTGGTTTCCGGCGGCGGCGGCTAGGTTACCGGCGAGTCTTGTAATATTCATCTGCCGCTGTTGTGACATTAGCGAATTTCTAGGTATATTTCTAACGACCCGTATTCGTTTTATTTATTTATGTTCATGTTTTGACCCTATTGTATTCCTTTTATGTTTTATCGTATTCGTATTTTATGAGTATTGTATTCGTATTTCTCGTATTTTATGAGTATCGTATTTGTATTTTATGTGATTCGAATCGTTATGTCGGGAACGTTTAGTTCTAAGTGCCTTTAGTATAAGTCTAGTATGCTCTTATGATAAGTTTAGGGGTTTTATGCCTTAATTATACGATTAAGATTAACGTTTAAAAAGTGTTACAATTTTAGTCCTTCCAAAATTTTATTACAAGACTAGTCCTATGAGTTTTCTATTACAAAATTAGTCCTAAAAGAATCCCATCAAACTTTTTGTCTTTTCGCTCAACCTAGGGATCACCACCATTTTTGTCTTATTCCATTATCACCTACACACACACCTCATTTCCTCCTTTTCACTTCTCTCTCTAGAAAACACACACAAACACTCACACTTCTCTCTAAATTATCTAAAGATCCGACCGTTGAAATTCGATTTTGAAGCTTGTTTATTGTTCACCGTATCCATCTTCATCTTTCCTCCAAATTTCATTTCGATCCGGTAAGTATTTCTTCAATTTGGTTTTAAACTTTATTTTATTTATTCAAACTTGAAAATACCATTTTTCACCATCAAAACCCGAAATTTATTGAGGGTTTATTTACCTAAATGTATTCTGGACATAGGGTTCCAATATGAGATGATTTTGACACCTAAAACACTCAGAAATCGAATCCCGAATGTAATTTTTCGTAAAACCCAGTTACGTCACGTAACTGTGTTACGTGAACGTAACTGAGCACGTAACAAAGCTTCATTATCACGTAACTAGGCATATATCACGAAACTATACACGAAACTGATCTTGATCACGTAACTAACTTCTTGTGCACGTAACTAGCTTCTTGATCACGTAATTTGCTTCTTGATCACGTATCTAGCCATGAGTCACGTAACTATTCACGAAAGTGACTTCTAGGTCACGAAACTAGCTTGCTGAACTTTTCGAAACGTTTGTAATTCTGTTAAATCGATGTTCCTGTTGGTCATTTTAAAAC
>CAJVGC010000589.1:51181457-51203936 GCA_910822075.1 Senecio squalidus | reverse complement strand
TAAAGTTTTAAATGTAAAAATTAAATTTAATTTAAATAGTATATGTTAGTAATGATGAAATAATTTTGTGTGAAAAAATATTTAGGAATATAAGAGTACTCTGTATTCATTACCGGACCGATATATTGGTTTAAATAATGGTTATATGTTTTTTGTATGCCATTGCAGTATGTTTATTCGGTTACCAAATAGTACTTAATTAATTATGAGATGGTCAGTCTAATGAGAGTGTATTTTAAACAATTTATTAGGGATGATTTGATAAAGGGAGATTTATGATACGGTTTTAAAATATCACTAGTTGATTATTCCCGCATAGCGCGGCGGAAAACTTGAACGGAAAAATAAAAGTAATAATGTATAAAAGTAACGAGAATTTCGGTTCAACGTTTTTTTTTCGTTTCGGTTATATGTATGAGTATTCAGCTTCATCGTTAGTTGTATACATAAAACTCTATCAAAATAATATAATTATAACATATTGAAATATTGAGTTCGAATGGTATCTAAAAACTCAATTAAGAGTTTCATTCTTCTAAGTTTGTCATGGGTCATTTGAGTATTTATAATGATTTATTATATTAAATTTTAGATTTTTCAAATCCGTTGAGTTATTTCATATTGGTGACAATAGGTCTTTGATAATTTTATATTTATTTTTTATTTGTTTAAGTGTTAAAGCCTTAAAGAAGAAATTAAGAATTTCACATTATGGTTCTAACTCTTTTGTTAGTCTAATATGGTTTATCATATATGTATCCCTACCCAAATTAGTCTTTTGTATATCAACATTCAACGTTTTAATTTGGTATAATTTTTCTATACATGCAATACATAATCCGTTTACTATTAAAAAAAATGCATACAAAAAATATAGAAAACTAAAAGTAATTTGTATGCAAAAAATCATTAACAATGTAAAATAACATCAAATGAACTGTCGAATATTATTTTATTTCGTCTATACACATTTGGATTAATTTTATTTAAATATGTTTAAAAAAACAACTCCCTATATATTTTCATATATAAATAATATTTAAGAATTTAAATATTATTGTTAAAACTATTTCATTTAAACGTGGTTAAAAGTTAAAGGGTTTACATGTATTTAAAATGAAAGGGCTATAAAGAAAAATATTCATTAATGATGTCATATGACATCATCATTTTGATCTAATGGTTTAAAATTAATCTTTAAACCTATCTAACGGCCATACTTTGTCATGTGCCTTTTGATACATCTCTTTTAGTATATATATTATATATAATAATTTATATAAGTGACAGTTTTTTAATAACATTTCCCTTTATTTTTTATCAAACCGTAAATCGAATATGATCAAAACTAGTAAAAACATGAGAGGAGACAAAGGTAATAAGAACTTATAATTATTTCGCCACTAAACTATCGAAGAAAAACGATTCAATTTTTAAAAACAAGAAAACTTAAACAATAAATAGTAGAACACAAAAGAACCCCTAAGTCCATAACTACTGTTAGAAACATATACTTTTGTATATCAACATTCAACGTTTTAATTTGGTATAATTTTTCTATACATGCAATACATAATCCGTTTACTATTAAAAAAATGCATACAAAAAATATAGAAAAGTAAAAGTAATTTTGTATGCAAAAAATCATTAACAATGTAAAATAACATCAAATGAACTGTCGAATATTATTTTATTTCGTCTATACACATTTGGATTAATTTTATTTAAATATGTTTAAAAAAACAACTCCCTATATATTTTCATATATAAAATATTTAAATTTAAATATATTGTCAAACTATTTTCATTTAAACGTGTTAAAAGTTAAGGGTTATACATGTATTAAAATGAAAGGGCTATAAAGAAAAATATTCATTAATGATGTCATATGACATATCATTTTGATCTAATGGTTTAAAATTAATCTTTAAACCCATCTAACGGCCATACTTTGCCATGTGTTTTTGATACATCTCTTTTAGTATATATATTATATATAATTTATAGAAGTGACAGTTTTTTAATACATTTCCCTTTATTTTTTTATCAAACCGGAATCGAATATGTATCAAAACCTAGTAAACCTACATGAGAGGAGACAAAGGTAATAAGAACTTATAATTAGTTCGCCACTAAACTATCGAGAAAAAACGATTCAATTTTTAAAAACAAGAAAACTTAAACAATAAATAGTAGAACGCAAAGAACCCCTAAGTCCATATCTAAACCGTTAGAAACAATACCTTCTTCCCTTCCTCCCCCTCCCCCCACCCCCCCCATTCAGCTTCATCGTTTAGTTCGTATACATAAAGAACTCTATCAAAAAATAATATAATTATAACATATTGAAATATTGAGTTCGAATGGTATCTAAAAACTCAATTAAGAGTTTCATTTGTCATGGGTCATTTGAGTATTTATAATGATTTTATTATATTAAATTTTAGATTTTTCAAATCATGCGTTGAGTTATTTCATATTGGTGACAATAGGTCTTTGATAATTTTATATTTATTTTTTATTTGTTTAAGTGTTAAAGCCTTAAAGAAGAAATTAAGAATTTCACATTATGGTTCTAACTCTTTTGTTAGTGTAATATGGTTGTATCATATATGTATCCCTACCCAAATTATCGTCTTTTGTATATCAACATTCAACGTTTTAATTTGGTATAATTTTTCTATACATGCAATACATAATCCGTTTACTATTAAAAAAAATGTATACAAAAAATATAGAAAACTAAAAGTAATTTTGTATGCAAAAAATCATTAACAATGTAAAATAACATCAAATGAACTGTCAAATATTATTTTATTTCGTTTATACACATTTGGATTAATTTTATTTAAATATGTTTAAAAAAACAACTCCCTATATATTTTCATATATAAATAATATTTAAGAATTTAAATATTATTGTCAAAACTATTTTCATTTAAACGTGGTTAAAAGTTAAAGGGTTATACATGTATTTAAAATGAGAGGGGTATAAAGAAAAATATTCATTAATGATGTCATATGACATCATCATTTTGATCTAATGGTTTAAAATTAATCTTTAAACACATCTAACGGCTATAATTTACCATGTGGTTTTTGATACATCTCTTTTAGTATATATATTATATATAATTTATATAAGTGACAGTTTTTTAATAACATTTCCCTTTATTTTATATCAAACCGTAAATCGAATATGTATCAAAACTAGTAAAACATACATGAGAGGAGACAAAGGTAATAAGAACTTATAATTATTTCGCCACTAAACTATCGAAGAAAAACGATTCAAATTTTTAAAAACAAGAAAACTTAAACAATAAATAGTAGAATGCAAAAGAACCCCTAAGTCCATAACTACCGTTAGAAACATATACTCTTCCTTCCCCCCCCCCCCCCCCCCCCCCCCAATTCAGCTTCATCGTTTAGTTCGTATACATAAAGAACTCTATCAAAAAATAATATAATTATAACATATTGAAATATTGAGTTCGAATGGTATCTAAAAACTCAATTAAGAGTTTCATTATTCTAAGTTTGTCATGGGTCATTTGAGTATTTATAATGATTTTATTATATTAAATTTTAGATTTTTCAAATCATGCGTTGAGTTATTTCATATTGGTGACAATAGGTCTTTGATGAATTTTATATTTATTTTTTATTTGTTTAAGTGTTAAAGCCTTAAAGAAGAAATTAAGAATTTCACATTATGGTTCTAACTCTTTTGTTAGTGTAATATGGTTGTATCATATATGTATCCCTACCCAAATTATCGTCTTTTGTATATCAACATTCAACGTTTTAATTTGGTATAATTTTTCTATACATGCAATACATAATCCTTTACTATTAAAAAAAATGCATACAAAAAATATAGAAAACTAAAAGTAATTTTGTATGCAAAAAATCATTAACAATGTAAAATAACATCAAATGAACTGTCAAATATTATTTTATTTCGTTTATACACATTTGGATTAATTTTATTTAAATATGTTTAAAAAAACAACTCCCTATATATTTTCATATATAAATAATATTTAAGAATTTAAATATTATTGTCAAAACTATTTTCATTTAAACGTGGTTAAAAGTTAAAGGGTTATACATGTATTTAAAATGAAAGGGCTATAAAGAAAAATATTCATTAATGATGTCATATGACATCATCATTTTGATCTAATGGTTTAAAATTAATCTTTAAACCCATCTAACGGCCATACTTTGCCATGTGGCTTTTGATACATCTCTTTTAGTATATATATTATATATAATTTATATAAGTGACAGTTTTTTAATAACATTTCCCTTTATTTTTTATCAAATCGTAAATCGAATATGTATCAAAACTAGTAAAACATACATGAGAGGAGACAAAGGTAATAAGAACTTATAATTATTTCGCCACTAAACTATCGAAGAAAAACGATTTAAATTTTTAAAAATAAGAAAACTTAAACAATAAATAGTAGAACGCAAAAGAACCCCTAAGTCCATAACTACCGTTAGAAACATATACTCTTCCTACTCCTAACCACCCACCACCCCCCCCCACCCCCCCCCCCCCCCCCCCCCCCCCCCCCCCCTAAAGGTTAGTAGATGGTTTGGGAGGGTGATAGTGACAAAGCATCGAATCTACTAAATATACCTTTAAATCTATAGAAAAATTGGTATTGGTTGAATTTAGACTACATCCTCAACTTTGTCAATAGTTTTAAGACATGTAGGCTCTCTTAAAAGGGTGTAACACGTTTTTAATCATATATGATGATATATGATTATAAAGTGTAATTAATTATAAGTTATTTGAGATCGAAATAATACAATAAGTTAAGTTCGATTATGAATAAAACCGTGCATCTTGTTTAGGCTCAATATCCAGGTCAAGAGAGTTGACCCGCGCGTAGGGAGAAAGGGCAGCCACAATATCAATATATTTAGTTCATCAATTTTTTGCATTGAACACTATATGCCATTTTTAAATTATTTTAAATAGAGATTTCTTTATACTTAAAAATAAGATAATTGAAACAAAATATTTTAATAATAAAGTAATTACAACGACACATCTTTACCAATTTTGTTAACAATTTTTTAATAAAAGTATTAAAACATCATGCATGGGATATTTAAATTTATTTAGTTAGTAAATATAATTAAGCGTGAGAGTGTAATAATAATAAACAAATAATAAAAGCAGCCCATTTAAATGACCTTAGACAATGGGAGAGAAATCTATATCCTAAATACCTCTCAAACGAAGAATTGAAAGGAAAGGAAAATAAATAAATTTATTAAGGTAGTTTATTTTTTCCATTATTTAAAAGCTGTATATTTTGGAAAGGATATTGAATAATATAAATTTGCCTTTATAAATGAGAATTTATATAAATCATTCACATCCAGAATTCCATTGCTAATAATTCTCTACTTATGGGGAGAAGAAAGGCATACACATTAACAGAAAATGTAGCATTTAGGACTGAATTCTATAAATGGGTTGCCAAACAATCTTTACCGGTTGAGGCTGCCATTACGACCGTCACTGAAGCTGTCAAATGTGCCATTGTAGGTTATTTTGCTGATTGTACTCTTAACGGCGTCCCATCTACTTTTGATCCACAGGTATATAGTGTTGGTTTTCTAAGAAGTAATTAGTCCCTAATTGGTGTTTTAAAGAATAAGAATTAGTTTTTCTTTGTATGACAATAGGGTTTAAGCAGGGTAGCAATTCAGGTTGAGTTTGGGTTGATGGTTTCGGGTTAGTAGGTTGGCGCGTTGACTCAAGCCGAATCTAACCTATTATGATAATCAGGTTATCGGGTTCGGTATAGCAGGTTGTCAGGCTCAACCCGAACTTAACCCGAGTAACCCGTTTATTATATATGTTAGTGGCTTTGAGTGTTGGTTTCAAGTTAAACGGGTTGGTCTCGGATCAATCACGTCAAAATGACTATAATTTATGAATAAGTGTAGCTGTCTATATTCTACCTTTGCTACTACTAACTTTAAAAAAAAATAATATATAACTTTCGAAAGAAAAATATGTAAGAAAATTTAATATCATTTAGATTAAAACAAAGTGTAATTTTAGTTAAATATGGTAGAAGATATATTAAATGTTATACATTATTATTTATAAAAAATAGTTTATAAAAGTTTTCGGGTTGTCAGGTAGATCCATTAAATCAAATGACCACCCCGAACCTAACCCGAAAATAATTCGGTTTAGCGTGTTGGCGGGTCGGAATTATAAAACCTAACCTTTTAATTTTCGTGTCAGTTTTAGATCAAGTTTCGTGTCTTTTCGAATATTGTCACCCCTAAGTTTAAGGGGTGTATACCTAGATTAGTTACTATAAAAGTAGTCGCCCTATGCAAGCGTAGCTGGTAATCAAATATTTCTAAAGATGGGGTATTTGGGAAACGTAGGGCATTATGTATCTATCTATGTCACTATATAAAAGATATTGAACTTTTTGATTTTAAAAGCTAATTTTGAAGGAGACAAAATTTAGTCATTCATTTCACGAATAATTTAAACCATTTAAATTTTGAATAAAAAATATAAATGAATTTAATAAATAAGTTTGTAATTTATAAATAGTTTAATAAATTATTTAAATAGAAATCTATATATAATCTTTAATTACCACTTAATCAATGTACAAACTATTTTAATAATAAAAAAAACTAAGAGCATCTTAAATGGTAGCTTTATAAAAAACATTATAAAAACATGAAGAGGTCTAAGACTTAAACATACATAGTGTGAAAAGATTAATGATGACATGTCTTTGAAGATGTTTAAGTTTATGAGCTTTTTCAAAATCATCATTTAGTATAAACTTATTTAATGATAATTGGAATTTCTTGCATTCTTAAACTTTTAAAAGGTTTATATCATAGTAGAGTTTATTTTATAAAATGAAAAGATTGACTATTTAATGAAATTGCATGACATGGCTAAAATAAAAAGTTTTTAAAAACTTTGCCATTGTGGATACCCTAAAAACACTCAGCTTTGTAGAGAAAAGTTAAAAAAAAATTATATTTCTATACATTATAGATACATAGCAATGAAAAATGAATATTTCATTTAGGACACCTTATACTCTTTTTGTTATATTATTGATTATTATCGTGCTTAATATTTTCGTGTTTAGCTATCGGTCATTGTCTATTTTCAGTTCACTACCGTCGCATACTACGGGTGTACACACCTAGTTTAATTAATGAAATTATAGAGTTGATATTTAAAACTAGAAGAGTTATATATTAAAATTCAACGATTAAGATTAATTTTAAAAAATAAAGGATCAAATTGTTTACATAAGTTATTTAATTTATAAAGTATTATAGATTATTCACAAAACGTTTACGTTTCTGGAAATTAAAAGCTGAACAATTTCTTAATCGCCCAAAAATCCTAAGGTTTGAATAATCATGCACCACATGTAACAGTAGATTATTACCGTCATTAAAAATATATTTTGCGTTGGCAATGATGTGTTTTGACATTTTGAGATGTTATATATATCTACAGAGTTTTCCTGTTCCATGGGGGTTCCAGCCATTGATACACGCATGCTTAGGAGGAGGTCCCTTCGTAATGGCTCGTAATTTTGCTCTTACGGCGGGTGTCCATACATGCATATCTTGTGTCACAAACAGAATAAAAGGCAAAGAGGACATCAAGACAGAGTAAGCTTATCCAATCTCATATATATTGTAAAGTGCTACATGTCTCCTTATAAGCTTCAAATAGGTATCCAAATGACCAAACACGGGTTGATTTATTTTCTTTTCGAACAGCGAAGAATGTACATAAAAAACCTAGCAAGACATTAGGAGAAAAGAGAACACGAAAGATGTGTTAGAATACCACTCCATCTAATTAACCGAAAATTTCATATACTAGTTGATTTCTTGACTTTGATGTTTTGGTTGACATATCATAACGACATTGTCGGTGACAATTTGAAACTACATGTATTTTATTCGTATGATTTTTTGCTTATCAATGTATGTTATTGCAGAATGGTGGCAGGTTTTACTTCGGGGGTCGTGTTATCATTGGCTAATGGTATGAGGGGTCCTAATGTGATATCAGTTGGTGTTATATATGCTGTTGCGAATGCCGGTTTTTTCAAGGTGACAACTTTTTTCTCCTTCCACCTTTCCTAGAAAGATGCTAGATGTGATATATATGTGACTTATATGTTTTCTTATACTAATGATTATGTTACTAATTATGTTTTATAAAAATCTTGTCAAAAGTGTATCTAATCAACCCACCTTTTTCAACTGGTAATACAGATTCTGCAGGCAAAGGAGAAAAGCTCACAAAAGGATTTAGCACGGTTACACGCTGAAGATGTATGGTATTATAAAACGAGATCCATGTTATCTAGACTTGGTCTTAGCCGTTATGAAAAGAACTTTAAAAATGGTTTATTATATGACGGGACTTTACCATTACTTACCGAGAGGCAAGTAGTAACAAATAATTCCGTTTTATGTTCAGTATTGTTTTGTTTTGTGTATAACATAATGGGTTTATTGATTCTTGAGGCATATATTAATCATGTAGTGCTCTACAAGATGCGGGGATCCCTATTGGACCAAGTCTGATTATTCTTGATCACATTAAAAGGTTTGAATCTTGTTCTTCCTTTAAAACCTATATATTTTTTTAAAAACAACTATTCCATTACACTATGTTAACATTTTTGTTCGTTGCCGGTTTTAAACCCTTGACCTTTACATCAACAGACTACTCACATATTGTCAGACTAAAAGCCGTTTGATTTTAAAAGATAATATATTACTGTTTAAAGATAGTTGGACTTGGTCTTTTACTTCGTGCTACTGTGCTTGTAGGGAGCTACGAGGTGAAGAAACAAGATAAAGGTTGAGGAGTGAATTTTGCTAAACATATTTGGCTATTAATACTTCAAATATGGATTATACATTATCACATCTGATTTGTTGATTAAGATATACTCTTCCTTGAACAAAAGGGAGTATTGATCTCTAAGTTTTGGTCTTATAACAATCACTCTCTCTTTTTAAAATACCTTTTTTTATTATTCTTTTTAGAGATGGTTTTGTGATATTGTTGAAATATTGTTTTGCTTATGATTCAAGTTCTTAAAATACCTTTATCAAATCAATTAACACAAACATGAATATTATATTGTGATGATTAACAGAACATTCTAAAACGATAAATGTTATGAGAGGGGGTTAAGTGGGTTTATCGGTTTTGCAATTGAGATGACAAAAATATTGGTTGGGTTGGGCCAAACAAATAGTTCCCATCATGCACTTTACTACTTTGGACCCAAAAATATTGCTGTGAACTTCATTAGGTTTGGACAAACTAACCAAATTAATCCCTAAGGGTCCGGCTTAACGAATTTTAAACACTTTTGTGTTTTAAATTGGTTCAAAAGTTCAAACACTTTAAAGGTATGGAGGAGAAAGTTTGGAGGATCAAAAGAATTGAGATCAACATATAGAAGAGCGTACATAGTTCCAAGTACTTATTCTAAGCACTAAAATACGACACTTTTTCCCCTTCATCCGTCATATAGAAGAGCGTACATAGTTCCAAGTAGTTATTCAAAACATGCCATTTAAGAATTTTATAGTTGTTGCATCGTCTATTAAGTAGAATGCCATTTTTACCTTCTTACAAAAAGTAATATCAATTGGGAAAAATAAAATGTTTTAGAGTAATAAAGGCAGTGGTTAATTTGACAAAAAAATTTATTATTCATAAAGGTAGAGAACTTAATAAAAGTTGGCAAATATGCCAATTTTTTACTCACCACATATTCGTTCTTCATTAGTAGATAAGGTTATATGTTTGTTACAATCAAAGATAAAGTCTCAATGCTCTCAAGATTTACACATTTTCCATATTGATAGAAAGAGGAAAAGCTAGTTTTGTTGTACATTATGTTTAAAAAAAGCATCCGCGAATTTCCCACGGTGGACAGCGTACCGACAGAATGGAAATAAATCTCGAGGTCTATATTTACATACATGTACTCAAAATATATAATTAAATTTTATGGCTAATCGTCGGCGCCAAAATGATAACAACCCTCCTCCTACCGTCGGCAGTAGCTCCTCCACCCGCCATCCTGTTTACTACGGCATCCGATGCCGAGCTGGAAAATGGGTATCCGAAATACGTGAGCAAAACAAGACCACACGTATATGGCTAGGTACATATCCAACACCTGAGATGGCAGCTGCGGCTTATGACGTCGCAGCATTGGCACTCCGAGGACAGTATGCGGTACTAAACTTTCCTGACTCGGTTCCTTCTAATACGCTTCCCGTGAATCCCACGGCTGATGCTATCCGTGCCGCGGCAGCAAGGGCAGCTGTCGGTCAAGCTCTGACTGCTGAAAGTAGTGGTGGAAGCTATACCATGATCGAAACCTCCCCCAATATGGTTGAAGGAGTGATCGACGGTGAAGATAGCTCCGGTGAAGCATGAATTTTTGAATATCTTTTCCATATGCCTATGGGTATTAATATTATAGATCCTACATAACCTTCGGGTTACAATAAATATTTGACGAAATCATAGGTGAATGTAACTCGCCAAGTTGAATTAAAGATTGGTAATGTTTGTTTTAAAATTACGTCAATGTACTTGCAAGTTAATGTAAGATATCCTACGTCTTGCACTTGATATGTTTTATATATAAGTGAAAAATTTGTTGGTTGATCGTTCAATTCTATTTCAATGGGGCTTAAGGGTGTTAATTTGAATTGCTTAAATGAGTGATGATAAAGATCGAGGTGTAATGGAACACCTAAAACGGACCTTTTCCAGTCAATATATCTAGGTACACATTTTAAGTCTATTAATCTTTTACTCAATTTATTAATATATATTTTAAAGCGTGACTTTTATTTGAATGTTGACCTCGAAAGATTTTTTAGTCGACCTCTCGTTGCTTCCCATCATAACTACGGACATGTTTCAATTGGGGATTTTCTTTCAATTGGAACAAGATCAATCTTCTCTCTCGCAAAACAAGGTTTGTATGTTTTCAACATTACAATCCGGGATACCTTCAAGGTTGCAGTTAGCTTCATATATACTTTTGCCATTTCAGAATTACCTTAATAATTAAGGAATATTTACAACGTCAATTGTGGGTACAAATTGTGACAACGACATGAGGGTTGAATGATGCAGACATATAATGATGTCTTTCCTTCGCCTCTGGGTACCTGAATTACACGTCTGTTTAAGAATAAAATGATGCCGACATAAAAGTTTACATGTTACTTCATCTATTGTCAACTTGTTTTATAATAAAATCTTATGTGAGTTTATATGATGGGCATAGCCTTGAAAATGGTCCTAAAAATTGGTATACGAGTTTTGTTATGTGGATATTGTGCCCCATGTCTGATCTTGGTAACTATTAGAGTAGCGAAATTTGACTTATAAGATTTTAGAAACACCATAAGAGAAATAGATTTTAGTGAGGAACATTTTTGTTTACTAATAGCCTTATTTGGTCACCATAGAAAAAGTGATAACAAAATTTGGTCAGTAAACAAAATTATTGACCAAAAAATATTGACCAAAAAATAACCTTATTTCGACTATAAAAAAAGTTAATGACGACCTATAGTGACAAAAAGTGACTATCTCAAAATATGTCACCAATATTATTAGTGACCAAATATTTCGTCACTAATAATGTTAGTGACCAAATATTGATCACTAATAATATTAATGACCGAATTTGAGTCGTAACTAGAAATTTTTTTTCTTGTAGTAAAAGTAGATGGATTTAATCATTTTTTGTTTTTTCATTTAATAGAGAAATTCAGTCACATTTATATGAGTTGTATAATGACATCTTACTGAATCAACTATATTGGGACTAACCGAAGTTATATTTTATATGCGTTGAAAACTCTTTACATGGAACTTCGTACTTTTACGGTTCTAGGTGTAGTCCATCAAAATCAAAATGGACAAAAAAACCAAATGCACCAAACAAATGTATATGCATATATTTCAAAACAATAGTGAAAACAAAGACGTTTAGATCACGACCTTATCTACCTTGATGAAACCTAACAAACAATATGGTGGAATCGATATGTGAAAAAGCTCCAAAGCCCATGAATAAGCATCACCAAAAGAAACTGCAATTTTTCCAAACATTTCATCAAACATGTTAAGTGCATCCCAATTTTTGTTTATCTAAACAAACATTTTAATTCAACGTCATAAATGTAATCTCGAGTTCATTGTGATTCTCAAAAACTTACTTTTTGAAACAATAAAAAACCCAATTTGAGCAACTTGTTTAAAATGAACACACACACTTAAAATTAATATCAAGACAAATCACATATAATAAAAATAAATGATTGAACAACATACTAGCTTAAAATATTATGATAATGAAAGAAGAAATGTAAGTAGAGTAAAAAAGCCCATTAAGCAAAAAATAAAATAAAAAAAGGAAACAGGCCCTAACGATCACAGGAGCTATGAGCCTATGAGTTCATATTCATATTCATATACTAATCACAGTCATAAAATTTCTCATGATTCTTGGATGTATATTTTAAGTTTTAAACAAATATTTGATTTGAATAATGTTAAAAATAAACCTCAGTATTAAAAAAATCTATATTTCAGTGAAGGGATTGGGCAAAATACCGAAATTTCGGTATCGTATTGATACCGAACTTAGGGGTGTTAAAAAAATCGACCTGACCTGGACCCGACCCGAACCGGATTTGTCAATTTAGGGTCGGGTCTAGTCGGGTATAATGTGCCAGTCGGGTCTTTCGGGTCAACCCAAGTCCACCCGAAACATATATAGGGTCGGGTTAGGGTTAGACCCGAATAACCCAATGATCTTTAACCTTCGATTACTTTCTCCTTCGCTCCTTAGAATTCTTCTCAAATGCAGTACACATGATGATGTTTTCTGGTTACTGCAGATCCGTTGGCGTTTGAGATTTAAGAAGTAATTGTTGATGTTAATTGATTTTGATTTGTGTTTCTTCTTTTTGGTGACCGTTAATTTCTTCAGATTCGAACACCATTAAATCAAAGGTCGGGATCTAAAATTGAAAAAGAATAAGTAAAGTTTTTGTTTATTTGTAGGGTTGAATTTTCTTTCCCTTTTTTTTTCTTCTTTCTTTCGTTCCTCGTGCCATCACGCCACAACACCCCTAAATTAGTTTCATTTTGGGTCTTGAAGCCACCCCCAACCCATGTGTTTAAAATGTTGTTAGTAATTTACTGTAACTATTTATTTATAGTCTAAACCCGACCCGATAAGACCGGAATCTAAAACCCCGACCCGAATCCACAAACCCGACCCTAATCCGAAAACCCGAATTCTTATTAGGGTCGGGTTACGGTCATTTTTTTTATGGCAAAAACACGACCCGACCCGAAATACCCTTATTAGGGTCAGGTCAACCCGAATTACACCCCTAACCGAACCGGTACCGTACCAATACTGGTATCAACCGAATACAAGCGCTACGGTATTCAGTATCACATATTCCTAAAGTTCGGTATTCGGTACCAATAGTATGAGTATTTTACCGGGTTTTTAGATATTTTGTATGGTACCGTACCGACCGGTACGAAAAAGATATCTAAAATAAAACCGGTACCAATCGGCAGGGCCGACCCATAGTATGGGCGGCTTGGGCCTAGGCCCAGGGCAGCAAAATATTTGGGGCATAAAATTTTAGCGGGCATAACGAGCGCCAGAAATTTGAGCGGTCAATCAGCCGCGATTCCAACTCCAACGATTCAATCAATCCGGTCAATCAGCGATTCAATCAATCCGCCATCCGGCCGTCCCTTTATTCGGGCAATAGAAAAAACCTCAGCGATTTCAACTCCAACGATTTCAATCAATGAATCCAACTCCAACGATTGCAATTGTGGGAGCTTGAAAAAACAAGTAAAAAGTTCATTGCTTTATTGCTTATCGTTTGAATATGCTCGTATTTAGAGGATTTTGAATTGAATTTAGAATAGGTTCCATGTTATCAAGATGTAGTTTGTGAAAGAAAATGCCAAATCTTGCGGGATTGTGGACGCCATGCTTGCAAAAAGCGTTGTTGTGATGGTGATCAGGGCCGGTCCAATGGTTTTTGCTACCCTGGGCGAGATAAGAAAATTATGCCCCTTAAACTTGTATCATACTATAAGTTTCTTCTAATAAAACAAATAATGCAGAAAAATTTATATAATCAAACAAATGCAGAAAAAATTATATAATCAAACAAATGCAATGAATCAAAATGGCACTTATGTGGCTGGAAAAAGATTTAAAGATATAATTAGACAATGAATCAAAATGTTTAGACAAAAAGCATCCCAGGTCACCCGACCCGTTTTGACACCTCTAGCACGTATATCAAGTGTTCAAAGAAATTTAGTAAGTAATTATGTACCTTAGTAATTGACTTATGTCTGCACAAAGAGGCTACATGACATCGTTTGGAAAATGCCCATCTCCTTGCCACAGGTAGCTTTTGTTAGCTTTAACAATAGTGAATATTTTGCTAATGACGATGTGCATTTAAAATACAACGATTATAATAATCAGTTTCGTTAAATTGATTTTTATGATTATTTAGGCTCTTATAGTATGGTTGATATAGTTTCGTTCTTGTAGAGGTGTCTGTGCTCCATGTCCAGTAATGGTGACTATTTCTTGTTTCTGTGGTGAGACACACTTTGAGGTGAGACTTAAACTTATGGTTTATACAATTTATTTAAGATTAATTTTGTTTTAATTATATTGCCAAATACCAGTTACTATATAAACTATAAAGTCGAGTATACAATGATATTGGGCTGAAGTTTGCAATGTTCTTTCTATATTTTGGATCAGGTTCCTTGTGGTACTGAAAAGGAGCAAAAACCCCCTAAATGTTCCAAACGATGTCATGTAGCCTCTTTGTGCAGACATAAGTCAATTACTAAGGTACATAATTACTTACTAAATTTATTTGAACACTTGATATACGTGCTAGAGGTGTCAAAACGGGTCGGGTGACCTGGGATGCTTTTTGTCTAAACATTTTGATTCATTGTCTAATTATATCTTTAAATCTTTTTCCAGCCACATAAGTGCCATTTTGATTCATTGCATTTGTTTGATTATATAATTTTTTCTGCATTTGTTTGATTATATAAATTTTTCTGCATTATTTGTTTTATTAGAAGAAACTTATAGTATGATACAAGTTTAAGGGGCATAATTTTCTTATCTCGCCCAGGGTAGCAAAAACCATTGGACCGGCCCTGCCAATCGGTTCGGTACATGACTTGTACCACGCTCCCCTCTTAAGTGTTAGTTACCTTAATCGGTCACTATAATTTGTCGAATATAACAAATTCAGTCCTTGTATTTTTCTTGATGCTCTTGTGCTTTCAAACCTACTAGTCAACGTAAGGGGAATAATTCGTTTAAAAATGTTTATGTATGCTCAATATTTATATTTCATTCCCTTGAATCGAATATTTCAATATTTAGGTTTTAGTGCTACATTTTTAAAGATAAAAGTTGGTCCAACAAATTGACCAAAATGTGTTTATAAGATAACAAGACCTCTTATATTTGACTGATGAGAGAATCGTGACCCGTTTTTAAGTGTGTAATAATATCTACATTTATAATATGCTTAAAGGTAAGAAGAAATATATGCCGAGCTTAGAAAATCTTAATATGCTAAAGGTACAAACTACAGTAAATACCTGAGGTGTTGTGTGTACTTTTTCGCATAATAATAGATGGTCTACAATTGACATAATTTCGTCATCATATCCGAATTAAACAGGTTAGTTTTGTTCCAAAAATAGCATCCGCAAAGTCCCCACAATGGACAGCCGACAGTTTGAATCTATAGGTCTATATTTTCCCACATGTACACCCATAACTTACATGGCTAACCGTCGGAGCCAAAATGATAACAACCCCCATCCTCCTCCTTCTCTTAAGGACGGCAGCTCCTCCACCCGCCACCCTGTTTACTTCGGTATCCGTTGTCGAGCTGGAAAATGGGTATCCGAAATTCGTGAACCAAACAAGTCCACTCGTATATGGCTAGGCACGTATCCTACACCTGAGATGGCAGCTGCGGCTTATGACGTGGCTGCATTGGCACTGAGAGGAAGGTATGCGGTACTAAACTTTCCTGATTCGGTTCCTTCTAGTAGCCTTCGTGTGAATCCTACGGCTGATGACATTCGTGCAGCGGCAGCAAGGGCAGCCGTGGGTATAGCTCTGACTACTGAAAGCGGAGGTTTAAGCTCCATCGCAATCGAAACCACCCTGAACATGGTTGAGCCGGATGACAGGGAAGATAGCTCCGATGAAGCATGAATATTTATTTTCTGAATATGTTTCCCATATGTTACAATAAAATTTAATTCCAAAATCGTAGGTGAATGTAATTCACCAAGTTAATTGTATCAGAGATTTGTAATGTTTTTTCTTTCTTCCTAAATTGTGTTAATGTACTTATAAGTTAATGTAACATATCCTACGTCTTGTAGCTGATATGTGTTATATATAAGTAAAAATGCTGGTTATCGTTTATGTTGGAGCATTATTGTCTGTATTTGTATTCATTAGAACGTGTCGTAGAGTTAATATGTAATTAGATCGAGTTGTAAAGTCCAAACGCATTTACGAACAAGTTACGTTCGAGTTTAAGAGTTACACTCACTTAACTCATGAGTTACGCACGTAACTCATAGAGTTACGCACGTAACTCTCTTCCAAAGAGTTACGTGAGCGTAACTCTTCTAGGGTTTCGGGTTTAGTATAAATAGCTAGCTCAGAATCATTAATGCGTGTTGTTGAACATTGTCAGAGCATTCAATACTGAGAGAGTTACGTGAGCTAGGTTAAGATCACGTAATTGTTAGTTCTTGAGTGTTAAAGTCTTGTAATCAATTGTAAAGATACTATTCGTGTTTGTTATCAATCACGTAAGCTTAATAGTATTAATCTTTTGGTTATATCAGTTGTTCTTCACCGTTTTCATATACATTCTAGTTATTCCGCAATTAGATTGTTATAGGATTCAAAGGAGGTCCGAAATAGGAGACCAACAAGTGGTATCAGAGCCTCTATACTTGCTATAGAGGTCTTTGAATCTGTTTGGTGAAGATTTGGGCTGATTTGGAATAGATCTAGGTTTTGGAGTAATTTAGGTTATTTCGGGATTTTTTAGATCTAGGCCGTACTAGCCGGAGTTTGGAGCTTAGGTTCAGATATTACATCTACAGTTGGTAGTATTACATATCTGCAGAAGAAGGGCACCTAGTTTTGAGTATTTCTCCGTTTACGGCGATTTTTGTGAAGTTTTTGCTGCTGTCACGTAATTGAAGTATTCTGCACGTAATTTGCCACGTAAGTTGTCTATTACGCTCACGAAATAGAGAATTACGCTCACGAAATAGACAATTACGCTCACGAAATAGTCTATTACGTTCACGTAATTGTAACTTACGCTCACGAATTTGTGGTATTACGTTCACGTAAGTAGTAATTACGTTCACGAAATTGGTTATTTCGTGCACGTAATTCTTGTTCTGAAATCGTTCGTTTACTCATTTTACAAGCCGTTACTCTGCCCGGTTTTCGTTGGAAAGGCTAGGTGGGTGTTAGGTTAGACTTTTGGGTATCCGTTAGCTGAAGATTTTGGAAATTTGTGAATCTGTGATGGCTCTAGCTACGAATTCTAATTCGCTCAACATGGAGACAAGCCGTAACCCTCAACTTCCTCCTTTATACAACCCGAACCGTAGTGTAGAGGACTGGATGATGAGTTTTAGGACATATGTAGCGTGTACTGATCCAGGTATATGGGCTCCTATTCTCACGAAGTATGAAGCTCCCCATGACCTCAACACTGCCACCGGTATTAAAACCTATCGGGCTTCATCTACTTACACCGACGATGAGAAAGTTCAATTTCTCAAAAATCAGAAGGCATTGGGTACAATCCAGTTCTGTCTGACCGATGAGATGAGAGCTATTTTCCGGATGATCGATAATCCTCACGATCTCTGGAACGCCATCGCGAAGAGATATGGAGGAACGGAGGAAATGAAAGAAGTCAAAGCAGATTTGTTGAGGCGACAATTTGATAACTTCAAATGCGGAGAGAATGAAACTCTAGATATGCTTATCTCGAGATTTAGTCGATTGATGAATGATCTTTCCGAGTTAAAAGTTGAGTTCAGCAAGATCCAGACAAACTTACGTTTCTTGGATAGTCTTCCGGCACACTGGGAGTTTCGTGTGCTGCTTTTGAAAGACAAACCCGAGTTAAGAGATTATAGCTTCGAGGATCTTATTGACAAACTTCGGATAGCCAACCTGCAAATGCAAGAAAAGGCTTATAGTAGCAATACGTTTGCTCAGAAAGTACTTAGGGACAATGCGGGAGTTGCTTTCCTCTCGGATACCTCATCCCAAGTACCTTCCTCCTCAAGCTTCTTACCTCCGACTCTCAGTTTTCCGAAGGTTCAAGACAGTCCTCCCGTATCGAGATCAACCGATTCATTATGTCCTTCATGTTCTGCATGTAGAACTTGCTCTTCGAGACGGGAGATGAATACGGCTTTTGCGGCTCCCCTCCTACAGCCACAATCTAGTTCCCAGAATGTAGAGCCTGATCGTTTACAATCGTGCTTCGTAGCTGCATACAACGATTTGATCGATGGCAGGATTGCTTGCTCTTCTCTCAACGAGGAAGACTATGAGCAGGTTCATCCCGATGATTTGGATGAAATGGATATTAGATGGAATATGGCTATGCTGACGAAGCGGATTAAAGGGTTTCTAAATCGCACGGGAAAGAAGTTTGTTGGTGGCGATAGAAAAAGTGGGATGGGCTTCGATAAGTCGAGAGTAAAGTGTTTTAAATGCAATAATTACGGACACTTTGCTCGAGAATGTGGTCAACACTCTCGTGAAGACACTCGACATGACCATGGAGAAAGATATGGTCAACAACAACAAGGTCAAGCCTCCCACCAAGGTAGAAACTATCAACAAGGAGGATATCAGGGTCCTGCATCGAGGAATCTCCGAATTCAAGATGTAGAGAAGGATGCTAGTGCGCTCATAGCTGTGGATAATCGGGTAGATTGGAATGCATATGAGGATATCGCACCAAGGATGGATCACCTTGCTCTAATGGCCTCTACGTCAGATGCTCCTAAACCTGAGGTAGAAATCGATCCTTTTACACCCGTTTGTACTAACTGCTGTGAGCTAGAGGCCAAGCTCACTGTATGGAGTACCTCTGCTAGAGAGTTAAGTGTCGAGGCTAATAATTATAGATTAAAAAATGATTCCTTGTCAAAAGAAAACAGAACGCTAACTGCTTTTAAAAAGGAAAAACAAGTCGAAATTTCTGATCTTAAAATAATGATTGGTCGACATGTTTCAAAAATCCAAGAGTATTCTGATGCTCTTGCAGATGAAAAATTGAACTCGGCCAAGAAACAAAAAGAAATTGACATTTTGCAGGGAAAGTTAGCCTCCATTGCCAACTCAAAAGAAATCTTGGCTCAGTTGATCGAATCTCAACGGACGAACACTAAGGATAAGGGTGGACTGGGGTATTCTAGTATGCCCCCTCCAATGACTTTCACCCCAATCCCAGCCGATGGCTCGTCCGTAGAGGTAGCTCAATCTACTTCTTTGACCTCTGAGGCTCCAAAAGCCGAAGAAACTGGTCCAGAAGTTAGTATCAATGACACTGAGTCTGAAGTCGTTCACACACGCCCAGACCTGTCCAAAGACCTTAAGGACTTGAAAGGAGTCCAACTCACTGACCTTCAGGAGAAAATTTTTGAGAAAGTCTTTCAGCGCCTGGAAAGCCGTCTTATTACTAAGATGGACAAGAAGTTTGAACAACTTCAGGTGCGAGAAGGAAACCGGACTGTTAAACAATCCAACTCTAAGCAGTCCGAGTCAAAGTCCATAAAATCTACGTCTAAGGGTAAAGAAAAGGTTGAAGCACCTATTCTGACTATTCAAACCCCTATGTCCAAGATTTTCACTTCAGGAGTGGCTTCTTCGTCTAAGCCTACAAATTTCCCTCCTAAAGTGTCCCGACCAATTAATTCTCGACCAGCTCCACAGACTATGGCACCACCTCGTGTTCCATATGTGGCACCACCTCGTATTCCAAACGTATCTAATGTAGCAATTCAGAAAGAGAAGATTCAAACTTCTCCAACTCATATGGACATGTCAAATGATCCAAGAGTTTGCTACTACTGTAGAAACGAGGGCCACATTGCCAAGGTTTGTCCGCGTCTGCAAAACTTAATTTTGAAACGTAAAGTATCCCCTAAGAAGGATCAACTAAACTCCAAAGTTGATACTTCATCAGCCCAAGTCAAGACCGGCCCCAAAGAAACCTTGACTGGAACTGTTAAAGAAAATCAAAGGTCACCCAAACGTCAGAGTGACACATCAACCTCAACCAACTACAAGAAAAACACAAAATTGGTTGATGTGGTCATTCTCGATGTCAATGGACGACCCAAGTCTGTTAAGGCTTGGGTCCCCATTCAAAACTAATTCTCTCTTTTAATGTGCAGGGGCGATCTAAGCGACCGAGCGACAAGAATATTTGGTGTGTCGATAGCGGTTGCTCCAGACACATGACGGGAGATTGTCATCTATTGACCGATCACATTACGGTTGATGGTGGCAATGTTCTGTTTGCGGGGGATAAGGGTGGAAGGATAACGGGACAAGGAAGTATCTCTAATGGCGTAGTGACTTTTCAAAATGTCAACTACGTCAAAGAGTTAAAGCATAACTTGCTCAGTGTTTCGCAAGTCTGCGATCAGAAGTTCTCTACACTGTTCACGAGCAAGGAGTGCATGATTTTGCGTGAAGGATTCGTGATTGACCCCTCCTGGGTAGTGATTAGAGCTCCACGAGTCAACGACATATACTATCTGGATATGTCTAAAGCTACATCAAGCGAGGAACATCTGTGCTTGGTGTCTAAAGCTTCGGAGAAGGAATCAATCATGTGGCATCGAAGAATGGGGCACATTAATTTTCGAAGAATGAACTATCTGGTGAAGCACGAGCTTGTTACCGGAGTTCCCAAGATGAGCTTTGCGATGACGGACTCATGTGTATCATGTGTAAAGGGAAAGCAACATAAGAAGTCGCATCCGTCAAAGGTGGTGAATTCTATCGCGACTCCATTGGAACTTCTGCACATGGATCTCTTCGGTCCTGTCAGTGTAAAGAGCAAAGGCGGGAAATCGTACTGTCTGGTGGTTACTGATGACTACTCAAGGTTTTCATGGGTTTTCTTCCTAGCGAGGAAGGATGAAACAACTGAACGACTCAAGTTTCTCCTTCTTCGACTAGAAACCCTCCTTGAGTTAAAGGTCCGATCAATCCGAAGCGATAATGGCACCGAGTTCAAGAACAACACTATGGAGCTATTCTGTATGTCAAAGGGTATTTCACACCAATATAGCGCTCCTAGAACTCCACAACAAAATGGGGTTGCAGAGAGGAAGAACAGGACTCTTATTGAAGCGGCACGCACTATGCTTTCTGACTCCAAGTTACCAGTATCTTTCTGGGCAGAAGCAGTGAACACGGCCTGTTACGTTCTCAACAGGGTTTCTTTGGTCAAACGTCATAACAAGACGAGCTATGAACTGATCAATAAAAGAAAGCCTAATCTGCAATTCCTAGAGCCATTCGGATGTCCTTGCGAGATAATGATCACGAAGAGAACGAATATCCAAATTCGGAGAAAAGACGCATCCCGGATACTTCTCGGGTATTCGGCAGAGCCGACGGGTATTTGATAAGACCACGGGTACAATTGAAGAAGCATATGAGGTGACTTGTTTCCGTTACACTCCACCTACACCGGTGATGGTCCGGCACACTTCTTCGATTACGACTCGTTATTTCAGTCGTTCAAATCTTGACTATCCGAGTGACTCCATTTCCGGTTGCTAGAAATGAAGCGGTCGTGATGCAAGGGGGAGGATTTGATGATACATCCTTTAATCAATTTCAAACTGAAGATGCATCAACGTCCACTTCATCTGGTCCGATTCCGATTCAGGTCATCGTTGATCTTCCAGCTATTCAACAAGCTCCGGTTCGGCCAGATTCACCAGTCTTCACAACTGCATCAGAATCTGCAATCAGAAGCAGAAGCCGTATTAGAAGAGTCAGAGAGTGATAACGATACTTTTCAAGACTCTGCAGCTGAGATTGAAGAAATTGGTGAAGAGGAATCGAATGACATTGAAAGGGCTTGTCATCCTTCTACTGCTGGTGTATCCAGCTCCAACTCCTGATGAAGCTGAAATTCCAACTCAGGTCGTGGAAAATGTGATTAATCAGGAGGTTGTAC
>CAJVGC010000589.1:51150162-51181357 GCA_910822075.1 Senecio squalidus | reverse complement strand
GGCACCACCTCGTATTCCAAACGTATCTAATGTAGCAATTCAGAAAGAGAAGATTCAAACTTCTCCAACTCATATGGACATGTCAAATGATCCAAGAGTTTGCTACTACTGGTAGAAACGAGGGCCACATTGCCAAGGTTTGTCCGCGTCTGCAAAACTTAATTTTGAAACGTAAAGTATCCCATAAGAAGGATCAACTAAACTCCAAAGTTGATACTTCATCAGCCCAAGTCAAGACCGGCCCCAAAGAAACCTTGACTGGAACTGTTAAAGAAAATCAAAGGTCACCCAAACGTCAGAGTGACACATCAACCTCAACCAACTAAAAACACAAAATTGGTTGATGTGGTCATTCTCGATGTCAATGGACGACCCAAGTCTGTTAAGGCTTGGGTCCCCATTCAAAACTAATTCTCTCTTTTAATGTGCAGGGGCGATCTAAGCGACCGAGCGACAAGAATATTTGGTGTGTCGATAGCGGTTGCTCCAGACACATGACGGGAGATTGTCATCTATTGACCGATCACATTACGGTTGATGGTGGCAATGTTCTGTTTGCGGGGGATAAGGGTGGAAGGATAACGGGACAAGGAAGTATCTCTAATGGCGTAGTGACTTTTCAAAATGTCAACTACGTCAAAGAGTTAAGCATAACTTGCTCAGTGTTTCGCAAGTCTGCGATCAGAAGTTCTCTACACTGTTCACGAGCAAGGAGTGCATGATTTTGCGTGAAGGATTCGTGATTGACCCCTCCTGGGTAGTGATTAGAGCTCCACGAGTCAACGACATATACTATCTGGATATGTCTAAAGCTACATCAAGCGACATCTGTGCTTGGTGTCTAAAGCTTCGGAGAAGGAATCAATCATGTGGCATCGAAGAATGGGGCACATTAATTTTCGAAGAATGAACTATCTGGTGAAGCACGAGCTTGTTACCGGAGTTCCCAAGATGAGCTTTGCGATGACGGACTCATGTGTATCATGTGTAAAGGGAAAGCAACATAAGAAGTCGCATCCGTCAAAGGTGGTGAATTCTATCGCGACTCCATTGGAACTTCTGCACATGGATCTCTTCGGTCCTGTCAGTGTAAAGAGCAAAGGCGGGAAATCGTACTGTCTGGTGGTTACTGATGACTACTCAAGGTTTTCATGGGTTTTCTTCCTAGCGAGGAAGGATGAAACAACTGAACGACTCAAGTTTCTCCTTCTTCGACTAGAAACCCTCCTTGAGTTAAAGGTCCGATCAATCCGAAGCGATAATGGCACCGAGTTCAAGAACAACACTATGGAGCTATTCTGTATGTCAAAGGGTATTTCACACCATAGCGCTCCTAGAACTCCACAACAAAATGGGGTTGCAGAGAGGAAGAACAGGACTCTTATTGAAGCGGCACGCACTATGCTTTCTGACTCCAAGTTACCAGTATCTTTCTGGGCAGAAGCAGTGAACACGGCCTGTTACGTTCTCAACAGGGTTTCTTTGGTCAAACGTCATAACAAGACGAGCTATGAACTGATCAATAAAAGAAAGCCTAATCTGCAATTCCTAGAGCCATTCGGATGTCCTTGCGAGATAATGATCACGAAGGAACGAATATCCAAATTCGGAGAAAAGACGCATCCCGGATACTTTCTCGGGTATTCGGCAGAGTCTCCAAGCCGACGGGTATTTGATAAGACCACGGGTACAATTGAAGAAGCATATGAGGTGACTTGTTTCCGTTACACTCCACCTACACCGGGTGATGGTCCGGCACACTTCTTCGATTACGACTCGTTATTTCAGTCGTTCAATCTTGACTATCCGAGTGACTCCATTCCGGTTGCTAGAAATGAAGCGGTCGTGATGCAAGGGGGAGGATTTGATGATACATCCTTTAATCAATTTCAAACTGAAGATGCATCAACGTCCACTTCATCTGGTCCGATTCCGATTCAGGTCATCGTTGATCTTCCAGCTATTCAACAAGCTCCGGTTCGGCCAGATTCACCAGTCTTCACAACTGCATCAGAATCTGCATCAGAAGCAGAAGCCGTATTAGAAGAGTCAGAGAGTGATAACGATACTTTTCAAGACTCTGCAGCTGAGATTGAAGAAATTGGTGAAGAGGAATCGAATGACATTGAAAGTGCTTTTCATCCTTCTACTGCTGGTGTCTCAAATCCAGCTCCAACTCCTGATGAAGCTGAAATTCCAACTCAGGTCGTGGAAAATGTGATTAATCAGGAGGTTGTACAAGAAAATGAAGGTGATGTGGAAAGAAATGAAGCAGAGAATGTTATCACTCCAAGGAGATCTGTGAGAGAAAAGAAACGTCCAGCACATCTGGATGAATTCGTGGCTAGTCCTGCACTTTTGGAGGTCTTCGAAGCATGTTTTCTATCCCAAATAGATCCGAAGAACGTCATCATTGCACTAGATGATCCGTTCTGGGTAGAAGCCATGCAAGAAGAACTTCAACAGTTTCTGAAGTTACATGTGTGGGAAAGGGTCAAGGCTCCGAGGAGGGAAAAGATTTTGAAGACTAAATGGGTTTTCAAGATTAAGAAGGACGATAAAGGGGAGATTGTGAGGAATAAAGCCCGATTAGTTGTTCAAGGTTTCGAACAAGTAGAAGGTCTAGACTACGATGAAGTCTACGCACCGGTTGCTCGTTTGGAATCCATTCGGCTGTTCCTTGCATTCGCTTCCCACATGCGTTTCAAAGTTTATCAACTTGATGTTAAGAGTGCGTTCCTGTATGAAGAGATACGTGAAGACATTTATGTCGCGCAGCCACCGGGCTTTGAGGATTACGAACATCCTGATCACGTTTACAAGCTAAACAAGGCCTTATATGGTCTTCACCAGGCCCCGAGAGCTTGGTATGGAACGCTCTCTGATTTCTTGACAAACAACGGGTTTGCAAGAGGTTCAGTTGATCAAACTCTGTTCACAAAGAAGAAGAATGAACATTTGCTGCTGGTCCAAATTTACGTCGACGACATCATCTTTGGGTCTACCGATGACTCAATGTGTAAAGAGTTCGAGAAGCTGATGACGTCAAGGTTCGAGATGAGTGCGATGGGGGAAATGAACTTCTTTTTGGGTTTGCAAGTCAAGCAGTCGAAGAAAGGAATTTATATCCATCAGACCAAGTATGTGCAAGACATTTTGACTCGTTTCGAGATGCTAGACTGTCGATCGGTTAGCACTCCTCTCGAGATCAATCACAAACTTGGTCCGGCACTCCACGATGATGCTGTGGATCTGAAGCTGTATCGATCAATGATAGGCTCACTCATGTATCTCACAGCGTCTCGTCCGGATATCACCTTTGCCGTGTCTTTGTGCGCGCGCTATCAAGCTGCGCCTAAGGCATGTCACCTGAAGGCCGTGAAGAGGATTCTCTGTTATCTTAAGGGGAAACCAACTCTGGGTCTCTGGTATCCTTATGACGATCAAGATTTTGAGCTGACGGCGTATTCGGATTCGGATTATGGGGGCTGTAATTCTGACATGAAGTCCACGACTGGTGGATGTCAGTTTCTTGGATCACGGTTAGTCTCGTGGCAGTGCAAGAAGCAAACCGCGGTATCCTTATCATCTGCGGAGGCTGAATACATTGCAGCGGGAAGTTGCTGTTCTCAGGTTCTCTGGATCCAGCATCAGCTACGTGATTACGGTTTGATTGTTTCTCGCACCCCCATTAACATAGACAATACAGCAGCGGTGTGCATCATACGCAATCCGGTGCAACATTCGAAAACGAAACACATAAGTATTCGTTTTCATTTCATCCGGGATTGCTATGATAAGAACTTGATTACGTTGCTCCAAATCGCTACCGAGGGCAGATCTTTTGACTAAAGCTTTTCATAAGGGGCGATTTGAGGAACTGATCAAGTTAAACCGTCTCATCACCTTAGATATCGCTTGAGACGAACCACTATTTTTGTAAATATTTAACTCTTTTAAAATTAAAAAAAATTCAAAAAGATTTTTGGTTTAAGTTGTAGTTTATTATCTAAGTCCATTAAAATTAAAACAATACAAAAAGATTTTAACTTTTCTTAGGTTTATAGCTTTTATTTTCAATTTTACGGTTCTCGTGTTTTTTAAGTGATTCGCAGTGACAGGAGGAAATATCTGAGCTTACATACGTGTTATGGATCAAGTTCTCCTGAAAAAACGGTTTCTGGAAAGTTCTTGACGTTTGGAAGGCTACGAGTGCTTAAACATGCTCGACTGATCAAAAGCCTTCCCGTCAAGTGTAAAGGTTCTTTATCACGAGATAAAGTGTAAAGGTTTGAGTAAATCATCATTTTTGTCTCTTGAAAAGAGTTTAAAGGTTAAAAACTTGTTTTCTTTTATTCGGTAAAAGTTTAAAGTTAAAAACGTGAATTAAAACAAGTTTAAAATCGAGAAAAGCGCGAAAAACACATCACGTAATTGAGAATTACGTGAACGTAATTGAGAATTACGTGAACGTAATTGAGGAATTACGTGCACGTATTTCATGAATTACGGGCACGTAATTCCCAATTACGTGCACGTAATTTGGGTAGAGAGAGGGGTATAAAAAGGGTCTTAACCACTGTTTCATCACTTCAAAATCAAAAACCCTCTTTTCTTCAAACCCCTCTCTCTCGTTTTTGGCGATTTAACAACATTATCTGCTCGATTTCTTCTTGTTTAGTCTCGGAACCATCATCAAAACATCACGAATGGCACCAAAGCAAGCTGTTGCTATATAGAGACACAACTCGGTGGCTCTTATGACTGCTGTGAAGAGTGGGGCAGGATATGAAGGGATTATCAACTATCTCAATCGTAGTCCGATTGCATATGCCCTTCGCGTAAATCCACAACTGAAGATCGATCTCATTTCGGAATTCTGGAGGAACGCCAGAGCCAATACGACAGTCAATCCTCCCACTATCGAATCAAGGATAGGGGATCTTCCGGTGGCCATTACTGAGGAAGTCATTCGCACTGTCCTTCAGTTTCAAGATTCAGCGAACGCTAGTGATTCGCTTCCCGATAAGGTGATCTTTGGATGTTTTAAGCAAATGGGATATACGGGACGACTAGATTCCCTCCAGTTCTACAAAGCCTTGTTGCCGGATCAATACCGCCTTCTGATGCATACGATTATCCAATGTCTGTCAAAGTGGAAAGGCGGATATGATGTACTGGACCGAAAGGGCCAGGCCTTGATGGTGTCCTTAGTATTCAAGCATCCGTTTAACACCTCTAGGTTCATTCTAAGCAACATGTTATGGAATTTAGAGGATAGGACACGGACTTTTGATCAGTACCCCAGGTTCGTGACCTTGATGATCGATCACCTACTGCCGCAACTTGCATACACCGGTCCTTTGGGAGAGTCTACACACATCCAACCCCGAGTTTTTGCTGATTGTAGAGGGGGTGTAGATCTAGAACTTCAAGGTGCTTTAGTTGATCCTGATTTTGTGGCACCGGCACTCACTGCTTATGATCATTTGGTTGTTGATGATCCCCCGAAGCCGAGCGTGTCTCGAAGATCTTCTAAGTCAGTAGCTTCTGGGAGTGTTACAAGCAAGCGCCAAAGAAAGAGCAAAGGGAAACAGGTTGTCGAAGATGAGGATGTGTCTGGGCAGGTTAAGAGTAAACGAAAGCAGCCAGCACAGTTGGATCTTATTGACGAATCCGATTCAGAGGGTGCTGAATCCGGAGACAAAGTCGATGATGCTGAAGATATTGGTGATGAAAGTGATGATTCGGATGATACTGTAGAGATGGTCAATACTGCGAAGGAATGGAAGCAGAAATTCGATCATCTGAAAGTCCTGAAGAAGACTTTGTCAGTGGAGGCCTACAAAGAAAAACTTGATCGGCTTATGAGGAAAGCTGCTAAAGCCGGGGTTAACTTGTTAGGAGCTGCTCTCCAAGGGGGAGTTAAAGGCACAGGGCAGGCTTCTAAAGATGTTACGTTCAAGGAACCGCCAGTCCGAGCAGTTCGCATGAAGTCTGCTGAATATGTTGGTGTTCAGCCAGGGACGTATAGCCAGAAACGGCCTCGCTCCTCCACCGCTTCTCCAGAGGTTTCCTCGGAACAACCTTTGATCAAGAAGTCGAAGAGACCTCCATCCACCACTGTCACCACCGCACCTCCTCCACCAATTATCACCACTTCACCCCCACTCACTACTACCACTCCTCCACCTCTTACATTCACGCTACCTCCACCTCTAGTGAACCCTTCATTTCCTCCACCATCGGGCAGCTCCTCTCGCCCGCAGATCACAGTAGGTTTGAGTGATCTGGTGCATCAAATGCAAGGTCAGATTGCCACACTCACGAGTCAAATGGGTGAACAGGACAAGCGTATAAAGAAGGGCAAGTGAAGGCTCGTGATAAAGTTATCGCTTCAATGGAGGAGAAGTTCAAGACTGTTGAGAACAATCATAAGGTCGTTCTGGACGACTACAAAAAGTTCAATGATCAACTTAATGAGCTTCTGAAGGCGCAAGAAACGGCGAATGAGGACGATGAAGAGAAAGATGCAGATGATGAGAATGAAGACGTTGAGATAGACGATAAAGACGAGGATGAAGCTGACAAAGATGATGAAACTCATGATGATGAGCCCAAAGACGATGACGATCAGGACAAACCTGATGAGGGAGGCGATGCGGGTGCTCAGTCCCTAATGGGCTCTGGTGATCAAGGCAGGGCTGATCCTTCCGAACAGGCGCCGCGTGATGAATCCGCCCCTGGTTCTGGAAAAGATACGGGATCTCCATCCAAGGGAGCATCGATTGAGGGGGAGACTGCTGATATTAACTTTAATTTTGATTTAGTTTGTGCAGGTACCCATTTTCATACTCTCGATTCACCGGAGCTGTCATTTCATGGGTCTACCGGCGTAGTCCCTACCTTTGCGGCTATGCCATTGGATGAAGACGATGCTGCCTCCGTAGTCCAGGGGAGTTTGTTTGACGACCCCGAGGACGAGGTAACTTCCGCCCGGTTGAAGAAAGTCACCGCCACTCAATCTGGCGTTGTTAAAGAGATTGTTGCTTCCCCAGCTGGTTCTAAGGGGAAGTCTAAAGAAGATGAAGCTGCACCTCCAACTCCAGTAGTCCCCGCTCCCCTCGTGCCACCTCCAATTCACTATATTGATGGCCGAGGGAGAAAGATTGATCATGATGTATTTGGGGAGATGGGAATTCTAGTCGGTTGTAAGCTAGTGGGCCCGTGCAAGAGAATGGTCCTTGCATGGCGCTACATAGATGACACCAACTACTTTGCCCTGCTGCGAAGTGATGGTATCCAGTATCTGAAGATGAAGTTTGAGACGTTCAACACTCTACCTCACTATGAGTTGAAGCGCCTCGCGGATCTGGAACCTACCAACCTCTCTACGGATGCGGCCAAGCTGTTCTACAGGCTGTTGAGATCTGACATTCACTTTAAAAAGCTTGAAAACTTCAAGCTCACAATGCCTGTCCGCCAGAGGGAAGAAAAGAGGAATCCCATTACTAGGAGGCGCGGTTGGATCGATGTGTATCCTGAGGTCAAGCAACTCAGGAGAATCAGATTGCCCTCGCTTCCTCAGGACTTCTTACAAGATGTTAAGGCCTGGGGGTTTGATGAAAAGGCTCGGGAGGCAGTCGTTTTTGATCAAGATGGTAAAGTGTTACTTAGGATCTATGATCCTATCCATCTTCTCTGCCTCTCGGAAGCAGATTTGAAGAAGCTCAACGAGCTGAAGATATATTGTACGGCGAATGAGCAATCCTTTGGGCTTGTATTTTCACACGTGGTGCACATCTGCGTCAAGAAGGGATTTCATTCGCAGAATCTTCCGGTGATGGTCGAAAGAAACAGTTTAAGACTGGCTTTTGGTATTTCTTATTTCCAGCTCAAACTATATTTTATCTGTAATATTTGTACAATCTCTTTTGATATATAAATGTTTCTTTTGGCTTGTTTGATTGTTTGTAATGTGTGTGATGCGTGATTCAGTAGGCTTTCAATTCCTATTTGATTTACGTTGTCCGGTTTGCGTTCAAACGTCTAATTTCAAGCTAAATTGACATGTTATATCTTAAGTTTAAAGTGTTTAGACTTCGCAACATATAACAGTTGCGAACTCGGACAAAAACCGTTTTGCTTAAATGCAAAACTCTTTTCACAAAGAGTCTAAAGTTTTTGATACTCGTCGAGTCTAAAGTTTAATAATCTCGACTGAGTCTAAAGGTTAATAATCTCATTGAGTCAAAGTTTAAATAATCTCAATTGAGTGTCAAGGGTCCAAATGATAAAAACCTAAATCTCTGATCGTGACTTCGAAACTTTTCTTTTTAAGTTTTTTAGGATGTTTATAGTAATAAATAAGAAAAACATAAAAAGAGGGGGAGAAAGTTTGTGAAAACCTTAGGAAATGATAGTACATCGCGGATTTTAAAATTTAGAATCATAAGTTTGTTCGATGTATTAGTAGGTACGGCCAATATCATATAAACAATTTTCCGAACCTGTTTCTAATGGGTAACACGGTTAAGTTTGTTCATCTCAGTGATAAGCTGAAAACTTTCGGTGTACCTGGAATCTGTCACCATAGGATTATATATATATAAATAAGTATCTGAGAGTAATAGAAAAAGCGAGGAAAAGAAAAATTGAGAGAAAATCAAAAAAAATAATAAACGTTTTTTCTAAAACTCAAAGAGTTTTTATTAATAATTAAACACCTTGAGGCGCCCTGGATTCTATAAGGTTGCGAAATCATAGTTTCCGTGCGGTTAGTATAAAGGTTGAGGAGTTAAGTAAAACGTATCCTTGAGGCGCCCCTGGATTCTATAAGGTTGCGAAATCATAGTTTCCGTGCGGTTAGTATAAAGGGGAGAGTAGAGTCAAATAAGAATTCCGTAACTCTTGATGCTAACTTGATAAACGGCAAAGACAGAGGGAGGGTTCACGAGTCTATAAAGCTTTAAGCTCAAAAAAACAAACAAAATTTATATAAATAAAAAATAAAAAAAAAGCAAAAAGCTTCTCTAATTATGAAAAATGCACAAGTGCTTAAATTTTATACTATATGTATGCTTTTTCAATATTTAGAGTAGTTACTAAATAGGAATAAGGTGACGGGTTTCCTAAATAAATACTGGAAGGTTGATGACGCTTTGAGGGGAGTTCGGATTTAGCTAAGTGTAAATATAAGTGGGATCCATATAAACAGTTGTAATCTAAATAATCGGAAGATTTTTTATATGATATCTATGTTGTATTTAAGAGGACAAATATACTAATAATCGGCTGATTCTTATGATTCGACTTCTGCGATATGATCCTAAAAGCAAACTAATCCCTATCCAAAAAGATTTGCTCTGCTAAAGTAATGTGAATAGCTTATAGATGAAAACCACAAAAAGAGTTTCGGTTTTAGGTTAAGAAAACAAACAAAAATCAAAAATATTTTATTTCTATGTTTATTTTCTTCGTTGTCACGTATCGATCATGGTTAAAAGTTTTTATCTCGTGTTTTCTGAAAAATGAGAAATTTTGTCAGTTTAAAGAACAAAAACACGTATTTGGTCAGTTTTATCTTTGTAAGCCAGGTTTACAAAGTTAAGGATCGGATCTTGAAGAGTTTAGCACTTCTCGGAAGTCAAAGACTCGTAGCTGATTTTCATGGAGCCGCGTTGCTTAATGATGAAGATTAGCTGTCTGAAAAGATTCGTAAGATTACGGTTGCAAACTTTACACCGTACAAGTCTCTATGAAGTTAAAGGAAACAACTCTCGATCTCTCTCGACACCAAAAGTTCAAGACAATTTTGAAGAATACAAGCTACATCCAAGGGGAGTTTGTTGGAGCATTATTGTCTGTTCATTAGAACGTGTCGTAGAGTTAGTATGTAATTAGATCGAGTTGTAAAGTCCAAACGCATTTACGAACAAGTTACGTTCGAGTTTAAGAGTTACACTCACGTAACTCATGAGTTACGCACGTAACTCATAGAGTTACGCACGTAACTCTCTTCCAAAGAGTTACGTGAGCGTAACTCTTCTAGGGTTTCGGGTTTAGTATAAATAGCTAGCTCAGAATCATTAATGCGTGTTGTTGAACATTGTCAGAGCATTCAATACTGAGAGAGTTACGTGAGCTAGGTTAAGATCACGTAATTGTTAGTTCTTGAGTGTTAAAGTCTTGTAATCAATTGTAAAGATACTATTCGTGTTTGTTATCAATCACGTAAGCTTAATAGTATTAATCTTTTGGTTATATCAGTTGTTCTTCACCGTTTTCATATACATTCTAGTTATTCCGCAATTAGATTGTTATAGGATTCAAAGGAGGTCCGAAATAGGAGACCAACAGTTTAGTTTTAATTAAAGATGTTAATTAAGGATTGCATAATTAAAACTACTTGTCTACTTACTAGTTACGGAATCTCAATCATGTTAGACGTATTGTATATTAACCTTGATTGATTTCTTGAATAGAAAATGGCTTTTTAATATGATTTTCCTGATACAAATAAAGAATATGATTTTTAATGAGGTTTGGATCCGTGAGTCCGTGACCCAAGAGCCACTTTAGATGCATTTGTCTCATTGGATGTCACTATAAAATAATAACCAAACTTTGACCTAGTCCCTTCTTAATGTTATACTTCGGTTAGTAGGGGAAAGAAATAATTGATGGGGCTTTAATGGTAAAAGAAATTATTGCATATGTCAAAAGGAGGGACAAAACCTTCATGATTTACAGAGTAAACTTTAAAAACACTTTTGATTCTCTTAATTGACATTTGTTTCTTTGATTGTTCTTGTATTCGTGTAGGTTTAACACAAAGTCAACTTTGCTTTGTAGATGATGTTTTGTTAGTGGGGCGCTAGATTGGGTAGTATTACTTGGCACTACTAGAATTAATAATGAACTTAGTTTATTAGGTTTAATTGATTTGAATATTTAAACCATGTTAGTTTTTTATAATGACAATACAATAGTTTTCTTTGAAACAAGGTGCAGTTAGTTTACTAGAATGACAATACAAAATTTTAGTAATAAAGATTACTTCTGTTACTAACTCTATTTGAAACTATATCCTTCATTTTAATGTTTTTTTTTAGAAGTGACATAACTTATATAACCCAAGTCATGTATCAATACATTAATCATTTATACTTAGCACTTTTATTCTTATCTCTCCAAGAGATCACTTGATAACTTCTATTAGAAAAATTCTTATTATTTCTTCGAGCTCAAGATATAAATATCATAATTCCACAAAATAGATGAAAGCTTAACAAAAGTAGAAACTCTCATTGCTAATATCTGATTCTAAACGTTGTCTTAAAACTATCTTGATATAACATTTTAAATATTAAGTCAAACATAAGTCGATCTTATATTATTCAAAATCAAATTCAACTGCAACGTCTACAACAAAGATGTTTTCTAGGAGCTTCTTAACATCATAAATATAGTACAAAAAGTTAGAAGATACTACAGATCTACTTATACTAGAGTCTAATAATACAATAACAGGGAAAAACTTAATTACATAGTTCCGTAAATAACCTAATCATCACGGCAGGCTTCCCATGTATTCATCTGAAAAGCGCTAGTTTTAGGTTTCGGATTTTCCTCTTTCTTTCCAACACCGGTCTTCCTAACATCCGAATTCAAGCATTGAGACGCATAATGTCCCATTTCCTGACAATTATAACAAATTACCTCCTTGCTCTTACACTCCTCCTTAGAATGCCCCAATCTTCCACACCTGTCACATTTAACTACAACTGCTTTCTCTCTTTGAATGTTTCTTTTCTTACTAGACTTTACCTTTTTAGAGGAGGACCCCGACTCTCCTTCCCTCTTTCTTTTCTCCGTTACTATCTCAAACATATCTTGGGAAATTAAATCATCTTCCACACGTTTGGCCTCCTCCATAGCCAATACCAATATAGCCTGATTATGAACAAAAGATTTATAAGGGAACGGCAAGCTTTCAACGTACTGAGTGACCAAGGACGTCTCAGTGGGGCAATAATGCCTAGCAAACTTCAACTTGTCAGTAAATGTCGTATTATACTTCGCAATTGGCATATCTCATTTCTTTAAATTAAGAAACTCTCTTTGGTTTCGCTGTATAACGGCCCTCACTACAAAAACGGTTATTGAGCGTTTCTACAAACATATCCCAAGTCAACTTATCATGTAATTCATTAGATAGAGTCTGATCAATTGACATGCTATAAAATGTCACAAAATTGAGACAAAAATAACGACATTATATATTCTTAGTACAAAACGTCGATAGACACGGTAGTTTAAACCTCACTTTGGGTGCTTTGGCAACATAAGAATTCAGTTTTATTCAACTGTGGAAAACCTGAGGTATATATAATAGAATTGGAGATTATGTGACAGTCTTCTCTCAAAAACAAAATATGTGAATAACTTCAAACTTGAAATGGAGCGATCAGATAGCAATCCAATAACTCCAAATTTAAGTAATTTCTTTTGGTCTCTATGTTCTTGCTAGTGTGGCCTTTTCATTGAGTTTCGTTGTTCAAACTTAAAAGTTGAATACAGATAACGTTTAGCTACAAAGTAAAGGAAATGATAAAACCCAGATAAACCACCAACGAACCTATGCTAATCCAACAAAATAAATTAGCTCGCCAATTACACGAAGAATATGATATATTTCAAATGTCATATCACAATCTTGTAAATTGATTTACTTATTCTTGTAACGAATATAATAATATGCTTATCCATTCATATTTCTAAGAGTTTGGCTAACATATATCCTAAGGACACATGTTAAACTTAATTAAATGATAGGATATTTTTCTCGTAAATTGTAATATATAATTAATACATTTAAAATATTCTAAACATTGTTCTTGAGATTATAAATTTGAAACATATTACAAATTTCAATAATAATCTATTTATAATATATAATAAAAGATAAGTTTTAAATGTCATATTGCGAAATAAGGTCTAATAGATGGGTTAATTTCTTTGATTTTAGCCGTTAGATCAAATTGATGATGTCATCAAAGTCTATTTTCATTTTACATCATTTTACAATAGATAATTACATTCATTTTCATTACATCTCTACTGAAATAAAAATAAAAAAACATAATTCTAATTTATTAATTTGGCCTATGATTAACTTATTGTTATTCTAAAATCTCCTAATATAAAATATCAAAACATGTGTAAACGTAAAGGTGTATATGTTATAAACGTAAAAGTGTATATGTTATTATAACAAGAGTAAATTACATAGATCGTCCCTAAGGTTTATATGGAATTACGGTTATCGTCCCTAAGTTTAAAAAGTTGCATGGATGGTCCCAAAGTTTAGAGTAATTACGGATTTCGTCCCTAATTTGGATGTCCGTTAATTTCTACCGTTACCCTTTCCTCACGTGTAAAACACGTGAGGGTATTTTAGTCTTTTTACACCCTAAATAAAAAAAGCTTACACAAACACCCCTTCACACACACACACACTAACAGACACACACACACACACACACACACACACACACACACTAACAGATTCTTTTCAATCCACTTTTCAATCCACCCAAAAACTCCTTAATCCCCTCAATCCACTTTACAGATTCTTCAAAAAAAAAAAATCAAATCAAAACATAAATTCTAGAAATAAGCTTAAGAAAAGACTTAATTAGCTCTACCAGTAGTATTTGGAAACAATTTGAATAAGGTGTCAATATCAGGTGAAGTAAAGAACTCCATATTATTATGACACGAAGACACCGGTCTGCGTTTCCTCGGTGACGGCGGACACGGCAACACTTGAGGTATCCTTGATTGATTTGTTGTCGGAGTGGTTGAACCGGAAATCATATTTTCATCGTCTTTTTTGTCGTTGGAGACTTTCGTAGATATCGATTTCAACGGAGGTCGTAAATTGACTCCGGAAATCATCTCAGATTGATGCTTTTTTGGTAATTTCAATTTCATTTTCATATTTTTGAAAAGAAATGAGGGGATGGGTTTGAATGAAGGCGAGTGGTGGCGACGGAGGATGAAACGACGGTGGTGGCGGCGCCGGATTTGGTGGTGGCGGCGTCCAATCCGGTGAAGATGTTTAATCTCTGTGTCTCCCATTTCTATTCACACAATTTCTGTGTCTCCCATTTCTATTCACACAATTTCAAAAATCAATACAAAAAGATATACATAAACATACATATAATGAATTATTATTGTTTTTACCTTGGATCTGTGTTGATTAACAAAAAGGGTTTTAGGGTTTTAGGGTTGTTAATGGCTGTTTCAAGAAGATGAAGTGGTAAATAAATATTAGGGATAGAAAATGAAATAAATTAGAAAAAGGGTAAATAAATAGAAGACGGCGAAAAGACCAAAATACCCCTCACGTGTTTAACACGTGGGACAGACTAACGGTAGAAATTAACGGACATTTAAATTAGGGACAAAATCCGTAATTACTCCAAACTTTGGGACATACCATGCAACTTTTTAAACTTAGGGACGATAACCGTAATTCGATATAAACCTTAGGGACGATCTATGTAATTTACTCTTATAACAATAAAAACATATGTATAAACGCAAAAGTGTATATATGTTATTATTCTTGTAACGGTCAACTCATAATAGCTTAAAATGTATATAAACATAACGTTTACGATTTAATTTTATTTTCGTCCCCATTATCGCGGGACAATAATCTAGTAAAACAACATATTACAGTTTACTAGAAGAATATTCTACCATTTAGCTAAACTCTATTTCGAATTAAAAACATAAATGCGATTAAGTTAAATCTTTATCCTCATGAAAATTGAAAAAGACATGTGAAACTTACCAAATAATTGTGATTGGATAACGAGTGGCAAACGGGTGAATTTGGGGAATCCGGAAATAGTTATTTTGTTACGTGTCTCATTTATATATTCGCTTTTAGCCATACTTACTCACTAGTCCTCTATTTCATCTAGATCCCTCGTATTACAGATTATATGCACATTTCACCCTTCATTTATTCAGTGTGGTTTGTAAAAGGAAATTGTAATAGCTGAAAAGATAAGAAGGAAAGGGGAAAGAAATAGTTGTTTGTTAGGTCTTAATTTTTTTCCTAAACCGAGTATAATTATTTCTAGAGTTAATTATATAATTGGTCCCTGTGTTTGTTCCAATTTAACGGGTTTAGTCCCTGGGTAAAAAATCGTTCGGGTTCAGTCCCTGGGTCATATGTTTGGTTACACGTTTGGTCCCTTTGTCACTTAAAATATCGAAAATACCCTTAATAAATAAATATTAATTTATCAATCAATTTAAAAAATAAATAAAACATAAAAAAAAACTAATTATTCCTATCCCAAATCACAATAACCAAAAAAAATAAAAAATTATCCCAATCTCAATCCCAAATCACAATCCCAAATCATAATCCCAATCCCAATCCCAATCCAAATAATAAAACTCAAGAACACAAACACAAAAAAGGCTCAGATCTGCAAATACAAAAAGAACGAAGAGCAGAAACCCTAACAGTAGACCGTTTTATTATTTGCAGATCTGCTTCTTGCATTGGTTAACCGTTTTCCCAGGAACAGCAGCAACACAACGCTCCCAACGCTGGTTGGTTTCTTTTGGAAACGTCTTTAAAGCTTGAATCTTGCATCGCAGACCAAACATCCTGGTCTGAACTTGAGCTAGCAGGCTCCGTTTTCTCTGCACTTTGGCTCGGTTTAGGTGGAACCGCATCTGGTTGACTCGGAGTGGGTGTAGGTGTAGCAGAAACAGAAACCCCACAACTTCCTCTCTGGTTGTAAGTGGAGATGCAATCGAAACTGTAGGTTTTCTTTTCTCAAGAAACGAATCAAACGCTTTACTGTTGTCAGGTTTCTATAAAAGAACGGTTTTCGTTGCTTTTAAAATCTCCTCAACAGGTCGACCCGTGCCTATGTACTCAGATATCACTTCCCATCTTCTCGATACGATGTTCAGCTTGACTTTGACTATCTCCTCCTTTCCCTTCCATATTTTCACACAAGTTCTTGAGTTTTATTATTTGGATTGAGATTGTGATTGGGATTGTGATTTGTGATTGTGATTTGGGATTGAGATTGGGATAATTTTTTTTTTTTTTTGGTTATTGTGATTTGGGATAGGAATAATTAGTTTTTTTTATGTTTTATTTATTTTTTAAATTGATAGATGAATTAATATTTATTTATTAAGGGTATTTTCGTCATTTTAAGTGACAAAGGGACCAAACGTGTAACCAAACATATGATCCAGGGACTGAACCCGAACGATTTTCGACCCAGGGACTAAACCCGTTAAATTGGAACAAACACAGGGACCAATTATGTAATTAACTCTTATTTCTAAGTTTAATGTTTTATTAATTGTTGTTTGACAACGAAACGACCTCAAATCCTTGAACTGAAACAACATGCTCCAACACCAAATTTATCTTCGACCGCCAGCCGTCAAGAGCACCTTCGTGAGTCCACTCTCCTTTGAATATTTTTTCTACCTCCTTTCCTGTAGGTAATCTGCAACATTTTGTAAGCGTCGTTCCATGAAAATAACAAGGGTTTAGATCATTTTTGGCGTATGTTTAAGGGTCATGGTAATTTTCTGGAAAGTGTTTCATGGACGAGGTGGTTTTCCGAAAAGAGTTTTCTCACTTGGGTTGTGTTTTTTCGACATGTTACAAAGTCTCACATGATGGTTCTATTAATTGCAGTATGTGGGTTTGGTAGTCGTTCAGGTATTGTCTCAAACTATGTGGTTAGGGTTATGGATTATCCTTGTACATATCGACCGTTATTGTTGGTTTTGCCACTGATGTTTGTTTACTAAGCGTTGTAACAACGAATGTTATTTGAACTAGCGACGATTTTATGATTTATGGTATTTTCTCCATCATCCGTTCTTACATCTTTTCATGTCGTCACTTTGTCTTATTGTTTGGTTGAAACTATTTGATTTGAATGTCAGACGGGTTTATTGTAATTGTTTGAGTCATGGTTGGGTTTTCATCCATTTTCATTCCTTATGTTGAGTGCTTTTTCATTAATTGGTTATATTGTTGTTGGATTAGACCGACAAGGCTTATCTTTTATCTTCATAGTTGTAATTCTGAAGTCGTTATAGTTTTATGGCCATTTTGGTTAGAATAATTCTTTAGTGTTGTTTGATAAGTATTTTTGTTTATTGTCATAGCACGACTTTACTCCATATTAAGTAAGCAAAAGACTATGGTGGTTTGGTCAAAATTATTTTGAATTGTCAATGTGGTTCGTAGCATTATGCTAAACCTACTATTATTACACATTTTTCATAAACCATGAACAAGAGGGCAAGAGGGCATTCACCAAAAAAGAGAGTAAAGGGGTTATTTTAACTACTTTCATAATAGTTGTTCTAATTTTTAAAATTCTAAGAACACTTTCTTCTTTCGGAAAGCTCCGTCATTTCCAAAAAAGAGCATCCGCGAACTCGCCACGCTACAAAAAGTGAACCACTTAACAACAGAATCTATTTTCTATCTATATTAAACGACACAATAATCGAAAACAAAAATATAAGATTGCATGGCTAACCGTCGACGTCTCAATTCCTCATCTTCTCAGCTTCCCCAAAATGTCGGCAACCCTCCTCCTCCTCCTGCAACAACTCGCCATCCTGTTTATCATGGCATTCGAATGAGAGCTGGGAAATGGGTGTCTGAAATTCGAGAACCAAACAAGACCACCCGTATATGGCTAGGTACTTATCCTACACCAGAAATGGCGGCTTCGGCTTATGATGTAGCTGCATTGGCACTCAAAGGAGAGTATGCGATACTAAACTTTCCTGACTCTATACTCTCTATTACTCTTCCCGAGAATCCTACGGCTGATGACATCCGAGCTGGAGCAGCAAGGGCTGCAGCTGCTCGAGCTCCCACTAATCAAAGTGGTGCTGGAAGCTCGAGTTCGAATGCAGCTACTCATCATGGAGGATATATGGACGATGATTCTGTATTTGGCAGTCCAAATATATTGTCGGACATGGCTGAGGGAATGCTGCTAAGCCCACCAAGGGACAACTCTAATCCAACAGATGACGGGACTGATAACTGTGGTGGAGGTCTATGGGACTACTGAAGACAAGCCTAGTATCAACCGGTAAGAATGAATGTAATATAAGGTGTGCCTTTTTTTTTTATCTTCCATACATAACCTTTTGTTTAAAGAATAAAAAAAATACTAAGCCGTTGGATTTTAGCTGGTGAATGTAACTCACCAAGTTGTATTAAAGGATTGCAATGTATGCTATTTGAAGTGTGTTAATGCACTTATAAATAATGTAACACATCCTACTTCTAGCTTGTAGTTGATGTGTGTTATATATGAATAAAAGGCCGGTTGATTGATATGATATATCTAATTACTTGTTCTCGACGTGTCGTTTGGATTTAGATCTTGTTTTTCTCCCCCTCCAAAGCTTGAGCAGGGATTAAGAAGGTGAGGCAATTACACTTGATTTATAAAATCACGAGCTCAAGCGGTTGGATGGAGTTTTTTTTTTCTTTGTTTCTGACAAATACATGTCTCGCATATACATATATCCAATCTTAAAAATCAGCAAAGAAGCAACGGCTAGGGTGAAACTTGCTAGATTTAATTTCTTAACGAAATCCAGAGTGAATCTACCCGGAAAAAGTAGAAGGAAGCTTTGATTAAGATTCATGCCACAAACCTTGTGTGTGTTGTGCAATGCAGGAGCGTTCATGGTGAATTGTGAGATAGTCCAAGCGATGTAGGCAATAACAACTCCATGGTGTGTCCATCTACGCAAAAAGAATCAACATTAATGGTATTAGATTTTTTTTAGCGCACATACCCGAGCAACATAGACGTAAGAAGGTAGTATCTCATGAGAAGCATCTCGAGAGTATATATGCTTGCTAAAGCAAGCAGTGGCGTAGCCACTTTGAGTTGAGGGTGGGCTATGGTCCGTTCAAGGTGTTTAACATTATATATATATATATATATATATATATATATATATATATATATATATATATATATATATATATATATATATAGAGGTTGGTTCTTGTAAAACAAACCTTAAGGTAAAATAAGTAAAAAAAAATTGAAAAATAATTTATAACGTTAGATATTTTGGATTATCGTTCATTTTAACCATATCTCAAACTTTAAAAAACGAAGTTTTGTTGTACATCATAAAATGGGTAGTTTTACCGTTGTGCATCAAATTTGAATATTTACTGCACAAAAACAAAGAATTTGATGCACAGTCTCTAAACGACATATATTTTGATGCATATCAAAACTTGCTTTTTTAAAGTTTGTTATAATTGAATAAATAAACATAATACAAAATTACACATATAATAAATTATTTTTTCATATTTTTTTACTTATTTTACTTTACTTTTTGATGCATATCAAAACTTATTTTTTTATTTTGATGCACTTTTTGATGCATATCAAAACATAATACAAAATTATTTTTTCATATATTTTGATGCATATCAAAACTTATTTTTTTACTTTTTTAAAGGTGTTTAACATTATATATATATATATATATATATATATATATATATATATATATATATATATATAGGGGTTGGTTATTGTAAAAAGGTTTTAAAATAAAAAGGATAGGGAGGAATGTGAGCCACACAATTAGTCAACAAAAAAGGATTTTGAAAAAGTCAACGCGGTGGCATTTTGGTAATATTTTCGAACTTTCATGCCCTTTTGGTAATTTGCAGAATTTTTTTTTTTTTTTTTTTTTTTTTTTCTTTTTCCCAGATTACTAACTTTTTGAATATCTGTGCATAACTTTTATCAATAACGTGTGCATCGGTTTTATGTGCATCAAAAATTTCTATATAAAAGTACGAACATTGTGTATCGGTTTTTATAAAATAACTTGTGCATTAATTTTATGTAAAGCTTTTTATACAAAAAATTACAAAACATTGTGCGTAAATATTAAATATATATGTGCATAATTACAAAAAGATTGTGCATAACTTTACAAAACCATTGTGCATAACTTTACAAACCCATTTGTGCATAAAAAAACATCGGTCGTGAGCCTGTCACCGGAAACCGCCACTGTCAGCCGGAAAAATCATCCGTCGTCAAAAAAAAAACATCCATAATCAAAAAAAGAAAAAAAGAAATCTCAAAAAAAAGATGTAAATTACAAAACCCAAAACTGAAAATAAAATATATAAAAAGTAATAGATTATTTTCATTAATTAAAAAGAATAACTGACGAGCAGGAGCAGTAATTTTAGTTGTAATTCTAATTATGTATTTGGTTTTGGGGGATGGTGGTGCTTCAGGTAAAGTAGCTGATAGATACAGAAATAAACAAATACAAATTAAGAAGATAATTAGTTAGTATCAGGAAATACATATACCAAAAACGGAATCAGTAATTCGTAATCTACGGTATCGGTATCAACGGGAACTCCTTCTCCATCTCCTTGTCAATCTCCATCATTCTTCTTTCCACGTTTACCACGTCGGTCACCAGCTCTCCGAAAGGTATCAATTTATTAGATCTATTTCTTAAAATGGAGGAAACCGCCGCAAAAACCTGCAACTCCGGAGCAGCGGCAGTCGATCGGAGCAGCGGAGCAGCGGCAGTTGATCGGAGCAGCGGAGCAGCGGCAATCGATCGGCAGCGGAGCAGCGGCAGTTGATCGGAGCAGCGGAGCAGCGGCAGTCGATCGGCAGCGGAGCAGCGGCAGTGATTTTCCGGTGGTGATGAGGGTAGGGTTTTTGGAAAATGGAGTATGTGTTGGATTAGGGTAGGATTGGGGATCTGTGAATAAGAAGAAAGTGATGAAGAAGTGGACTGTAAAATACCGAAAATACCCTTAATGAGATTAAAATGGACCTAATTCTTTTTGGACACGTGTCACCTCCTACTTCCTTCCTATACTTTTTATTTTCAAAACCTTTTTATAGGATCCTAATCCTATATATATATATATATATATATATATATATATATATATATATATATATGTGTGTGTGTGTGTGTGTGTATATATTCTATATGTAAGTGTATTAAAGATCGTTATAGCCTATCCTAACTCTCATAAATCTATCTAACAACTTATTAAACTAATAAATTACATGATAATTTTATTAACAAAACTTAGTTTTGTAAATAAGTTTCCTATCAAATTCACGAACGTTTTTTAACATGTTATTTTGTGTATATTAAAGGTTTATTGGGTCTCTTTAAACATATTCTAAACAATTAAATGGAGGAAATTTATCTTAAAGCTTTATAAAATATGTTAATTTTCTTAATTATTCTATTTTATCGTTTTCGCCCGTCCTAAATTTAAATCCTGACTACGCCACTGAAAGCAAGTAACAAAGTTGCCACCAATAAGGAAGATATCTTGTATTTTTATTTTTATTTTGAAAAGCAAAGAATTATATTGACACACCAAGAAACTAGAAACATACAACACTTATGATAGACTAGAAGATAGATCACTAATAATGACTATACGAAACCAAGATTGTTATTGTTTCCAAATTAAATATATATGTCCCTACTATTAACGCCAAGAGTGGGTTTAAAGTCCAAGAAATCCAGTTAAGATGTTGTTTACTTCTATTAATGATCCATAAAAATGAGAAGTTTTGGATAGAACAGAAGATGTCTTCCTCTAAAGAAGATCCAACCTCAACGTGTGATGGATGAACAACCGAATTACGTCGTTTCCATATCACCCATAAACTTACTAAGCAGACCTCATGAAAAAATTCCGCTTTGTATTGATCTGAGAATGGGGAGATTTTAGTGTAATGGTGTCTACTGTATTATTATGTATATGTCCAATAGTGTGAAATTTAGTATATACCTGGTTTCAAAATTAACTAATGCATATTTCAGTATTATAGGTATACAACTAGAGTCATATTGTCAAACAATACATGGCAGCGGAATTTAGGATCACATAGTAAATAATAAATCGGATAAAGAATTACCTTGAATTAGAATCAAGCGAGAGTCGTAGATCTAAGTATAAAATCTAATCTACGGTTACGTACGCGACACCTTCTTTTAGCAACATACTAGTATGCTAGTACACGTTTAATTGCTTTATACAACAATTGTCTTAGCAGCAACTCTTTATTACAAAAACCAAAATAAAAACAAAAACCCCTTTTTTTTCTCAAAAGCCGATCGGCTAAGGTTTCTTTTAAACCTTAGTCGACATTTGTTATTTTGTAATGAATTAGGGTTTAGGGTTTATCTTCTATTTATAGGTTTTCAAATCTAAGAGTTTGAGTTATATTACAATAAGGAAACCTCCTTATTTATATAATAAACCCTCTATTTAATAAATATTTACACTTAACCATTAAGTAATATTTAATAAATAAATTAAACTTGTAGTCGTGTCTAAATGTCGATGTGTGCGCTCCCGTAGTCTCACACATTTACGGACACACATTTGTTAAAACTATTCAAATACCAACAGCTCCCACTTTTGAATAATTTTCAAACAAAACGTGATAACATTGATTAATGTCTAGCAACATATCAACGCTCCCATAAATGCACGAGTAAGTTTCTCCAAAACTCACTGTGAGTCTATATTCGGTTCATATCCTTTTGTTACAGATACTTAGTTAAAATCTTTTGATGGATCAAAATCATTCCATTTTAACTACTGTTTCTCATTTCGCGAATCACTTAAAGATTACCAAATACTATCGAGACACATCTAGATTTATTTGGGTTCGGCCGAACATACATCTTAAGTATTCATGAGTGGCCCAGTTAGTATCTAACTTCAGTTTTCACTGAAGGAACAAATCCTATCTTGACTACAATTGGTAGTCATCGTATTTCGCAACATTACCAAAAATAGCCTTTATTACACCCTTATTCAGGAGTGCGTTTGACTAGAATCAAATAATGCACTACGTACATGATTCCCAACTTGCATCTCAAGTCAAAAGACATTAAACCTTATGAATTATACTTAATGACAAGGATCCATAAGTACTAATTCATGTGGGATAATCTCGTGTTCATCTCAATGTACACTATCCGGGTTAGTGAGCCAAGCTGACTATGTGACATTCGCGAATTTCTAGGTATATTTCTATCGACCCGTATTCGTTTTATTTATTTATGTTTATGTTTTGACCCTATTGTATTCCCTTTATGTTTTATCGTATTCGTATTTTATGAGTATTGTATTCGTATTTCCCGTATTTTATGAGTATCGTATTTGTATTTTATGTGGTTCGAATCGTTATGTCGGGAACGTTTAGTTCTAAGTGCCTTTAGTATAAGTCTAGTATGCTCTTAAGATAAGTTAGGGGTATTATGCCTTAATTATACGATTGAGATTAACGTTTAAAAAGTTTTACAATTTTAGTCCTTTCAGAATTTTGTTACAAAACTAGTCCTATGGGAGAATTTCTATTACAAAAATCGTCCCCCACCAACTTTTGTCTTATCTCCCACCAACCCATTTGTCATTATTCACCCATACCACCCTCTTTCTTCCCCATTTTCCCCATCTCACTTCTCTCTCTAAAAAACACACACAAACACCCACACTTCTCTCTAAATTATCTAGAGATCCGACCGTCGGAATTCAATTTCGAAGCTTGATTATTGTTCACCGTATTCACCTCTATCATTCCTCCAATTTTCGTTTCGATCGGGTAAGTTTTCTATCGATTTTGTTTTAAACTTTATTTTAATTATTCAAACTCGAAAACACCACTTTTTACCATCTAAACTCGGATTTTATTGAGGGTTATTGTACCTAAACGTATTCTGGACATAGGGTTCCAATATGGGATGATTTTGACACCTAAAACACTCAGAAATCGAATTCCGAATGTAATTTTTCGTAAAAACCCAGTTACGTCACGTAACTGTGTTACGTGAACGTAACTGGATCACGTAAGTATCTTGAGGATCACGTAACTGGTCACGTAATAGATTGTTGGTCACGTAACTAGGCTAATCACGTAATTCTTGATCCCGTAACTTGTAGTGCACGTAATTAACTCTAGTCACGTAATTGAGTTACGTGTTGCGTAACTCTAGTTACGTGATACGTAACTAACTTCCGGACTTTTCGAAACGTTTGTAATTCTGTTAAATCGATGTTCCTGTTGGTCATTTTAAAACCCGTATAAAACGTTAATCGTTAAGGCATACCCCACTAGACTTAGAGATACTTAGACATGTTTATTTACGTGATGTTTAGGGCACTTAGACGTGGGAGCTTGACCGTATCTGATTATTTCCCGACATATCGTGTTTGGATTGCTTTGCTATTCTGTGAGTTATTCGTTGCCCTTTTTACCGCTTTTATATTTTTGGGCATGATTAGCGTTGTATAAATGTATTTTATGATATATATACTATAATATTGTATTATGGATATGAATGCTTTAGGTTAGTCTTACCCTAACTTGTACCGCCTTTGTGGTAGTACGAGGCCCCGTATACACACCTGTTAGCTTTTAGCCGCCGGTTTATATATATAGCGCTATATGGGTCTAACAAACCCTCATTGTTAACACGATGGATGATGGATGCGCCCTGTCCGTGTTAGCAATGTTATGACCGATGATTTCGAGGACAACCTAGCGTAAGACACTAGGTGGGGTTAGTTGCCAGTATTGTTATGGTTCAGGTGTATCGTATGTATCTAAAGCAATTATCTATCCAATATGGTATTTTATGATTTAATTATGGTATTTTTTTATGGTATTGTATTGTTATATTATTAAAAGGTTTTGTATACTTCACGTATACCTTGAAACATCATTTTTCAAATGACTTATTTTCAAATCATACCACTTTTGGGTCAAAACATATTGAAACTTTTATACTATTATGTTTTTATTAATTATTGCGAATAATTCACCAACTTTATGTTGACGTCGTATTTTAACGCTTTTCAGGGATTTGAGGTTACACTTTTTGACGTTATGCTTGCTTGGCTACGTGGATTACTTGCATGGAATTTATTTTGCTTTTGTTAATTCCTTAGTATCCCAAACGCTGTAGCCGTATTTTGATATCTTCGGATGACTGTAATAAGTATGCTATTTTAAACTTATTTATCTATGTTGATTATGTTTGGTTTACTTATGTTGATGTAACCTTTGAATCTCTGATACCGTATTCTCTGTACACCTCGGTTCCGCCATTTTTGCGGGGTGTGACAGAAGTTGGTATCAGAGCCAATGGTTATAGCGAACTAAGTGACCTTACGGAATCACTTAGACTATGACCTAGGCTTTTGGACCTACTGATTTACTCTATGTGCGCATTTCTTTCTTTTGTGGGCCTGTATGTGATTCGTATGCTTTATGTGCTTTTGTTTTGCATTTTATGTTTTGAGGCCTGCTTTTTTTAGTCGCACATCCGGTTATCGTTCTGATTTATTCTGTTTGACATTCGTAGAAGATGTCGCCTAAGAGAGCTTCTACTAGGTCTACTCCGGCCGTCACTGCTACGAGAAGGTCGACGAGGCGAGGTCGCGCCAGTGTGAGAGCGGGTGCTACGCCTCAGAATACCACTGCTGCCCCCAATGCTAATACCACTACTCCGGATATCAGTCAGTTGATTGCGGAGCAGATTGCAGCGGCAATACCCGTGATTGTGGCACAGCTCAAGGAGACACCGGTGCAGGATGGCGACATAGGGTTTGAAGAACCTGTGATACCGGGTATTGGATCAGAAGGTACGGCGTCTGGGCGCGATGGTTCTGGTGTGGGAAGAGCAGTGCATGTGGGAGCCGGTGGACCGAGTATTGTTATTGAGGATCCACCCCGAGGCTGTTCGTATAAGACCTTTCTGGATTGCAAACCTACTGAGTTTAAGGGTACTGAGGATGCGGTTGCTACCCTGCAGTGGTTTGAGAAGATTGAGTCTGTGTTTGACGTTTCGGGATGTGCTGAAGACAGCAAGGTTAAGTATGCTACGTTCTTGTTCCAGGGTAAAGCCCTAACTTGGTGGAACTCGGTGAAACGGGTTCAGGGCCGGGCTGCTGTTACCTTGATGAGCTGGGAAAATCTGAAGGTTATGATGAAGAAGGAGTATGTGCCGTCATCTGAGACGCAGAGGTTGGAGAATGAGCTATGGAACCTGACTATGCAAGGTTCTGATTTTCGTGGGTATGTGAATAGATTCTACGATTTGCACGGAGAATGAGAGAATCGAACGCTTCACTCAAGGATTGCCCCAGACTATGCGAGACCACATTATTTCTCACCTTCCGGGTACTCTACAGAGCGCGGTTGATATTGCTGGTCGGTTGACCGCAAGCATGATCCGCGGTGGTGTTCTTCAGCCGGTTGTGAGCCGAAGAGATTCTGGTAGATCTGATAGGAGGGATATGGGTAACTCGAGGAAGAGAAGTCGTGGTCATGATCAGAGACCCCAACTTCCTCAGGTGTATGCGTTGACGAGTTCTGGAACTGGTTATCAGGGCGTGCGCCTGAAGTGTGGTACGTGCGGCAGTGCTCATGCAGCTAATGTGGCTTGTTGGGTTTGTAAACGCTGCAAGAAGTTAGGCCACACTGAGCAGTTTTGTGGAAGGGCTACTGGAGCGTGTTTTGAATGCGGAGAAGTAGGTCACCGTCGTCATCAGTGTCCCAAGCTTATAGCACCTACTCCCCTTCCTACTCACGGTGCTGGTACTAGTGCAAGAGGAAATCCTGCCAAGAGCCGAGCTTTCGCCATGGAATCTTCTGAGGCTCATCAGGATCCTACCGTTGTCACTGGTACATTTCTTGTCAATGATTATCCTGCTTTTGTCTTGTTTGATTCGGGTGCCGATAGAAGCTTTATATCTAGTGATTTCCGTCCCTTAGTAAACCGTGCTTCTAGTCCTTTAGAGCCTGCTTATGAGGTAGAAATAGCTGATGGTAGATGTGCTTGTGTTAGAGAAGTTATTCGTGCTATTCCCCTCGTATTAGCCGATATTCCTTTTTCCATCTACCCAATGTTGCAAAAATCGAATTAGGCGGCCGATTAATCGGCGATTAATCGTAAGTCGGGAATTTTGGGATTAATTTTACCCAAATCGCCAAATTAATCGGCCAGAGGATTAGTCGTGAAAATCGCCCGATTTAAAAAAATCGGTCAACGAAAGTCAACAAAAAAACCCAATTAAAACCGACGACTAACCTTTAAAACATCACAGACACCAGCGATTTGTGCCAATTTGTAGGTAATTGTAGTCAATAACACACAAGAAGCAGCAAATCGCAATTTTTTTTTTGTTAATTTGGTGTTTGCTAGTTTGAGTACTGGGATTTGATTGAATATTAATATGGAAGCACTGTTGGGTGGGTGGAGTGGGAGAGAGACAGTCATTGGGTTTATAAATGAAGTTTAGTTTATATATTAAAAGTCATGGGATTTGATTAATTTTTTTTTATTTTTTTATTATTTTATATATTAAAAGGTTAGTTATTAATATTAAAAGTTTAATAGTTTATATATTAAAAATTAGTTGATTTTGGTATTTTTAATTGTCAACTAAATCTAAAGTCTAAACTATTTATGTATTTGTCTATTTAAAGTATTTTATTCATGTCATATATTTATATTTGAAAATTTACACATAAAAAATGGGAAAACGATTAATTCGATTAATCCCGATTAATCCCGATTAATCTCTAGTCCCTATTTTACCGACTAGGTTCGCCTAGCGTTATTTACAACACTGCATCTACCTTATTCCTATGAAACTCGGTAGTTTCGATGTCGTAGTCGGTATGGATTGGTTAGCTAAGCATAAAGGCGAGATAGTCTGTTATGAGAAACTTATTCGTATTCAGAAGCCGGATGGAGATCAGTTGATTGTACACGGGAAACGTCTTAAAGTCATTTCAAGTTTGAAGGTTCGCGAGTATGTCCGTCAAGGTTGTTCCTTATATCTCGCACATTTGGTGAAGAAAGATTCTACGATAAAGATTGATGGTGTACCGATCGTTCGCGAGTATTCTGACGTTTTTCCCGAAGATTTACCTGGAGTCCCTCCCCAGAGACAAACCGACTTTCGTATTGATCTTGTTCCTGGAGCAGCACCTGTTGCTAAGGCTCCGTATCGTTTGGCTCCTTCCGAGATGCTCGAGTTGTCGAAACAAATTCAGGAACTGGTCGATAAGGGTTTTATCCGTCCTAGTTTCTCCCCGTGGGGTGCTCCTGTCCTCTTTGTTAAGAAGAAGGATGGCTCCATGCGTTTATGTATTGATTATCGGGAGTTAAACAAGCTGACTGTGAAGAACCGTTATCCCCTTCCTCGTATTGACGACTTATTCGATCAACTTCAGGGTTCTTGCTATTTCTCTAAGATCGATCTTCGCCCTGGTTATCATCAGTTGAGAGTTCAGGAAGATGATATACCTAAGACCGCTTTTCGTACTCGGTATGGTCATTATGAGTTCATGGTGATGCCGTTTGGTCTGACAAACGCCCCTGCAGCATTCATGGATCTAATGAACCGTATTTGTCGTCCGTATCTTGACAAATTCGTTATCGTATTCATCGACGACATTCTTATCTATTCCCGAAGTCGCAAGGAACATGAAGAGCATTTGCGTCTTGTTCTAGAAGTGCTTCGAAAAGAAAAGTTGTATGCGAAATTCTCTAAGTGCGAGTTCTGGTTATCCGAAGTTCAATTTCTTGGCCACGTGGTTAGCGCGAAGGGTATCCACGTTGATCCTGCTAAGATTGAAGCTGTTAAAAGTTGGGTTGCACCAAAGTCATCGACCGAAATCCGTTCGTTTTTGGGTCTTGCTGGGTATTATCGCCGATTCATCGAGAACTTCTCCAAGATCGCTACGCCTATGACAAAGTTGACACAGAAGAGTGAACCATTCGTTTGGGGTTCCGATCAGGAGAGAGCCTTTCAGGTTTTGAAGCAGCGGTTGTGTGACGCGCCTATTCTTAGTCTGCCAGTTGGTTCCGAGAATTTTGTTGTTTATTGCGACGCTTCGCACAAGGGTCTGGGTTGTGTGCTTATGCAGAATGGCAAAGTTATAGCTTACGCTTCGCGTCAGTTGAAAGTCCATGAGCAGAATTACACGACACATGATCTAGAATTGGGAGCCGTCGTATTCGCATTGAAGATTTGGAGACATTATCTGTATGGGACCAAGTGTACTGTATTTACCGACCACAAGAGTCTTCAGCACATATTCGATCAGAAGATGCTGAACATGAGACAACGACGCTGGGTTGAGTTATTAAACGACTATGATTGCGACATTCGCTACCACCCTGGTAAGGCGAACGTTGTTGCTGATGCACTAAGTCGTAAGGAAACAGTCAAACCAGTTCGTATCCGTTCTATGATAGTATCTATTCAGATCGGATTATTCAGGCACAAAAGGGTATTATGACAGCGGATCGTGTTAAAGAGGAAAGATTGTATAAGTTGGCGTTGGAATTAGAACCGAAGGAGGATGGAGTTCTGTATTTCCTCGAGCGTATTTGGGTTCCGATTAGTATCCGTCAGTTGATTCTGGACGAAGTCCATAAGTCTAACTATTCCATTCATCCGGGTTCCGACAAAATGTATCATGACTTGAAGGAGTTCTATTGGTGGCCGGGTATGAAGCGTGAGATCGCCGAGTATGTTAGTCGATGTTTGACCTGTTCCAAAGTGAAGATTGAGTATCAGAAACCGTCTGGGCTACTCCAACAACCGAAGATTCCCGAGTGGAAATGGGAGCGTATTACTATGGATTTTGTTACGAAGCTTCCGAGATCTTCGAGTGGTTATGACAGTATCTGGGTTATTGTTGATCGATTGACGAAGTCTGCTCATTTCCTTCCGATTCGTGAGAATTATCCGATGGAGAGATTCGTGCGTTTATATATCGCAGAGATTGTGTCGAAACACGGAGTCCCTGTATCGATTATTTCCGATCGTGATGCTCGTTTCACCTCGCGATTTTGGAAGACATTCCAGACTGCTATGGGTACAAGGTTAGATATGAGTACCGCCTATCATCCGCAGACCGATGGTCAGAGTGAGAGAACTATTCAGACCTTGGAAGATATGCTACGAGCCTGCGCAATTGATTTTGGTGGTAGTTGGGACGTTCATTTGCCGTTGATTGAGTTCTCGTACAACAACAGCTATCACACGAGTATCAAGTGTGCACCTTTTGAAGCTTTGTATGGCCGCAAGTGTCGATCGCCTGTATGTTGGGCAGAAATTGGAGATAGTCAGATTTCTGGTCCGGAGATTATACAAGAGACCACTGACAAGATCTTCAAGATCAAGGAACGATTAATTACTGCAAGAGATCGACAGAAAAAGTATGCTGATAAGCGCAGGAAGCCTCTTGAGTTCAGTGTTGGAGAATTGAAGGTTTCTCCATGGAAAGGGGTTGTCCGATTCGTGAAGCGCAGCAAGCTGAGTCCGAGATACACGGGTCCGTTCAAGATCTTAGCCCGCGTCGGCCCAGCTGCGTATCGACTAGATTTGTCGGCAGAACTGAGCAGCGTACACAATGTATTTCATGTGTCTCAGTTGAAGAAATGCCTGGCTGACGAGACGTTATTAGTTCCGCTTGAGAAACTCCAGATTGATGATAAGCTTCATTTCGTTGAGGAACCAATCGAGATCGTTGCTAGTGATGTTAAGCGCCTACGACGAAGTAAGATTCCGATTGTCAAGGTTCGTTGGAATTCCCGTTTTGGAGCTGAGTTCACGTGGGAACGCGAAGATGAAATTCTGCGGAAGCATCCTCACCTTTCTCCCGGAAGTAGTACCAAGTGATAATTTCGAGGACGAAATTTCTTTTTACTTGGGGAGACTGTGACATTCGCGAATTTCTAGGTATATTTCTATCGACCCGTATTTATTTATGTTTATGTTTTGACCCTATTGTATTCCTTTTATGTTTTATCGTATTCGTATTTTATGAGTATTGTATTCGTATTTCCCGTATTTTATGAGTATCGTATTTGTATTTTATGTGGTTCGAATCGTTATGTCGGGAACATTTAGTTCTAAGTGCCTTTAGTATAAGTATAGTATGCTCTTAAGATAAGTTAGGGGTATTATGCCTTAATTATACGATTGAGATTAACGTTTAAAAAGTTTTACAAT
>CAJVGC010000589.1:51062515-51150062 GCA_910822075.1 Senecio squalidus | reverse complement strand
TTATAGAACGATTCTCAGCTGATGAAACCAATCATTAAAACTTGGTTCAGTAAGTATTTCACTTTTGAACATTGTTTTGATTTCTGACATAATCCCTCTTAAATCGGGATTTTGTGCCATTTCTACAAAACAGAAGAAAGTTCTCATTAGTATTTCGACATAAGATTTCTTAACAAAAACGTAAAACCCATGTTTACTTTCGTTAAGACTAGGACCCAATTGACATATTACCGTTCCATCAGTTGATCTGCTAGGAACTAAATAATACTCAAAAGGTAAGTGACGATCCGTAATTGCATTTACCGGTGCAACTCCTAGAAAATGGGACTTAATGTCATAATTCGATCCGAGCATCAAAATGGTGATCGTGACATTAATCATGTTTCGTCGCATCTTATCGCTATCGGCGTTACAGTCTCACTGCATAACCCGATTAAGTCATCCGACTGAAGACTGCAGATAGTCCACCACAGTCTCACTATGAGTGGTAATCCGCCTTGGATACACTTCACCTTCGTCTCACGTAGAGTGACGAGCAAGTACAAGTTGTCTATGGCAATACGGATAGCAATTTGACTTAAATTCCATGGGTGTTAAAAATCTACGTACGCAATTGCCATGCAACAATTTCGTAACGTAATTTAATTAAAAACAAAAATGTTTTTTATACTGGTTATTAAACGTGTTCTATGATTACCTAATTTATACAACTAATCGTAACATGGTCATCATTAAAACCCTTTCGGTAGCTCTACGAGAGTACGACCAGGAAAGCATGTGAGGTGTAGCGAATGGTTCAACATTTCTTAATAGCATTGCCTCATTAGGAGTGTACCCCACTCCGCATAACTTTCCTAGACATCGTCCCCTATTGTAGGTGAGCCTAGTTGGTAATAATACACTGAGCATGTACAATCTAGTTATAAATTACCAATCACACGCTTATTAAATCGATGGTTTTTAAGATATTTTGTAAATTATACGTTCCGTCGCTGGACCAAATTACGGTATATAAACCCAACCAAATGCGTTATAGAACGTATAAAAGTGCCAAAATAAATTAATAACTCGTCATAATAATTCTTTAGTCTTATTATTAAATTTTGTTTCATTCAAAATACATTTGACAAACAATATTTATAATAAACAATTTAGAATTATTCTACGCAACTAATTGGGTAATTCCTAAAAAGTCTCTATGGTCATTGTTTACATATTGAATCACTCCCGTTTCAAAGGAAACGGACCACATACATCCGTCCAAATAAACAAGTTTGGATTGCGTAAGCTATCAATATGTAAACAATTCGTATATCAAATAAACCACACATAACTTTTTATCATACAAATCCTTTTGTGCCGCACATATTCAATTAACAATTAATAATATGTCACTAATTCAATTTACTTTTTAACAATATCAATATATCTAATTATGCTTACAAAGTTATGCATGTAACTTTATAAACATAATTTTGCATAAAAGTAAATAAGGTAATTAAACATCAAATTGCAAGGTAGATTGATTTCAAATTAACTTTTTAATTTTGTAAAATCATACAATAAACCAACCCTAGATCCCCCTCAATTTTGATGTTTTAGATCCAAAATAATATTTACCTATGTTTTGGATGATACCACTATAGGTATACAACTAGAGTCATATTGTCAAACAATACATGGCAGCGGAATTTAGGATCACATAGTAAATAATAAATCGGATAAAGAATTACCTTGAATTAGAAGCAAGCGAGAGTCGTAGATCTAAGTATAAAATCTAATCTACGGTTACGTACGCGACACCTTCTTTTAGCAACAGACTAGTATGCTAGTACACGTTTAATTGCTTTATACAACAATTGTCTTAGCAGCAACTCTTTATTACAAAAACCAAAATAAAAACAAAAACCCCTTTTTTTTTCTCAAAAGCCGATCGGCTAAGGTTTCTTTTAAACCTTAGTCGACATTTGTTATTTTGTAATGAATTAGGGTTTAGGGTTTATCTTCTATTTATAGGTTTTCAAATCTAAGAGTTTGAGTTATATTACAATAAGGAAACCTCCTTATTTATATAATAAACTCTCTATTTAATAAATATTTACACTTAACCATTAAGTAATATTTAATAAATAAATTAAACTTGTAGTCGTGTCTAAATGTCAATGTGTGCGCTCCCGTAGTCTCACACATTTACGGACACACATTTATTAAAACTATTCAAATACCAACAAGTATTTCTATATAAAAGATTTGATGATCATTTAATCTAATAGACAGTGGGAAAGAAATGTAATTTTTTCTTAACGCTATTGTTGTTTCATATATCTAGGTTATTGTCTTGTTTCGCCTTCCTAAACATGCTTATGTTTAGACTTTTTTACAAGAGCCGTTTGTATCGACTCAATCTGAATGAAAGAAATTGCTATGATTGTCTAAAGGGATGTTGATAAACTTTGTCAAGCAATTGCTGGAATAGTATTTGCATATCTGCTTTTTAATTAAAGAGTAAATCACACAAATCCGGTCCATGTGATTCTTTGATTTTCCATAAACTGTCTTTCTTGAATAGGTTACATTTGTCCGTCTTTATGGTTTGTGTTTCCACAACTTTGTTTGTGTTGTACCCATATGTATCTCAACTTCGTCTTTCTAGAAATTCGTATTTTCAGGAATCGTCTCTTAATGTTTTACACACTTAATTACTAAAATATGACCTAGAGATGAACTTGAGGAAAATAATAGACCATATAAGAGCAGTGTAATTAATTTTCCGTATAGACTGCAAAACAAAGAATCACATCGATGATTTATCTAATTTATTTTTATATTTTAGTTCAAAACATATCATTACAAAAAATATATAAAAAATTAACATCTATTTATAAATAAAAAAGATTGAAAATTTATAAACAAGGTAATTTATTATAAATTGTTACGAATGTGATAAAAGCCACGTAGACCAAACACAATTATTTATTATTTATAAATTAATAATATGAATGGATTAATTATACTGTTTATTTTAAGGAAAACACAAAACTTTATCTTTATGAGAATGAAACACAGCCAGATTCTTTCCAATAAAAAAGTTCCCGCATAAAATATCTTTTTTCAAAAATCTAAACAAATGCTTTAAAGTTAATTTAATATAACTGAAATGCACCAACACATTTTAGTGACACTAATGAAATCGAAAATTGACCCGCCAAGTTGTTGCTTGGACACTAGTACGGGATTAGTCCAAGAACTAGGAAAGTGATATGATGGCATTTATTTATGTTTATCATTTTGCATAACCACTTTTTTATGATCACATGTTATCTAGAAAAAGAAGATGATCGTGCTTTAATATTCAAAGATCTCGCGTTTGAACCTTCTTTGATAATATGCTTGAAAGTGGACATAGAAATGTTTGAATTACGAAAATACTCTGATTAATTCACATACATCTAGGATTGTTGAGAATAATAAGGATATCTTAAAATATTATTGTTATATTGAAAGGTTGAATTATGCCAAAGATAAAAAAAATGATAAAATGAAATCTTTAGAGATGAGAATGAAAAGTAGTAGTATTTGCTTAGAGACGGCGTCATCTGTTAGATTTTAGGGTTTGTGATAATCTCGGATTTCTCAATGTATCGTGTATGTTCACTTTTCGTATTAAGTATTTCGACCCTATCAATTGCCTGGGGTTGCACGAAATCCTAATCGGGATAATACAATGAGAATTGACAATTTGTGTTCTTGGCAGTGAATCACAAATCGGAAATGTAAAGGATTATGTATGTTTTCGTTAGTCCGAATGAGAATGAAATGTCTGTATTAGATACAGAATTGTGACGGTTAGACAGCAGTTACAGACGGTTTTGTGACGGTTTCAACCGTCATAAAACTGTCCCAACTTTTTGGGAATTAGGCGGGAAATTAAGTAATCAGCTTAAAGCTGATTAGTAAAAATCGTTTACTGTCGTGGTTGAGTTCATATTAGCTCAACGAGTGTGCACTCCACACTTCCCTGACTCGTTTCCGAGCTGATCATGAAATCACATCATTCTCTAGTAAATCACATTACCTAAATGACCGTTGATAACACTAAAATCACCAACATCATCGTGTTCAAGTTGCAAGACAAAGCAAAAACTATCTGAAATGGATTACAGCTTGTGGTCCACGCGCTTCTTCTTACCACTTGCTACTTTACTTGGATTTAGGTAGGTCTCACTTTCTTAGTCTTAAAATTGGATAAAAAACTTTTTATTCTTTTTTTTAGACAGACATAGTTTGGGACTTCAATGACATTTTAAACGGGAAATATGTAACCTTTAAACCCAAATAAAACTCGAATCCAAGATCTCTTATTCATTAGGAAAGTATTTTACCACTCGGACAACAACCAAATAAAAATCAAATGTTTAACAAACAATTATAAACTATTTGAAATTATGTTTATTTATATATTAAAAAAAAAAATACAAACATAATCTTTGGTATGTTAACTTAATGAGCGAGTATGAATAAAAGGTTCGTTCATTTTACATTTGTGAATGTATTTATCATATTTGTATTGAAAAGAAAGAATCCAAGTTAAAAAAGAAAACAAAGAAAGAAAAAAGAGCTTTATAATAATTAGTACTATTGTTTAACATTCAAAGCATTATATTTGAGTAAAACTAAAGGATATGAATCCATAATAATTGTTCTCTCATCTTTGAACTACGATATACGTAAAGGTTTTATTTGATGACTATAATTATTTAGGAACCTATTTTCGTTGTTATGAGCGTACGATATTAGATAGATTCATCTCGGTTCATAATCCTTCACAAATACTTGAAAACGGAATCAAACTTGCAATCAAGGCCCATTCGTGGGCCATCACATTCTCAAGGTTGGTATGTTTGGAACATAATTTTTTAGAGATTTTAGAAGCTTTAGAATTTTGTTTTTCAAAAAAAATAAGATCGTCTAGAAACCTTCATTTTTATAACATACAGTATATATTTTCATTTATTTCATAGCATGACCTTGACAATTATATATGGACAAACATAATACAAACAAAAACTTTGAACATTAAAAATGTTACATGAATAGTTATAGATTTGATTACGATTGGACTTCTTTTTATCTCAAAAGTAAAGATATCATAAATCCCTCAAAGTTTTTGGATTAAAAAGCTAATAAAATGAGGTTTCCAGCCCACAAAAAAAGATCACGATTGTTTTTTATATATTTAAGAGTAAATTACATAGATCGTCCCTAAGGTTTATATGAAATTACGGTTATTGTCCCTAAGTTTAAAAAGTTGCATGGTATGTCCCAAAGTTTGGAGTAATTACGGATTTCGTCCCTATTTTGGATGTCCGTTAATTACTGCCGTTAGGGTTCCCTCACGTGTTAAACACGTGAGGGTATTTTAGTCTTTTTGCACTTTTCACCTACCTTTCTCCTTCTTCCTCAAAAATCCAAAAATCAAAATCAAAATAAATCAAAATCAGATTCATAATCCCTTATACAATCAAAATTGAATCATATCATATTTCCAAATCAAAATCAGATTCACCCACCGGTTTAATTGATTCACTCTAAATCAAAATCAGATTCACTCTAAATCAATTAAACCGGTTTAATCAAAATCAGATTCACTCTAAATCAAAATCAAAATCAAAATCAAAATCAAAATCAAAATCAATATAAACCAATTTCACATTTCTGTATTTCAATTTCAGATCATAATCAGAATGCAAATTCACACGTCAGCAACTTTGAATCCTGTCAACCACCGTAACGAACCGCTCTCCACCGCCGGCAACAATCACACGCGCCGTCGTATAACCGCGTCGTTAAACGAACTGAGTATAAGTCCACCGCCGCAACAATCACACCACCTAGGAACTGACCTAGGGCTGGAGAAATCTTGGTTGGTTTCAGCGGCGGCGGCGGCGGTGGTTTTTCAGCGGCGGTGGTTTTTCAGCGGCGGAGATGGTTGAATTAGAAGTGGCGGCGGTGGTTTTCTGGCCGGATTTGATTACAAAAAAACATATTTTGCTTCTTATAGAAATGTAATCGAATTCGTTAGTGTGTGTGTGACTGTGTGTGTGTGTGTGTGTGTGAAGGGGTGTTTGTGTAAGGGTTATTTTTTTTTTTTAGGGTTTATTTGATTTTGGGGGAGAAGGCTGTAAAATGACTAAAATACCCTCACGTGTTTAACACGTGAGGGAACCCTAACGGCAGTAATTAACGGACATCCAAAATAGGGACGAAATCCGTAATTACTCCAAACTTTGGGACATACCATGCAACTTTTTAAACTTAGGGACAATAACCGTAATTTCATATAAACCTTAGGGACGATCTATGTAATTTACTCTATATTTAATATAGTTCGACCAAACATAAAGGAGGGAAAAAATATTTTTCTAATTTATAAACTTCGTTTAATATTTAATGAGTTCTAGATTGTAGTTTGGTGACGGGACAAAAGTAAAAAAAAGATCATGATTGTTTTTAATATGTTTAATATAGTTCGACCAACCATAAAGGAGGGAAAAAATATTTTTCTAATAAACTTCGTTTGATATTTAATGAGTTCTAGATTGTAGTTTGATGACGGGACAAAAGTATATCATATTTAATATTGGAATGTATTACGAGCACATTCCATCTATTAAAACAACAAAAGTCGATATTTAAAAAAATAAACATATTTTAAAAGCTTGTTTAACTATCTCTGTTATGAATCCATTGGTTATGTGAAATCCCTATGACTTCTAAGACTATGCGGTGTGAGGCGTGAATTGCACCAATAACGCCGCCACCTAGGCATAATAACGCCCCATCACGCCTCCCCCCCACTCCGGTGGGGGCGTTATCGCCAAAAAACTCACCACGGCGTGAGCAGAATAACGCCGTGGTGAGGGAAAAAGTGTGAAGCAACGGTCGAAAGTTCTAGCAACGGTCAAGAGGAAAAAAACACCAACGGCTAAATTTAACCTAAACCTAAAAATCCTCTATAAAAACCAACTCATTTTTATAAAAATAACCACAAACAATCCCTCTTTCTCTCTCAATTTTTATAACATTCTCTCCATTTTTATACATTCTCTCAATTCTCTCAAATGGATCCCAACAACAACAACAATCAAAACAACCCCAACCAATGGAACCAATGGTTCAACCCTAACCTCAACCAATATCAAAACCCAAACCAATATCAAAACCCAAACCAATATCCACAATTTCAAAACCCCAACCAATATCAACACCCAAACCAATTTCAAAACTTTAACCAACTTCCAAACCCTAACCAATATCCCCAATTTTACCAACAAACTCCACCACCACAACGACCATCCCAAGACCCGCTATACCAAGGCGGGTCGTTCCAACAGTTGCTTAACCTCCGCGATTTTCCGCATGTGCCTCCATTTGACGTTGACCGTAACCAAGGCGATTCTGAAGACGATGACGTTGTTCCGGAAACTCAACCGGAAAGTATGCCGGCCCGTGGGAAGAGGAAACATAAGAAGAAAGAAACCGAATCCCAAAGAGGCAAAACCGAAAAGAAGAGGTGGACCGAACGGGAGGAGGTCGCACTTGCTTCAGCATGGTCGTCGACATCCGAGGACCCCATTTTGGGAAATGATCAACATTCACCACTTTACTGGGATAGTGTTCGTGAAAAATTCTTCGCCAAGATGCTTAAAGATGATCCCTCTTACTTTCGTACCAACGACATGATTTCGAGCAAGTGGACCGACTTACGAAGAAAGGTCAAAAAATTCAACGGGATTTTTCGACAAGCCCAACAAACTAGAACAAGCGGTCAAAGTGATAAACAAGTGCTCGAACATGCTCTGGAGGTATACCGCACCAGAATGCAAGTGGGTTTCCAACATTACGCGTCTTGGGAAGTATTGAGAAGAAGCCCGATTTGTCAAAATGTCCCAACATTTGGAGGGTCCTCAAAAGCGCGGAGAACATCGGAGTCTAGTAACCCCGCCACTCCCGCCACTGCCGCCACTCCGGTATCGCCTTTTTTCTGGAATCGATCTCAACGATGATGATGATGATCTTCACTTGGAGGAAGAGCTTCCAAGACCGATTGGAAGAGATCAAGCAAAGGCAAAAGCGCGCAAAGGAAAGGGCAAAGCCGCTGCTTCTTCTTCGGGGGCCGAAGAATCACTCCAGTATATTGGGAAAAAGTTCGGGGAATTTACTGAAACTGCTCAAGAAAAAATGCGATCAAAAGCGTTAAAGACGATCATGCAGGACATCAGTCATCTCGAGGAGCCTTACAAAACAATAGGGGAAAAAGAAAAGAAAAGGCTTATCGAGAAATTTTTTCCTTAATATATGTAGTATTTTTTTTATTGTAGTATGTTTTTTTTTTAATAAATTATAGTATGTTTTTTTTTAAATAAATTGTAGTGTGTTTTTTTTTTATTTTTAATAAAAATACAACTTTTTAAATAAAATTATATAATAAAAATACAAAATAAACTCTATCACTCCACATCATCATCACTTACACACAACCACTCCACCCATTTTTATCACTCCACATCATCACACTCTATTTCCTACAAATCACACTCTCTTTCCTAAAAATCACCTCTATCACTCCACATCATCACTCCAAATCACTTACCACACCGCATAGTCTAATTCACTTCTAATTATCAATATTTTATATTAAGATTATAATCATTGACTAGTCAGAAGTATATGTAAATAATTTTATTGTTTATTCTATAATGAATTTTTGAACATAACACGACTACATTTCTTTAATAATAAAAAAACATAAAGTGGCTTCTAGGTATCTTGAAAAACAGTCAAACGTCATGATCCACGACCATTCTACACAAGTTTAACTTAACTTAACAGTTGTCATCCAACTTAACTTAACGGTTTCACCACTTTCCCCCAACTTTCATCTTTCCGCTTATTAGCTGTTACCTTATCATCCTTTCACTCCGTGTGCGTATCGATTATCAAATCTTTACCCCACCCCCACACATATATACATACACATATACATATATCTATAACTATATATATATATATATAGATATACATGTATTCACTCACACTTATATTCACTCATTTGTTTTCAACAATAATAATAATGACTACTTTTATTCAATTCCGTACTCCATATTCCTCACTATCATCACCTGATCATAACATTTTGAGTGAATCTTGTTCGGATGAGGAAGTTATGTTAGCATCAAGCAACCCGAAAAAGCGAGCCGGGAGAAAGAAGTTTAAGGAGACACGACACCCGGTTTACCGAGGAGTAAGGCGAAGGGATTCGGGTAAGTGGGTGTGTGAGATTAGGGAACCTAATAAGAAGACAAGAGTATGGTTAGGGACTTATCCTACAGCTGACATGGCAGCACGAGCTCATGACGTTGCGGTTTTAGCTATGAAGGGTCGTTCTGCTTGTTTGAATTTTGCTGACTCGGTTTGGAGATTGCCTGTACCCGAGTCTGGTAGTGTGAAAGATATTCAAAAGGCCGCAGTGAAAGCGGCCGAGGCGTTTCGGCCCGTGGTTAAGATTGAAGAAAGAAAGGAGTTGCCGAGAAATGTGTTTTGTGTTGATGAAGAAATATTTGAGATGCCGTGGTTTCTTGCTGACATGGCGGAAGGAATGATGTTATCGCCACCTAGGAGTTTTCAATATGATAAGTTTGAGGATGACGTGGAATTTTGTGTTGAAGCGTCTTTGTGGAGTTTTTGAATTGAAGCTTTTCACTATAGATTGGATTGATAGTTTTAGATTGCAGAGTTCAGACATATAAAATATAGTCGTCATAAAAAAGGCCTAGTTCAATAAAAGTAAACCCAAAAATTTGAAAAAGTCGAACCAAAGCAAAACCGACGATTCAGTTTTTGTTTCACTCAAAAAACCGAACCAAAAAAAATGAACCGCTCCATTTAAAATATATATCATTATTATGTAAGGTTTTTATATGTAATTATTGTGATTTATACTTGTTTTGTTAGACATAATCGTAATAGATAGTATAACACAATGTTTCTAGCTTAATAATTAGAAACTTTCGAGTAAAAATAACACTTGTTTGTTAAAAATCATGAATAATATGTCTTTTATTAAGAGGAACTTGCCAATGTTATAAAAACCGATTAAAAACCGAACTGAACAGAATTTGATTTCAAAAACCGAAAAATCGAACCGATGTAAACCGAACCGAACGGTTCCGAACTTGTAGAAACCGAAAATTTCATTTCGTTTTCGGTTATATAAAAAACCGAGTCAAACCGAACCATGTTCACCCCTAAAAAAATTGTATAAAACATAAAACGAAATAGTAATTAGTCAAAACGTTTGAATAAATTGCAAATAACTTTAACTAATTTGTTCCAACATGTATGCTTTGTTATGGCACTCGAAACTTGATCATTCATTGCTCGTTATGAGCCTTATGGCACTCGAAACTTGGTCATTTGTGTGATTGCATTCTTCTAGTAGCGTGTGTGCAAACATACATATTAAATTTTTATTGAATTTGCATATATTCAATTTACTAGTAAAAACCTAAAAATAAAACACACGTTGTAGTGACGGCTAATCAATATTTCATAGCATAACTTTATGTCCTGATGGTGTCAAAGTTCCAATAACGTACAACGTCAGAGGTTGGCCAAGGGAGTTAGGTTATCGGTTAAGGTTTGTCATTGTTGTGAGTCAGCGAGGAAGAATAGCTTCAAGTACAAAATGAGAGCCGGTATTTGGGGTTCGTCACCCACTGCTTCTAAATTTAGTTTTCGTTTACTTTTTTTTACATTTGGGGTTCGTCACTCACTACTTTTAAATTCCACTTGTTGTGGACCTCGCGTTGAAATAGGAGTGATTGCATATTTCAAGTGGTGGTATTATAATCTTATATATGGTTTGGTTTCAACCGAGGACAATGGTGGTTAAATATACTCTAACTGCGCAAACATTGCATTTTGGGAATGTTTGCGCTACCGCTATTAAATCTTCTCAATATGAATGTGTTTTTGAGTTGACTCGATGGCAAGTTATCAAGTCAATTACCTTTTCATTGTGGTTCCTCTCCTTAACTAGAAATTGCTCCTACACTTTTGTTTCATGTATATGTCATGTCTATATTTATCATCAGCATATACCTTCTCGCACTTGATTAAGTCTCTTCGTACTACCTTCTTCTTAGAGACAACACCTCTTGTTATACTTAATTTGTACTTTTGGGACTGTGTTATCCTTATTCCATACTAAGCGACAAACTTTCTCTCGGATACATATAATAACATTTTTTGAAAGTCAAATACATATAAAAGATTCGTTTAAAGTTGGGTACATACTATAGATTTCAGAAGAAAGATTGATAATTCCAAACACTTACCGTAGATTCATGACATGGCAATGCGTATTACTCTGAGGGAGCTCTGGTTGTTAAGATGATAAAAGAAATTGGAGCTTCGTTTGTTCATGGGTGATTGTGAACTAATTGAGAGGTTAAACCAAACTAGCTATTTTGCGTTTCTTTCAACATACAATCAATCTCAGACACTCTTATGACAAACTTCAAGAATGTTAATCTATTTATAAGAACAAAATTAACGCATAAAAAATATTAAAACACGACGCTTTTGTACGTCAATAATACTTCAAAATATTTATTATTAGTCATGTAATAAGATCAGTATATAATAAGTCAGTCGGATACCCGGATACTAAGATACTAGAGAGATGCACAATAGATCAAAACTAGATGTCAGATTTGAGATTAGAGCCTAGGGTTATGGTTCAAAAAGGATCACGTCCAATTAAGACAAAGCACGGAAAAATCTAGTGAATTACCCAGAAAAAAAAATGTCCAAACAATATACACATTAAACCGGAAAAAATTAGGACCTTAGATAGACACTTTGACAGAAGAAAAAGGTCCAAACCGTAAGCTTAGTCCTTTTGTTCGTCTCTACTTTAAGAGTCTAAACGGCTCGATTGTTGCTCAACAAGTAAGAAGTCAACTAACATTTATATAATCATCAAACTTGACCATGGAAACAAAATCCCCAAAGCACTTCCAATTAACCCAAACCCTAAAACTAACACCAACCTTTTCCCGATTAAAATGACCACCACTCTTCATTTCATTATCACACACTTCAACAAACGAAATCTGACCTCAATGCAGTAGATAGATGCGTACACGACACCCACCGAATAACCGACTCTGCAACCACAAGATCCAGCTGCTCAAACTCTCCCAGTCCAATTGTGCGGTTTCGCTTGTTATGAATTCCAGATCTTCGCGACCCATTTCCCCTTTTCACCTCCCCAAAATTCCGCTCGTTCCCTTCCTTTGTATCTTGGTCTAATAAGCAAACAGAAGGCTCGTTTTCAGCATCAGGGCCCGGCCCAAAGAAGGTAAAACTCGGCATTGTTTGGATTGGTGTGCAGAAATCTAAAGTGGTATTTGATGAACCGCCACTGCTACGAAATGAAAACCCACAAGAATTCACAAAAGGAGTCATTGGCTCCACAAGGAAAGATGAAAACGATGATTTGCAACTGAATGTTTCACATATAATCGGTGATCCAATCCCGAAGCTGATGTCATCGTTTCTGAGCATGAACAAATTAGACGAGCTTCCTGTGATCTCAAGTTCTCCATGATTTGAAAGTGATTTATGTAGTGGGTTTGTGCCATTGGTCCATACATGATCTATAATTCAGATAAACAACTAAGCAAACTGGCGAATAATTTATAATACTAAAGAATTGTATACATTGTTTTTATTAAAAAATTACCAAGAACTTGTTGAGCGGTGAGCCTAACAGACGGATCTGTATGGAGCATTCCTCTGATTAATTCTTTAGCGGAATCAGAAATTCCATTCCATGGATCTGACTGGAATCTCAAACTCGCAGCTCTAACAGCATCAAATATTTTTGATTTAGTTTTCCCCCAAAACGGAGGTTTACCGCTAAGAAGAATGTAGAGAATAACTCCTGCACTCCAGACATCAGCTGCTTGGTTGTAACCACCCGCAAGTACCTCTGGAGCTATATAAAATGGACTCCCAACGGTTCCGTGCAAACTTTGACCTATTAGTCAACAAGATTACAAGACCCTGATTTTAGTTTAATATCACACAAAGAACATAGAAAAAAAAACATATGAGAATTTAGTATATATACCTGGTTTGATGTACGTTGCAAGACCGAAATCAGCCAATTTTATCTGTGAAGAGGAAGCTTTTGTTGCTAAGAGAATATTTTCCGGTTTTAAATCTCTATGAACAACACCTTTATCATGACAAAACCATACAACTTGCATCAAATGCTTGAACAAAATTCTCGCCTCGGATTCAGAAAACTTCTCATGTTTTTCCAATTGATGAAAAAGTTCTCCACCTGCACATAACTCCATAAGCAGATGAACATAACCTTCTTCTTCATAAACGGCTTTAAGATCAACAACATTCGGATGCCCAGATAATCTAGTCATTATCTCAATCTCAAGCTTGATACTTCTTACATCTTCATCAGTCACAAGTTTAGCTTTCGATATTGATTTACAAGCCAACACCTCTCCAGTTAATTTATCCGAGCATTCTCTGATTATACCAAACTGCCCTGATCCCAACTGATCTCCAAGAACATACCGATCATTTAGATTTGAGATTCGATCAGTTCCTAGTATAGTTTCAATCAAGCTCTCAACTTTATAGCAATTGCATAGTTTAAACGACGATTCGTTATATCTTTTGATGTCATTCTTGGCAACTGCCATATGGAGATCGAAATCTTGAAGAAACTAAAATTACAAAAATCTGAAAAGCTCAATTCAGAGTCTACCAAGATAATTCAAACTATTTAGCAGCCATAAGTTGTTGAATTTGAATCACTATTTGTTTATTTTCGAGTCTAAACACTGACTTTTGAAGTCTGATTTTTAGGTCAAACTTTTGAAGTCTAATTTACAATTAGCGATTCTGTTCAACTGTCATGAGCTTAGCAACCCCAAATTCAGCTCGGATCTGAAAAAAATACATACAAAAAAAAATCAAACTTTTTTTCAATTTTCAGATTTTCAAAATAAAAGGCTTATTAAATACCCAAAAAGATTCAAACTTTATCACTGAAAACAAACAAATAAGCAAAACCCATAAGCTAAAATTTCTTGTACTAAACCACTTAAAAACACTAATTAAACAAAAAACCCATGAACAGAATAAGCTAAAAATCAATAAAAATCAAAATTTTAAACAAATTAATCAAGATTTAACTGAAAAAGATTAAAACCCAGATCTATATATTTATAAAGATTAAAAAAATGTATAACCTGAATCTATCACCCCAGGAGAGGGGGGGTTCTGGTTGTCTTGTTTTAGTTTCTCAGGTTTGCCCAATTTAACCCCCACTTGATGATGATTGTGTTCTGTGTTTGTGTTTTTTTAATGCCCTTTATGTATTATTGTCCTCTTATTGTTTATTAATTTTTTAATTTCTATTTTATCGGATATTGCTATATATTCTTGAAATTATGTTTAAAAAGCTAAGACACGAGTTATAGAGTTTTCGTTAATAATAACCATAACTTTATTTAAATAGTTGTTAATTCTTTTATGAATATCCACTATTAGGTATAATATTATTATATGTATCTGAATTATTTATTTACAATTAATAAAGTGCTAATTTATTATTATGATTTTTTTTTTTTTGTTACAGCTGTTTGATTGTTTATAAATTTTTAAAATCATATGTGGAAATTTTAGTAAACAATGTATTAAGTTGGCTTATAGTGGATGGAATACATAATATATGATAATTCTTTTATTATCTAAAGTTTTAATTCTTAGGAATAGAGAATATAAGAACTTTTTACTTAAAATGATATAAAAAAAAGTATAGTTATTAGGCCACAACTTTTGAAGGTGACAAGGAGTCATCTTAATGCCATGTGCAAAAGCGTGTACACATCCAATTTGTTAATTTAATAATCATATCATATTATATGGTCCCACGTACTCATTATTTGAAAGTTTTACTTTATCCTATTTAAATTGCAAATTAGTGTTTTCTTTTTTGTTGCAATAATCCAGCAACAACATTTTAGAGACTCTGTATTGTTTATCGTCATTTTAGAACGATTATGTTAGTAATTCGAGGTCAAGACTTTTATTAGAAGTAAACAACCTCTAACCATGAGATAAACCCCCATTATTTATCATTTAGTGTTTAGATATATTTTCAAATGAGCTTAAATGAATAATCTTTACGTTTGACACTCTTCTAAACGGGTTATTGAGTTAAGCCGGAGCATAGCTTAATATTTTCTTTACAAAACATATTCATTGAATCTTAAATGACAGTGAGAAAGTCGACCATTATTGATTTTATTTATGGATGTAAACATCTGAAAAATACTAGAAAGATAAGTAGATGCATTGTATACAAACATAAACCCATTTCTTATTTGTTCTTATTCACAAATTGAACATAACCTTGATTGCATTACCCCCACGAGCGCTCGTTTCAAACGCTTCTTCGACTTCTTTTTGGGAGAAACCATACCTATGAGTTATCAACGGTTTCACATCAATCTTACCACTTTTAAGAAACTCCAAACACAATGGCCATGTGTTCTTGTACCGAAAGATACCCACCACATCTACTTCCCTAGCGGCAGCTGGAGTAAGAGGGACCGTCATCTCATGGTGACCCATTCCCACAAGGCAGACCTTGCCACCAGCACGAGTGGCGGACAGAGCGGTTGTCATGGTTTTGTTGAAACCCGCACAGTCAAAGCTCACATCCACTCCACCTCCCATTGCTTTCTGTATCAATCCCACTTCGTCTTCCACATCCTATGTTTAAAAATAAAAGTAATTAAACAAACTATTTAATCTATCTGCAACGTTTATTAAACATTTTACTGAAGAAACCTGAATATTAGTGGAGACTTTGATGATTTCATTTGCACCGAGCTCCTTTGCAACAGATAACCGACTGTCGTCAACATCTACAATCACAATTCTTGGAGCACCAAAAGCACGAGCAGCAAGCATTGTCACGAGCCCGATCGGCCCTGCACCCATAACTAACACATTTGTCTCGGGTCCAATATTAGCACGACGACAAGCATGGACCCCAACACTCAATGGTTCACACATTGCCCCTTCTTCTAAACTCACGTTATCAGGCAGTTTAAAACATAAATCAGCCGGATGCACCACCTGTTACGAATAAAGAACCTTTTTTAACATAAACTTTATAAAAGAAACTGACACACTTAATACATACCGATAATAATAATAATTTGTACCTGGTTGGCAAGTGACCCGTGAACAGGAGGAGTAGCGAAAAATTTCATATCGGGGCAGAGATTGTATCGGCCTTCTTTGCATTGTGTGCATCTCCAGCAACTAATCCCAGGCTCAAGAGCAACACGATCCCCAGCTACTAAATCTTTGACTTCACTACCAACTTGTTCTATTATACCAGCACACTCGTGTCCAATAACCATTGGCTCTTTCACTATAAAATCTGCACATCTTAAAGTCTGCAAATGTTTTCCAAATAACATAAAGTCTCATATCAGTTGCAACATATCTATCTATTACGATATATGTTTCTCTTTCTTTTTCTGTTACTCTCATTGAGTCATTTCTTTTTTCACACATACGTCGTTGTTTCATAAATTCTATCAATTTGTAAATATTACTTCAACTTGGAAAGGTATAAGCAGAATTTAACAATATCTTCCACAAACCACATAATCAGTTTCAAAACGAATATCCAAACACCGTCTAAAGCATTAACATTCGTCATAATATACAGGTATTCGATAAGAGTCATATTAATGATTGAAGAACCAAAAACCAGCAATTTAGATTGTTCATTAATGTAAATATCATCTATGAAGTTAGCAAACAAACACGTCGAAATTCAACAACTATCGGGGACTGTTGATCCTAATTATTCGATTTATTTCATTGAGAAAGAAATACCTTGAGATAGTGAACATCACTACCACAAATACCAACAGCTTTCATCCTCACTCTAACATCATAAGCCCCTACAATTATTAAAAAACAAAACCTTAACTAAAACATAAAAGCGTACCGAATGAAATCTAGGTTTTACAAGAAAATAAGCGGTATTAAAATACAAACCAAGAGGTGGAAGCTTAAATGGTTGAATCTTAAGTGTGTTAATAGCCACAAGCCAAGCAGCCATGTTTTCTTCTCCATTTGTATTTCCTCCTTTACCCATTTTTGATAATCTGTTACTACTCAATACTCAGATTCTAGTGTATGTTTTTTTTTGTTTTTTTTGTGATAATAAAATATTTTAATGAGATGATGATAATGATAATACACGTGTATAATGTTAAAGAAGTGTCACTCATATATATGGTGGGGGGTTCACTCTTTTTTTATTTTATTTTAATCCATCCCACCATCAATATACAATGAACTTATTTAAATTATTATCATTATTCCACGCACGCCTTCTTATTATTATTCTTCTGTAAATTAAATAAATGATACTTGTTAAAAAAAAAATCTTTTGGTATAGGGGACAAAACCGGCAAAGACTACTAGTATTTCTTACTTTAAGATTCTAAATTCCATCTATCTGTATATCTATATCTATATCTATATTTATATCTATATCTATATCAACTTGTAATTATACTCGATACATTATTTATTAATAAAAAAACTTTAAAAAAGAAGGTATTTACGGGTTTGCCTAACCCAGCATATAATAAGCTAACGTTTTGACCCTTTAGTAAACCCGCCCATTTTACAATTTGATATAATTAGTTGGCTGATTCAATGATCATGACATTATTATGCAACTAGAACATGCGGGTTGCAAATTTCATAGTTAAAAAGCCTATGGTCATCGGACACGAGTGTGCTGGCATCATCAAAGATGTTGGATCAAATGTGAAGTCTCTTGCAGTTGGTGATCGAGTAGCCTTGGAGCCTGGTATTAGTTGTCAAATGTGTAATCTATGCAAAAACGGAAGCTATAACTTATGCAAGAAGATGAAGTTTCGTAAATATGTTGTAGGATATAAGTGAAAAAGTAATGAATATTCACAAAGTCATGGGTGATAGTGTGGATATTAGCTTCGACTGTGTTTAACGGCGTTGAATGCGACTCGAGCTGGTGGTAAAGTATGTCTCGTGGGATTAGGACAGAGTCAGATGACCATCCCTTTGGTTGACGCAGCTGCAAGGTTCTCTTTAATATATATGATACAATTGACCATTTAAATACATGAATTCAAGTTCGTTATAATGACCATTTGTTTTGTCAATAGGGAAGTTGATGTTATCGGGATATTCAGATATAGAAACACATGGCCACTCTGCATTGAGCTTTTGAGAACAGGAAAGATCGATTTAAAGCCACTTATTACTCATCGATTCAAATTTACTCAAGAAGATGTCGAGAAAGCATTTGAAACAAGTGCTAAGGGTGGCAATGCCATCAAGGTTATGTTCAAACTCTAAAATAATTGTTAGTAAATCAAAATTCAATATAAACATCAATATGTATGTTACTAATTACAGTAAATAAAAACCTTCTGTTGAATAGCCGATTAATTGCATAGCTCCCGCCAGATGGTTTAAATACATCACGTTCATTCAACAAGGTTCACATTTAAACCTGCCAAAACACTAGCTAGCATCGTCGTCACATACAAGACAATATGGGGTATTATAACTAACTAGTTGGAGAAATATACTATGCTATCATATTCTTAATTTTGTCAAAGGGAAATGTTTGAATCAAACCGGAGAATATCAAAGTTGCGGTCAAAGCTCAAGATGACCAATATGGGTTGAATACTTATGAGTTTTGACTGAGTTTCCTATAAATAGGCATTCCATTTCTCATTTTCTGTACAAATTTCCTTACTCGACATTCATTTATTCAAAGAGAATATCATCGTTGAACAATCATAATGGACATCCGAGGACGATCATCAAAGACCAGCAATGTGGCTAAGATAGCAGGAGAAGGGAAGGAGGATGCAGTTGATTTGGGGACAACAACAGACGCACTCCCTGTGGTTATATACATCACTAATACTGTCTTCTTCACTTTCTTTTTCTCGGTCGTGTATTACCTTCTTGTGCAGTGGCGTGAGAAGATACGCTACTCGAATCCTCTCCATGTGGTTACCGTTTCAGAGGGGGCAGCCATTGTTTTCTTTGTGGTATCTGTCATTTATCTCTTTTGTTTTTTTGGAATAGGTATCCTACATACCTCACATGTTACAGATGAAGAAGAAACCGAACCATGTATGGATTTGAATACCCTATCCATGAATTGTCAGATCAGTGTCCCCAATGAGGAGCTCGTTTATAAGAAATCAATGGCAACAGTAGGCGATAGAAGCAGGGAAAACGAGGATATGATAAAGTTGGTGGTTGAGGGGAAAATACCGTCTTACTCACTGGAGTCGAAGCTCGGGGACTGTAAGCGTGCAGCGTTTGTTAGGAGGGAAGCACTAGAGAAAGTCACGGGCAAGTCTCTAGAGGGTCTACCCCTTGACGGATTCAACTACGATTCAATTTTGGGACAGTGTTGCGAGTTACCGATTGGTTATGTCCAGATACCAGTGGGTGTAGCGGGTCCATTGTTACTAGACGGGGTGGAGTTCACCATCCCTATGGCCACCACTGAAGGGTGTTTGGTGGCCAGCACCAACAGAGGCTGTAAGGCTATTTACGCCTCTGGTGGTGCCGCTAGCATCCTTCTCAAAGACGGCATGACCAGGGCTCCTGTCGTGAGATTTGCCACCGCGAAAAGAGCTTCAAAATTGAAATTCTTCTTGGAGGAACCTCTGAACTTTCATATACTCGCTTCAGAGTTTAACAGATCAAGCCGTTTTGGACGGTTACAAACCATTCGTTGTGCGATCGCTGGAAAGAACCTTTACATAAGGTTCACTTGCAGCACGGGTGATGCAATGGGTATGAACATGGTCTCAAAAGGTGTCCAAAACGTTTTAGATTATCTCCAAATTGATTTCCCCGACATGGAAGTGATTGGCATCTCAGGAAACTATTGTTCCGACAAGAAACCAGCAGCGGTCAACTGGATTGAAGGGAGAGGCAAATCAGTAGTATGTGAAGCTATCATAAACGAAGAGGTACTGAACAAGGTTTTGAAGACTAGCGCAGCTTCTTTAGCTGAACTAAACATGCTCAAGAACCTAACAGGATCCGCCATGGCTGGTGCTCTAGGTGGGTTCAACGCGCATGCAAGTAACATCGTCTCAGCCGTGTACATTGCAACCGGACAAGATCCAGCCCAGAATATTGAAAGCTCACATTGTATCACTATGATGGAAACCGTGAACCAAGGAAAGGACCTTCATGTATCAGTAACCATGCCGTCAATCGAGGTTGGGACCGTTGGTGGTGGCACCCAGTTAGCATCACAGTCAGCCTGTTTGAACCTCTTGGGTGTTAAAGGTGCTAACAAAGATTCGCCAGGGTCAAACGCAAGACAATTGGCTAAGATTGTAGCAGGTGCTGTTTTAGCAGGCGAGTTATCTCTAATGTCTGCCATTGCTGCTGGTCAGCTTGTGAAGAGTCACATGCAGTACAATCGTTCGAATAAAGATGTCACCTCCAAGCCATGAATGTGTGTCCATACATACTCTGTATCTCTCTCTCTATATATATAGAAACAAGATCGAATAAGAACCTAAATAGTTTAAGAACCTTAAGAACGAAGTTGTGTTATGTATCTAATTCTTTTGGCATGGCCTCGTTGCATTAAAATTTTGAGAACTGTAAACATGGATTTGAAGCCACTTACCACTCATCGATACAAGTTACACAAGAAGATGTCGAGAAAGCATTTGAAACAAAGTATTAAGGATGGTAACGTCAACAATGATATGTTTAATCTCTGAAATATTGTTACTTTATGAAAATCCAATAGAAACATCAATCACTATGTTACAAACAATATTTTGTTATTCAGCCGTTTGGTTGCAAAGAACTCCAACCAGATGGTTTTAACACGTCACCTTCATTCAACAAGGTTCGCATTTTCATTGCATCGTCCCATCTATCTGCACCCGCATATATATTTGATGAAAGAATATAGTTCCCGCTATTAGAAGGATCCAATTCAAGAAGCTTATTAGTAGCAATCTCCGCTAAAACCATGTTTCCTTGAAGTTTACAAGAACCTAATAATATCCTCCATATTATAACATCTGGGGCTATCGGCATATGTAACATAAACTCGTATGCTCTATCAAGATTTCCCGATCTGCTCAACAGATCAACTACACATCCGTAATGTTTCATTTCTGGTTTCAGTCCATAATCTCTTTTCATAATCTCAAAATATTCCAAACCTTTATCCACCATTCCAGCATGAGCACATGCAAGCAATATTCCTACAAACGTTCCATGAGTTGGCTGAACGTTTCCCGTTAACATCTTGGTAAAAAGATCCAGGGCGTAAATGGCATTCCCATTCACAGCAAGTCCTGAAATTACTGATGTATAAGAAACCGAATCTTTTATTTTCATATCTTGAAACACTTCTAGCGCCTTTTCAGTCGAACCACATTTGCAGTACATATCAATTAAAGAATTCCCAACGTACAAGTCCTGTTTTATGTTGTTTTTACGAATATATTCATGTATGGATTTTCCCATGTCGATTGACCCTAGACGAGCACAAGCAGATAGTACGGTAGCAACCGTGATTTCATCAGGTTTAACATTAGTTTTCATCATATGAAGAAAGAGTCTTAATGCTTCAGAGAACTGCTCGCCTTGACAGTAACCAGTTATCATAGTAGTCCAGGAAATGACATCCCTTTTCGGCATTTGATCAAATAGTCTCCTTGCCTCAGTCAACTCCCCTGCTTTAGCATAACCCGAGATCATAGCATTCCAAGAAACCACATTCCGTTCCTCCATTTGATCAAATACATCACAAGCCAACTCCATCGAACCAAACCTTCCATGCATATCAATCAAAGTGTTTCCAAGGTAAACATCAATCCCAATATCATTCTCGTTAATATACTTAACCATCGACTCCGCAATACTCTTATAACCTATATTAATACACGCTAATATAACCTTCACCATAGTTATCGAATCAGGTACCAACTCTTCTTCTCGTAATAGCTCAAAAAGACGTAAAACCTCATCAAACCTTTTCCACTGACTAAACCCACAAATCATTGAATTCCACGAAACCAAATCCCTCTCATACATTTCATCAAACACCTTCTTCCCACATTCCAACCGTCCATACGAACCATACATATGAATCAACGCGTTACAAACATATAAATACGATACGAACCCCATCTTAAACAAATGACCATGAACTTTCCTTCCAAACCCGATATCTTTAACCCGACCACAAGCTTTCAGAACAAATATACAAGTTAAGTTATTTACGATCAATCCTCGGTCACGCATTTCATCGAACAGATGGAGTGCATGAATAGGGTGATCACTTTGTGTAAAACATTTGATCATAATGTTCCAAATTGGCAATGTGGGTTTCTTAATTTGATCAAATACTAAAAGGGTTTTGTGTATATAGTTTTGATGTAGTGAATATGATCGGATTACGGGAAATATTGATATTGGGTCAGTATGGAAATGAGTTCTAATTAGTCGAGCGTGAAGATGTTTAACAAATATTAATTTCTCCATTAACACAAGATTATGTCTTGTCAGGTTAAACTAATTATGTCTTTGTGAAAAATAAAAGACCGTAAATGTATTGAACTAAAGCAAAAACATGTTTCGGTTTTGACCAAAACATCTAAAATATTTTACTATTTGAAGTTTGCTAATCATGGCTTTTGTGATTATGGATAAACAATCTAGACACGTATAATGAGATTATACGAAGAGGCAGTTATTTATAAATACAAGCACATTTATTTAAATTAAAATATATTTATTATCAATATAATTATAAATATCTAGAAATTTTAAATACTTCTATATGTAACTATTAGTATTATATTTCGCTTAGTTTTTTATATCACATTTAAGAATAACATGTCAAATTGTTTCCAAACAAAATTATTGGAATTTCCTAGACAACAATTCAACATATTTGTGAAAAAAAAAAAACAATTGGATAAAGTTAATTGAGCCGACTTTTCTAATCTAAAAAAAACAATTAAATCAAATAGAGTTAAATTGACTTAAAAAACTGAAAAACAAAATTAATGTTATATCAAAATTGACTAATCGTAACTTCTGAAAACTAAAAAATTTAATTCAGTTTCGATTTTATGTAAAAACTGATTCATACCAAATCATACCTAACCTTAATATAGATATAGTTATAGATATAGATATAGATATAGCAATGTAGAATCGTAGAATATGTGGATATAAAGATGCCACTTGTATGGAAGGTTGATGTCTCGCTATTCATGAAAGAATGATGAATATAGAAAAAGGAATTTGGTTAAAATATATATTATTTTGGTTGATGACAAGACATGGACGGTGTCTGCCATCTTTAGCACCGGGTTTTAGAATTTTAATCAAAATCATATCTAGTGGAGAGCGGAGATAGTACATCTTCGACCATTACTCTATCTTTTTCTTTACAGGGAGATTTACATTTACGTCCTTACAAAACTTCAATATTATGTCAATATCATTGTAAAAATCAAAATTACGTTAATATCTTTCCAAAACATGAAAAATTCTCATATATATCCAAAATAATAAATTAATAATATTTAAATGATTTTAATATTTAAATTATTTATCTAAATATTAATTAAATGATTTTAATATTTTAAATTATTGAATAAATCAATAAAACTAATCCAAATGCTTATTTAAACAAATATGTCAATGAAGAATCAAATATCGAATGAATTGAATAGATTAAATTCAATAAATAAATTGTTTTAAACATATATTACAAAACATAAATCAATCAAGACGATGAAGTTTTGCAACCTTTTTATTCCAGTTAATCCTCAATATTATAAAAATTAATCTTTTTTAAATTTATATTGCGAGTTTATGAAATTGAGATCATTGGTTAATGTTGGATTAAACCTAACATACTTGAGTAAAAAATTTAATTAATATTTAGATGAATAATTTAAATATAAAAATTATTTAAATATTATTAATTTATTATTTTAGATCTATATGAGAATTTTTCATGTTTTAGAAGGATATTAACGTAAAATTGATTTTTACAAGGACATTAACATAATATTGAAGTTTTGTAAGGATATAGATGTAAATCTCCCTTCTTTATATATAAAAAAAAATATAAAATACTTTTAGAATTATTACATTTTTTTTTACTTCAATCATCTATTCTAAAAACTCTATAATTTTTTGATACTAATTTTATTAATATTTTTATAAAACAATTTTTAATTTACGTTTTGATTTAACTTTTATAATAATAGTAACTAAATATTTTATAAAAATATTTTTTTCAACTTTTTTATTGACTGGAAATTTTGACGAAAAAATTTAGAGAATTTTTTCTTATAACTTTAATATGAAGTATGTAAAAATATAATCAATATATGTATAATGAAAATGTTAAAATAAATAGATTAAAGAGTTAAAATGATAAATTAAGTTTTTAGATAATGAATATTGTTCCTCTATATATAAAGTAATTTCAAAGTTCTTTAAAAAATTATCTAATTTTAAAGGAACAGTTGGAACTCAGTTTTCTCTTCTCTATCTCTAAGAGTTTTCAAAGAACATTGTTAGGACATCTCCAACCATAACTCTATCTCTATCTCTATCTCTATATATAGAGAAAATAGAGAATCTTTTCAGCATATTTATCCTCTAAATTTTTTTTCACCCCAACCATTTACTCTAAAAACCTTAACCATTTTTTTTTTAACTTTAATATGAAGTATGTACATATATAATCAATATATGTATAATGAAAATATTAAATTAAATAGATTAGAGAGTTAAAACATTAAATTAAATTTTTTAGATAATAAATAGTGTATCCCAATATATAGAGGAATTTCAATTTTCTCTAAAAATTTCTTTATTTTTGTAGGAACGGTTGGAGCACAGTTTTCTCTCCTCTATCTCTAAATATAGAGCTCTCTCATCTATTTCTAAATATAGAGATAGATAAGAGTTTTCAAGAAACATTAGAGATTAACTTATATGTTTTTAAATAACTTTGAATAATATAATATGAAAAACTTATTTAAATGCAATAATCAGTTTAAATTATGCGATCTTAAAAAGGCTCTAATATGAAGTTACTAATGTTTAATAATCAGTTTAGTTCATATAACGTTTCATTATGTGAACACGGACGGAGTTAGAGTGAAGAGGTCATACGTTCAACTCTTTACAAAAACATTTTGAACTTATAGGAAAAAAAAATCGGCTCCACCTATGTGAATGAGGAACTAGATCCATAACAAAGAGGTTATGAATACTAAGCCCATAATATATACTATGTGATATGTTCAACGAATTAGCATCACACTATATACATGTAATTGGAAATCTTAAAAATGTGTTATAGAAAATGAAACGTGGATAGTGCTTTAATTTTCGTGTTTTATATCAAATCATCCTTTTGTAGTCTCAAAAGGTATAGAAGATAATATGACACATAATTGAAGTTGATGGTTAATTACTTAACATACATGATTTCGGCTTTATTTTTTCGTTCTTTCTTTCTTGTAGCTTTAATTTTGTTAATTAATAAATCAAACTATGTTACATAAATAGCTTGACTATCTTACTACATTGATAGAAAAACAAATATATGTTTTCTTTTTTCCCGAAACGAAACATATGTTACCATGAAAAAAAAATATAAAAGTTAAAAAACTGTTAATAGTTTTTAAAAAAATATATGTCATACATCAAGTCATGATTAAGAAGAGCGAACACCAACAGTCTAACTACGGATATTGATTAAACTATATATAACAAGATTTGAATACATAATCACGAGGTTGGAAGATAGTCATGTACTCGTGTACTACTCATAGTGCTAGATTACATGCTTCTTGGTAAATACTATACGGAAGAATTAAAATAAGAAACAAATTTTTGAAAAGGTTACAAGAAATATCTATAGCCATATATTTGTGAACAAATTTATTAAGTCTAAATTTTAACACTGCGACTTTTAATTTTATACGATGAATGTGTAATTGCAGGAATATAAACAGATGACGTGCATCCAAACACTCGGAAATGCCTATAGTACTGCTCCTGAGTTATTGCCTCTCATTTAATCCGTTTTTAACACTAGACCATTTAAAAACGAAGAAAAAAGCTTGAAAGAAATGATTGACCGTGGTCTACACTTTAGACTTATTATAAAAATAAAAAGGATATTGATTGGGCATGCTTTACTAATAAATAAAACTAATTGACGGTCATGCATGAAACTAAAACCATTACTCCTTAAGTTGTTGAAAAGGTAAACTAGTTTGACTATTTCTAATCCCCATCGTCATAAATATGGATCGTTGACTATGTAAACCATCATACAATTCATAATCATGTGATATTCATAAAGAACCTATAATCAGTTACCGTATACAAATAATACATAACTACGACATTGCCTAGCAGGACCGGGCTTTAATTGGAGCGTGTAATATGAGCGATGGCAAAAGACTCAAAATTTATAGAAATCCGCTTTATAAGTTACCTTTTGATAGTCATTTTTGTTGTATCGTGGTTGTAATTTTGTTTCAGTTGATTGATTTGTTTGACCTTATTACATAAAATGAAATAGATTTCACAACTTTTAACAATTCAAAATAGAACGTTGTGTGATTCCTTTACCAAGTTAAATGACAAAAGGTAAAAAAAAAAGAAAAAAGTTTATAGATTGAAACAATGTGACGGGTTAAACATATCTAAACAAAATAGTAGGGAATAATATTTAATACATTAATTGGGTATAAAGATAAAATAAAAATGGATAAAGATGTTTGTTAGTCGACCTAACATGATATCAACCTCCATAAAAATCGGGAGGGAAAATAGGCTTTTGACATAACACATAAGTAATGCATGTGAACCAAAGACAAAATCAAATGAAAGGTATGTTTGGTTAATTATAGATATAACTTAAGTTACAAGTTGTCACCTATTGTGTTATTAATAATTTAAAAAAAAAAAAACCCAAAATATCTTTTGGAAAATGTAGAGTCAAGCAACTTGTGAGCTATTCGAGCTTATTTTGATAAAAACTTGATTCGAGTCGAGTTTAAATGTGTTTTAGCCGATTGAGCTTTAATTCAACTTTGAGCTCGTTTAATAAACGATATTGAGTCTAAACTTCATACACTTGGCTCAATTATATGAAAATGATCATTAATCGAGCGGAGCTCGAGCTTGTAAAATTACTTACAAATTGAGTTTGGCTCGTTTAAAGCTCTGTGGGTAATAATAAAATCCGTCTGTCCCATTATGATTGTCATGTTGGACTTTTTCAAGTCTTTATTTTTCAATTTTGACCTTAAATATTTTTGTTTGTATTATATATTGTTGATGCATAATATATGAATATATTGTGTTTTATATGTATTTTTCATTGGTATAATCTTCATAAAGTAATATATAAAACAAACAAAAATATTTAAGATCAAAGTTGAATAAAAAAGACTTTACAAAGTCAAACATAACAATTATAATGGAACGTAGAGAGTAAACTCTTTTAGATAATCTATGATGAACAAATTATTTCCTATTCAAAAATTATCCGTTTTGACATGTTATCTATCCAATTGTCGAACGCACAACATTTAAATGGAATTGTATTAGCCAAATTTATGTTGCAGAGAGAGTTGTAGGGGTTGAACCGTTAATGATTACCATGGATACAAATTTTTAAATTTTATTTTTTGGTGGATCATTTAAAATAAACTTCCAACTATATTAAACTCAACTGAATAATCATTAATAAATCATGTCTTTTTGACTTATGTAAATTAAGTTGATTCTAGCTGATGTGTTGTAATAATGTGAAAGAGAAAGAGTCGTATATACTTTTTTTTTGAAACGGCAAATGATTGTACATCGGAGCCTACTCGTAATATTCCAACGAGCACCCCAGGTTCGAGCTCCGCAAAGCGGGCAAACCCAGCCCCCCACGGGGGTCTCCAGGGGAAAATTCGCCATGCCTGCTGTTAAAGTAAATTTTCGTAGGCTAAGCCCTTCGTCCGGCTCCAGACGAAGGGGTGGTTGAATGAAAAGGTAGAAAAGATATTAAATGGATTCACACAATGTTTAATGATACAAAATGATTGGATATTAAATACAAAGAATGTTCTTAATGATAGATTCTGTGAATTGAATCCACTTGTGAAATAGTGATTGCCCTCTCTCTATTAACTTCTTTGTATCCCTTTATATAGTAAGCTCTCGGTTATTAACCGGAGGATAATCCTGTGGACCGGTCCGTTCCATCGGTCTTGCCCTACGTGTCAGTGACGTGGGTAGCCTTTCTTCCGCTCCACTCTGTTGATTGTGACGTGCATTTAATGATGAGGGGCGTAGGAGACAGAGCGCCGCCCACGCGCTTCCTCATTAAATGCTACCATCCCTTTGTCTTGTCTTCATTTAATGCTGCACTTTCTTCGATGCTTTCCTTTCCGGCTACCTTTCTCATGCACCTTCATCTCGCCGCTCCCTTCAGCCCGATGCCTCTAATATCATCGGTATTCATCCGGACATAGGTATCGGAAGTGGGAGTTACCCTATCCCAACATCTCCCCCCCTAGCCTAGGGAAGTGAGTATGATAGTGGGGGCCTACTTCTGATCGAATCTTCTCTAGACTATGATTGTCTGAAGTTGCTCATCGCATTTAAGAGATCATTATTACCTGTTGGCCATTAATGCTTCTGATTTGACGGAAGGGAATGACTGATTGATTTGAGGCGGTTTTCAATTTTCCTATAAATATCCCTTGATCTTTTTATTTTCATTACTCTTTCAAGTCCTTTTCCTTCCCCCTCGTGCAATCTCGCTCTTTCTCTTTTTTTTTTTTTTTTTTTTCGTTATCGCCGATTATGGGTAAGAACGATATGTTAACCACTCGTTGTGCTGTCACATCCGCTTTTTTTTCTGATTTTGTTACTGATTTTGGGTTGAAACCAGAATGGCGGGCGTGCAATCCTTCTAATGACGCCATCGTCACCCATTGTCCTGAGGGGTCCATAGCGATGTACACCCGGTTTTTCGATGCTTCTAACCTTCGAATTCCCTTTACCCGTTTCTTTCTTTCTGTTATTGAATACTACCAACTATGCCCGATCCAGATGAATCCCATGGGGATTTTGAGGGTAATTAATTTTGAGTTGCTGTGCAATGCTTTGGGTTTTCCCGCCACTTTGACCCTGTGGAGAAGTTTCTTTAGGTTAATCCGTTCGGGGGACTGGTTTACCTTGGAGCGTCGTCCGAGGATAGAGAGCGGGGGATTGGAATGTTTTACTCCCGTGCCTGTTAGTGTGAAGCAATGGAAAGACAAGTTCTTCTGGCTGGATGCTTCGGTGGCACCAATACCGAAACATTGGAGACCCATTCTGCCCGGTGCCATTCCTGATCCTCCTCCCGCTCTTTCCGAGGAAGAAACAATGCGCCGTCAGTTGATTTCTGTAAACAGAATTCCCGTTAGGACTTATTGCGAATCTGTGTTGGTTCTAGGTGGTGTGAGCCGTCATTGGGCTCCTTTGAATCTTAATCCTTCCATCCAGCTGAATGGTACACGTAAGTTTTTTCCTTCTTCTTCTTTATTATTGTTTGAATGGGGAGGCGAATTCCTGATTTTTTTTTTTTTTTTTTTTTTTTTTTGTACCTTGTAGCCCTACCTCTTCTAGATTTCTTAAAGCTTGACACTTTGACTGGAGTGACGTATCCCATGGTTTCCTTGGGAGAGAATGCTGTTCCTGTCCTGGAGCAAGGTATTGGGGATTTCATCTATCCTTCCCCTGATGTGCGCTCTTTAATACCTGGTGTACCGGCCTTAGTGGTCGATTTTTCCCCTCCGGCTGTGCTTTCCCCGGTGTCAGGGGTGGCTTCCGAAGGTCCTGGTACCCGAGTTAAGCGACGGAGGTTGTTGCTTGCTAATGGTGTTTTGGTGTTTCGAAATTTTTTCTTTATTGATGTGATTCGTGTGTGGCAGATCCTTCCTTTCATAGTGCCGGATCTAAGATGAATGTTCCTCCTGCCCAGCGAGCCACCTCTTCCCATCCTCTGTCTCTTTCTTCTTCGGATGAGTCGAATGTTGGGAAGCCCATTTTTTCAGAGAGCCGAGGTAATGGTGATGATGAGGAGGAGAAGGGGGAGAGTACACCTGTGAATTTCTTTGATGCCGAAGCCGGAGGTTCCCGCGCGCCCTGCTCGCTACGTGATGCGGAAGTTCCCTCTTCGGCCCGATACAAGCCAGGGTGGGGGGTTAAGTGTAATGACGAGATGTTTGAGTCCCATATTTGCCAAGATATGCTGAATTACTTTGCTACTCCTGCCGAATCTATTCGCTGGAGGAGTTTTCCTGATGAGGACTTAATTAAGCATTTCAATGTTTTGTTAGCCCAGTTAGCCGTAGCAGGTACTGAAACTCGTGGCCGTTTTGTGGCCTCTAGGGATTACGTTGCGCTACTGGAGGGGTTTCTTGCCCAGGAGAAGAGTCGTGTGTCGGCTTTGAAGGTTAAAGTTACGGATTTGGAAAAGGAGAATGTGAAGCTTCGGCGACGTACCAGGGATCAACTCCACAGGGCGGTACATGGTTTAAAGAAACATGCTGAGGTTCTCCATCGGGTTAAGGACCTTGAAAAACTTGTTTACGATTTGCAGGAAGTAAACAGTGAATCTGCGGTAGGACAGTCTTCCATGGCTGTGGACCCGGGCATGAAGCTAGTTTCCGTTTCTGAATGGGAAAGTCTGGTTGGAAGGGTGAAATTGTCAGAGGTTAATAATGAGAAAGCTATGGTAGGTGTGACTACGGGGAGTGAAAGGATCATTGCTGATGCTGCAGTGGAGGAGGGCATGGTATCTCTTGCTGATGAGAACCGGAGGCTTCTGGCTGAAAACGCCATGTTGAAGGAGAAGGCTACATGGCTGGTTAAAGACGGTATCAAGCTTTTCGTTGAAAAGCTTCACCAGAGTCATGAGTTTAGTGCGCCTTACGGGGAGCTTGCCACTCTGTTTTCTGGGACCGGGTATACCCTTGGGGTACGCAACGGCTTTCGGCAAGCCCGCTTGAACCTCCCTCTGCAGGCTACTCCTAATTTCGACCCTGACTCCGAGACGAAGCTGGATGAAGCCCTCGAACGGTTGCGCAATCCCACCTTTCCTTACTTGGAGACTCTTAGTCAGAGTTATGAACTGTCAGTGGAGGACTTGAAGAAGTTGGAGCCTGCTGCTCCGGTTGTTTAATGGAGTTTCCTTAGGTTTGGTATTATGTGTGATGTTTCTTTTTAAAGTTTGTATGGCTTCCGGGTACTTATTTGTGTTGTTTTTGTGGATTATGCTTCTGTTATCTTAGCACCAAGGGTGCATTCTCCTTGTATCTTTATTGTTATTTTTAACGTATTAGCGCCAAAGTGCGCATTTTCCTTCTCCGTGTTTCCATTAGTTACTTCCTTCTTCTTTTTTTTTTTGTCATATACATGTATATGGTTGTTGGGCTGGGAAGCGTCCTTCCCAGAAGAGTACTTAGACTCTCTTTTTTTTTTTATATATATCTTCACTAGGATATGCGTTCAGACTAGTGAGTGTGAAAATTTCCGTCTCTATTCGAGAGTCGGTATATTTTTGATATAAATTGAAAGTTTACAATCATTGCGCCCTAATAAAGGTAATCACCTTTTACAACCTTAGATATAACATATCTTCAACAGGAGGCTTTGTCATATCCGGGGGGTGGTCCCTCGATGTAGAGAGACCGTGAGTTGTCTTTGTGTGCCCGGGATGATGATTCCATCCCTCCTTCCCTCTGACTGTTTGTTGACGTGGGGGAGAGCATCGGTATTTCAGAGGTGAAACCTGCCGGTATCTGTCCTTTCATGCATTGCCTTGTCCTAAACTCGATTGAGTAACCTTCTAGCTCCTTGGTCCATTTTGCCAGTCTTCCTGATCCGGATATCGTTGTGAGTATACCCTCGATGGGTAGTTCGGTCATGACCACTATTGGGTATTTTTGGAAGTAACGAGGCAATCGTCTGGATGTGTGCACAAGGGCCAGCGCCAATTTTTCCTTGGGCGGATACTTTACTTCCGCTGTTCTTAAAACATTGCTCACAAAATATACCGGCCTTTGGCTTCCCTTTATTTCTGTTGTCAGCACCGCACTTGTTGTGTCGTTGGAAATGGCCAGGTATACAAATAACTCCCTTCCTTCGCTCGGGGCTGCGAGGATCGGCAGATGGTTTAAAGATTGCTTCAATTCCTGGAGGGCACCCTCTGCTTCGGTCGTCCAGATGAAATCCGTCCTGTCGATTCTTTTCTTCAATGTTTCTAAAAAGGGGAGTGAGCGTTCGGCTAACCTTGAGAGGTGTCGACTTAAACCTGCCAATCCTTTATTGAGGTTCTGTACCTCCTCTGGTGTCCCTGGAGACTTAATCTCTGTGATCACTTTTACTTTGTCGGGGCAAGCTTTGATTCCTTCTTCGGTTATTAGTTGCCCTGCAAAACTCCTTTCTATCACACCAAACGCACATTCTCTTGGATTTAGCTTCATGTTAATGTCTCTCAATTTCCGGAAAGTTTCGTCGATGTCATAGATTATGTCTTCCTCCTTACGACTCTTAATGACAAGACTGTCCACATAGGCTTCTAGGTTTCTACCTATTTGGTTACCGAAAGCTCTATCGATCAGCCTTTGGTAAACAGCTTCGGCATTTTTCAACCCCAAGGGCATCCTTCGGTAGCAGAACACGCCGAAATCGGTGTGGAATGCTGTTTTATCTTCGTCTTCTGGTGCCATTTGTATCTGGTGGCAACCCTTGTAGGTGTCTAAAAAGCACTTGTACTTGTAGTCTACTAGGGAGTCAATCTTCCAATCTGCCCCGGGTAGCGGGTAGTTATCCTTGGGGCAGGCCTTGTTGATGTTCGCAAAGTCTATGCACATCTTCCAAGGATGACTCCCATTTGTAACGTACGTTGGATTGGCAACCCAAGTTGGGCATCTTGCCTCTCGAAGGATCCCTGCCTTACTCAGCTTACCCACTTCCTCCTTACTGATCTGACAATGTTCCGGGGTCGTTGCTTTCTTTTTCTGCCGGATCGGCTCTACACTGGGGTATGTCTTTAACCGATATTCTGTTATTTCCCTTGGTATTCCCGTTATATCGCAGGGTGTCCATGCGAACACGTCCATGTTGCAACTGAGTAGTGTGAATAACTTCTCTTTGCAAGGTCGCGACAAGTGTGCTCCAACGGTAACTGTCTGTTCTGGAAATCTGGGATTAATGACAAGTTTTTCTTTTTGACCGGGGTCTGTCCTTTGTGGACCATCCGCTTTCATCGCCGAAATACGCCATTTTTCCTTCTGTCTCCTGGTACACACCGTAGCGATACCATGGGGAGTGGGGAATTTCATCAATCCATGGTAGGGTGATGGTATTGCTCCCAACTGATATAACCCGGGCCTACCAAGGATGATGTCGAACGGGGCAGGTGTCTGGACAACTGCAAAGCTCATCCATTCTGTTCTCATGCAGGGGTATTCCCCCAGTGTTAATGGTAGGGTTATTTCGCCCATCGGCCACATCATTTCGTTATCAAAACCCTGGAGTGCCGATACCGGTCTTCTTATACGCGCTTGGACGGACCTTCGGAACTTCCGGAAGAAATGTTCATAAATGACTTCGGTGGAACTTCCAGTATCTACATATACCTTTGGGACAACAGTATTTCCTATCCATCCTTCCACAACGATGGGATCTAAGGTGAGGCAACATGCGCTACCGGGAGGGAAGGCTATTTCTTGGTCCATCCATGTCGGGTCTGACTCCTTTCTTTTTAGGGATTGCTGGTTTCTTCTTATCATGTTAACGGCTCTGGCTCTGTTCCCTTGAGAGCCATCATCTTTCGACCTACGGCCGGTTTTGTTACCTTGCGTTGTCCCCTTTTTTATGTCCTTGATCAGGTGTGCGAGTTCTCCCGACTTGACCGCCTCCTCGATTTTCCTCTTTAAGTGGTAGCAGTCGTTGGTATTATGCCCATGATCTTGATGGAACTCGCAAAACTTGTCAGACTGTTTTCTCTCCGGATTTTCTATCATCGGATGAGGGGCCGTGAAGTTTTTACCCGCTTCTTCTGTTGAAAGGATCTCACATGGGGTCTTGGTGAGTGCTGTATATACCTCCTTTCGTCGGTAGTCGGTGGACACATTTGGTGTGTAAGGGTTTGGATAGGGATTTCGGCTGCGCTGTTCCGGTTGCTTCCCATCGTTTCGTTGCGGCCCTGGCCCATCTGTTCGGGTGTGATTCCCAGGTCTTCCGCTTCGGTCTTCTCGGTTGGTTTTGTTAGAACTAACTTCCCTACTCAGATTAGCTGCCTCTTTCCCTCTGATAAAATCCCTGACTCGCGTCATCATCTCATCTACGGTGTCAGGAATCTTATTATTCAAGGCCTCTATGAGCTGGGTGTTCTTTATAGCATGCATGAAACCGGAGACGCGCATGTCTTCCGTAGCGCCTTTGATTTCTAAGCTTTCTTTATTAAAACGCTCTATGAAGGCTCTGAGACTCTCATTTTCCTTCTGCTTAATGTTGTGCATCTCCACCGCTCTCCTCTCGCATCTGCGCAGCTGCATGAAATTACTTTTAAATCTGTGCTGCAAGTCTTCAAAACTGTCCACAGATTCTGTTGGGAGGCTGTCATACCAAAGCCGGGCAGATCCTAAAAGAGTTTGAACAAACATGTGGCACCACACCGGCATGGACCATTGTTCTACCTCTGCAGCCCCGGAGAAGACGCTAAGATGATCATCAGGATCTTGTGATCCATCGTACGTCTTAACGTTCGTAGGCATCTTGATTCTGGGAGGGAATTTGAAGTTTGCGATACGTTTGGTGAACTTAGTGTCCTTCGACCTTTGGTAGGGTTTTGACAAGTCATCCATTTCAGGGACTGATAGGTGGGGCGTATGCCACACGAAGGATGGGTCTCCTCCATGGTGCGTTGGCCTGTATGGCTGTTGATTGAACTGCAGGGGCTGCACCTGCTGATACGGAGGAGGCTGTACAGGCTGATACGGAGGAGGCTGTACAGACTGATACGGAGGAGGCTGTACAGGCTGATACGGAGGAGGCTGTACAGGCCGATATTGCGGAAACGGTGTCTGTGGACGCAACATACCGAAGTTAGACATCCCGGTCTCAGGGCGCTGAGTTCCACCCAAGTGCTGGGCGTTAAGGAGACTAGCAAACGCTCCTTCCTGCCTGGCGTTGGGTGCTAAAGTGGACGGTTCCCTATCGAAGGTTCTCATAGGCCTCAATAAATGGTCCTGATTCGAATGTGTGTCTGGGACGGAGTTTTCCTCCTGTTCCATGTCTGCAGCGTCCCCATAAGTGAGTTCAACGGGGTTTCCTCTTCTCCGTTCCTTCTGAGCGTGCTGGCTCATCATAGCCTTTAGGCTGTCGAAGTTTTTGCTCACGAACTCGGGCGTGATTGGGCTTGCTTGCTCGTTTGCTCCCGGGGTGAGGATGGGTGGCCCTGTGTCTTCAGCAGATTCTTGAGAGATAGATTGGGCTATTCCTTCCTCAGATCGATCTTGGGGTGCTTTTTCCATGTTTTCCTAGAATCTGTCGCTGATTAACAACAGGGTCCCACGGATGGCGCCAATGTTAAAGTAAATTTTCGTAGGCTAAGCCCTTCGTCCGGCTCCAGACGAAGGGGTGGTTGAATGAAAAGGTAGAAAAGATATTAAATGGATTCACACAATGTTTAATGATACAAAATGATTGGATATTAAATACAAAGAATGTTCTTAATGATAGATTCTGTGAATTGAATCCACTTGTGAAATAGTGATTGCCCTCTCTCTATTAACTTCTTTGTATCCCTTTATATAGTAAGCTCTCGGTTATTAACCGGAGGATAATCCTGTGGACCGGTCCGTTCCATCGGTCTTGCCCTACGTGTCAGTGACGTGGGTAGCCTTTCTTCCGCTCCACTCTGTTGATTGTGACGTGCATTTAATGATGAGGGGCGTAGGAGACAGAGCGCCGCCCACGCGCTTCCTCATTAAATGCTACCATCCCTTTGTCTTGTCTTCATTTAATGCTGCACTTTCTTCGATGCTTTCCTTTCCGGCTACCTTTCTCATGCACCTTCATCTCGCCGCTCCCTTCAGCCCGATGCCTCTAATATCATCGGTATTCATCCGGACATAGGTATCGGAAGTGGGAGTTACCCTATCCCAACACCTGCCTTAAGAGGCATGAGTTAAATTACGCTATTGCGACGACCACAAGGGTCGAACCCACGACCTCAGCCCACATGGGTATAAAACCCAGTGCATCACAACCAGCTAGGCTGGAGATCATTTGCTAGTTAGATATATACTAAACAAATTAATAAATGGTCCCATTTTTGGAAATTGACCAACAGGAAATGGCTAACCCATTCACACTGTAATAGTATAGTAGTGTGGGTAACTGGGTGCGGTTGAGTGGGCAGGTGGGTGACTGGGTGGTTCATCGGTTTTATGGTTGAGATATCCTCTTTAACTTTTTCTGGTCAAACATGAGAGTTCCACTTGTCTCCGGAAATACACGTATACCCGCCAATTCTTTCACGTTTCTCTTTTTCTTACATTTGAATTAAGTAAATTAGTTGATGAAGTTTGTGATTATCTTAATATATAAAAGAGAGAACTAAAATATTATTTGCCAAAATGGTAATCATTAGATAAGTTTATAATTTTAATTTAAATTATTAGATTATTTTGATGATATCATTCTTAATAATTTCATATTAACCCTTTTAATTTTAATAATTTCAATAATTTCAATAATTCTTTTCATACAAATACAAATTATTGGTATAAAAAAGAAAATAAAATTATTTTATTATTTTACGAGTGTTTTGCGTATAAATAGAAAATATATCATATAAAAAAATCTTATGTTCTTTTTATTCTTTCTATTTACTCATGATTTTTAGTTTTTTACATATTATAATTATTTATATTTAAGGTTTTTGCGAATTACGTCGTAAATGTTTTCTTTAACTCAACATTTGTTAACCTAATTATTTTTTTACATGACTAATAGTTTTCTATTAATCTTTTTATATAGGTTTTATGTTATTTGTTAACATTATATTTTTTCGATATAATTATTCACGTATTACGTGGGTCAATAAGCTAGTTTTTGAAATATTAGAAGTAACTTATGTTTTACTAATTTAATTAGAGTTTTCATTTGAATCTTTCAAATATTTAGTTATGTATCAAGAATATGTAACTAAAAACGAGTTATTACCAAAATTTGGTTATTAGTTTGAAATGGGTTCTAATATGTTAAAAGTATATTTGACACAAATAACTGGAGTTAGATGCTAGAGATAGAGATACGAGATGGAGCCTAAGAGCTGGATTTTTTTTTTTTTTTTCATTTTTGAAAGTTAGTTTTAGAAGATTTTTATTTCGGTGTTTTTCGAGTTTTTTGTTCAAAGAAAAACTAAACCTCTAACATCCAAACAATTTTGTTTTTTCTATTTATAAACTTATTTTTTTGAAAACGAAATGCTCTAGCAACTAAACGCTCCAAAACCTGTTGCCAAAAAATACCTTAAATGTTATGATTATTAATCATGTTGGTATAACTCTTCTGATAGCTATTTTGGGTAACTAACATGTACCAAACCTATAACAAAGGCAGAATGTACCAAACGAAAACAAGGAAGATGAGCAAAGTAAACTTGTTATGGTAAACAAAAGATGTAATCGATTATACATTCGTGCAAGGAAGGGAATTGATGTTCAAAAATTGAATATTTTTCCGTTGTTGTATTCATAAGCTGTTTTTTTTTCCTAACAACTTACCAAGCAAAGTATATATAATATTGATCTCAAAACTTATATGGAATCATTTTGTTTCAAATAAAAAGAATTTCTCAATAATCGACGGATGATGATAATAATAATCCATGCCATACCCTTGTTTAGCTTGTTCATCTAGTGAGACAAACATAAACCCTTCCTGGGATATGACAAGTTTTGTAATAATTTATAGTAATTTAACCTAATTAAGAACTAATTAGGTATAACAATCTCTTTACTTATAGATACATCCTAGTCATATTAATCAAAGTAGGCTACCGGTTGGAATGAATGGCCAAAACATGTCATTTGTGTTTAGCTGATTCTATTGGTTCTGTTTGGTTTATAACTCATCATACGTGCCTAATCCGTTCAATAAAAACCTTTATCATGTTACGTAATATTCAATAAACGAACTTGTTTTGTTACATCTTTATTAATGAGAGAATGAAAGGACATACGAACAAAGAGTCAAAGATTTAGTCTAAAAAAAAAGTTGTTAAACATAATTTACGAGATTATTTTTAATGTATTCAAACACGTCTAGATATATGTCATACGCGTATTAAAAATAACAAGTCATTCATTTAAATAACTTTTTATGTATATGATTGGTGTCTGTTGTATAACACCATTATATATGTCTGAATAATTTTAAAATAACTAACACCTACATTTACCAAAATCCAATAGCTAGTTTTTAAGACATAAAATTATAAAAATCAAACAGAGTGAATATCATGGATTTAATTCTTTAACTTTATTATATACTTTAATCGTCTCTACTTATCAGAGTAAATTATCTGAATGATATAGGTGACTGTATTCAAATTTCACGTAAACTTATTAAGTTAAATTATGTTAAATCTTTATTTAAAACGTAACATCAATGGTCTTAAAACGTAAATGAATATTTTAGTAAGCTTTGGTATCTATAAATGAAACAAACTACAAACAACTATCACGCGAAAAAGTCTTCCCACTACTCTACTCTCTCTCCCCCCTCTCTTTGTGTGTATAAAAATTAAAGCTAACTCGGAATTCCTTCCAAAATACAAAAACACACAAACTTTGTGTGAACAACACAAGATGGTTGAATTCATGAAAGCTAAAACAGCAATCGCAATAGCCGATACGGTTTGTTTTTACTGCGCGATCGCGATAATTACCCTCATGCTAACGGGTGCTTTTAGAGATGATCAAAATTTCAGTTATTCTCTAAACACCTCCACCAACAGCAACAACGTTGTAGGATCAAACACGCTGCCCGTGATTAACAGAAGACCGTGCGACGAGATATATGTCGTTGGAGAAGGCGAAACACTTCACACGATAAGCGATAAGTGTGGCGACCCGTTTATAGTTGAGAAAAATCCACATATTCATGACCCGGATGATGTTTTTCCTGGGCTTGTTATTAAGATCACTCCTACTTATGCTACATAGTAAAAATTAAATTATTATTATCAACTTTTTTTATACTTTTTTTTTTTCGGTTTTTTGTTTGGGAAATTTGGTCTCCCTCGTTATGTAACTGATGTGGAGAATTGAAATCGTAGTATATTAGTTTTTGTTTTTATTTTTTGTATTTATGTGAATAAAATATTGAGTGTTTAAATTTTTTAATTCTTTAATGTTCAAGAAACTGCTAGTTTTAAAGTAGTAATATAATCCAATTTACTAATACTTAAATAATCATAATTACTTCTCTTGTTGACTAACTGATTATTTAATATTAATCACTTTCAAAACGCAACATTACACAACTTTTAGAGGGTGTGTTTGGCGTAAGTAGCTGGAGCTTGAGTTTAGGCTAGAGCTGGAGCTTGAGCTTATGATCGGGGCTGGAGATTATTTATAAAGATGAAAAACATATTTGGTAAAGTATGTGGAGGTGGATCTTATTAGTGTAAAAAAACATAAAAAAGGTATATAGAAATATGTAATTTAATTAGTATAAGGGGTATTTATGTAATTTTATTTAACATAAACTCAAGCCCCTTTCATAAGTTACTTCAAGTAGTTTATTGTTTTTTGGTTTATCGGGACTTATATTTTTAATAAGTCCTTCAAACCAAACAAGGCTTATGAAGGAGCTTATAGAAAACGATAAGCTTAAGCTCTTATAAACCTCCCTATCAAACATACCCAAAATCCTAAACACCTTCGTCCTAATATTACTATCCCCCTTTTCATTTTATCATATTTCAAAATAAGTGTTCCTTCAAATTTCACCAATCGAAAACTTTGAAATGTTAAAAATATTAGTATTTTATTGGTTAGAAAGTGTAATCAATTCAATTTTATTAAATATGTGTATTTTGTTTGTGAACAACAATTTTAGACCGAAGGTATATTTTCTAATATGTTTATATCACAAATTATAATAACTTGTGATTCTCGTTCACAACCAAAACAAGTTATCGCAAAGTTTACATAAAACCCAAAATTGGCTTCATTTTTAACTTTTAAACCGTTTGGTGTCTTTGTTTTGATACCATTTGTATCACCTACAACATAAGGTAATAGAGTAGCAAATAATTTTCTAGTCTATGATACCGATAATGGAAATTATTTACATTCCTGTTGAATACAAAATGATATGTCACATGGTAAAAAAGTTGATGGAAAAATAATAAAGCCTTGGTCAAAAGTAGATATTGGTAAAAGGTGAAATAAAGTTATTTTCTTTTTTGCTATAAAAGGATGTTGAATGAAAAGGTAATTTATCCATTACAAGTTATAACAAAAGCGACTAGGTTTATTTACCTCTCTATTATTTATTATTCTTTTATGATGTACATCAATATAAGATAAATTAATAATTGAACATATGAGCAAATCACTCAAAATCTTCGTAAGTACTAGACAGAATGATATAAAACATCTTTCCACCATAATATTGTGTGGTCCAACACTCGAACCCTCCATTAAAGCTACTTTCATTGATCTTGCAACCCAACGGCGAACCTCTTTAATGTCGACACCAAACTGAGAATTGCAATACATGATCAACGTTTAAAAAGAAATGAAAAAATGTCAGCATTTCATCCTTCAATTCGGTTTATTACTTGTAATATGTAAGCAATGCCGAATCTTGGGGAGTGCACTATGAGCGATCCCAAATAGTCCAAAATATGTAGGGGCACGTTTCTTGTTAACACATAGTATATGAATAGCCGTTGTACTAGTAAAAGAAATCTCGAGTTCTATATATCAACGTAAGAAAAAACTACTACGTTACTGTTATTTTGTTTGTTTAATTTTAATGATCAATATTGTAAGGAATCTAAATTTGCTTTTATATATATATATATATAATTAGTTACTTTTTTCATTTGTTGTACATATATGGTATCCGAAATCTCAAGCCTAACTATATAAGTTTATTTTTCTAATAAATTAAAAGTCACTCCATTACTTTATGATGTATTCAATACGTTAGAAAAAGATAAGTTACTGAGATCCGATAAGATTATATAATTGATGCTCATTCAAGTCATATAATTTTTTGTCCGGTTGACCTTGGTGTTATTTTGTTATCATAAGTGAAAAATAATATTAGAGAATTTTTAATCATGCATGAGATCGAAAAACATCTATCACATAAAAATAGGTTATTAATTATTATATGAAAATAATACTAAAAAACCCACCAGTATTACAACTCTTGTAAACCACAAATACATCAGACTTTATACTTTCCCGTGGTTCTAAAGTTTTCTTCTAATTTAACGAATGTAAAAAAATAAATTAACTTTTCCATGTAATTATATACGTATCCTTTATCAGCATATAAATAAAATGTATGGATATTTGATACTTGTATTACCAATTTATACGTATATGATTTTAATAGTTTGATTTGTCGTTCAAAATAATTACTAAACCCGGAATGGGCCGAATGGGATCGGCACCAGATCCCACCCTCACGCAATAAAATTTTGTCAACTTTCCATGATTCGATCTTTCATAATACGACGACTACTATCTTTAATTGACATGTAACCATACTGATACCTGCCTCTTATTTTGTTTCTTTCTCTCTTTTAGTCGTTTTCCAACTTAATTAATCACTTACTAATCACCCGTCTAACCAATCAACTTCGATCAAACCAATATAATTTTGTTACGCTAATCATTTTGCACATATACATCTATCATCCTTCAAGGCCTCGACCAACACTTTTTCATCTATGCTACAACTTCATGATATCAACAAAATAAAGTATACCGTAGAGGCTTCTTATTAATTAATCGAACGATGTTCAATTCAGATTAACGGAAAACTAGAAAAGTGAGTCAAGCCAAACTCGAGTTCGCCAGTTTTCAAACCTGGCTCGATAACTTTAGTTTAAGGTTTAAGGAAACTAGAAAAGTGATAAGACTATAGATGTTTCAATCATTCCATAAAATTGATGTATTATTAATTTCCTTGCTTATACTTTGAGATAATGCATATATTTTTCATATGTTTGTAATGATAATGTTAGTGAAAGCGCCACTTTGATTTGTCTAGAACTGAAAAATGATAATTATGCTTTTATATTATTATTCAATTATATAGTTTTTGTTGTCATCATTATACTATAATATTCATAATAATTGATTTAATGAGTTGACATGCTTTTATAGTTGAAATGAGTCTTTTAGACATCACTTGTATTTTAAAATTTCATAGTTGCCTTAGAAATAAACGGTAGTTCGTACTCATTGTTGCATTGAAATATTTATATTATCCACCATCGTGACAATTACATGTAAACTTAAATGAGGGGATCTAAGTTGTATAACCATTATAATAAGAGATAAATCACGTAATAAAACAATCAAAAATTAAGATAAGTATGTGATCCTTGACCTTCACCTTATTGATGTCCACAACCGCTAGTCTATTATCCTAGAGACTATATTTCCCGCGATACCATAATACACTTCATAATAAACTAAATCAACTCTCCAAACCACTTTATACACACCAAAACGCTTATTTCCTCATTTCATCCATCAAAAACTCAATCAAACCCCAAATACCATTTTAAATGAAAACCGTAATTCCAAAAACCCATCTCATTTGCATCAAGGCCACCTCGTTTAAGCAATTTATGTAGCAAAACATCATCACATCTTGATACCGCAAAATATAAACTCAACGGCACATCCATCCTTCCTTGAGACAATATCTAACAATACTGCTTCCATTACCCATTTTGTATGAGAACACAACCCGGATCTTTATGTGAAATATCACAATACACAACAAAGTTCTTGTATTTCTCTATCAAAATAAAATAAAATAAAATAAATAAAATAAAATAAAATAATGAGAAAAAGAAATAGAAAAACACATGGATAAAGAAAGAAGGAATATGGGAATATTAGATAACTATATAATCTATTTTTGGTCAATTCGTTAAATAAAGCTACTCATTCACTTCACGCAATTAGAATTACACCTCATCAAATACAAAAACATTAATAAATAGCATCATCATCGTCATGTTATCATCCTACTCACCTTGATGGCTTGATCATTCATGCATTATTTAAAAATAAATAAAATAAAAAAGAAAGTTGATTCCATTATCAAATTGAATGAATTAAATTAAAAGATTGAAACTAGGCATATACTATATTTATGGGAAAGATTGACTTCCAATAAGCATATATAGGTGTTGCATCTTTAGAGCTTAGAATTTGGACCAGTAAAATAAGCATGCACCATTTGTTAAAACATCTAATCTTCGTAGCCATCATTTTTGACAATTACTTTATTTTTTTATTCATGTTTTCTTACTTTAAAAATCCTTTTTAAGAACAATAAACAAAGTATACATGTATACAAAATTTGCATTCCTAAAATATAGGGAATGATTATTGAAATTATTGGGATTATTATTTTGAATATAACATCATATACTCTATAATTATATGTATCTTTAATTTTTAATATATAATAAAATAAAAGATTTAAATGCCAAATTACACTTTTTTGATTTCAGCCTTTAGATCAGATTGATGATTTCATCAAATACTATTTTCACTTTAAATTCTCTTACAATACATAATTATATTCTATCTTTCATTCCATCTCCACTAAAATAAAAAATATAATTCTAATTTATTTATAAATCACTCAATTTGGACTATGATTTACTTTACTGTTATTCTAAAAACTCATAATAAAAAATATCAAAATATGTGTAGAATTGTAAATATGTATATGTTATTATAACTATAAACATGTGTAAACGTAAAGGTATATATGTTATTATGTGTGTAACATTGTCTTCTCATAATTACTTAAAATCTACATAAATATGAAATTTTCGATTTAATTTTTATCTTTTTTCGCGTTATCGTGGGACAATAATCTAGTTAAACATATATGCGAAAGCTACATGTATATTAAGATAAATTCATGGGAAATTATGAATATCTACGAGGCAAACTGTTCCAAAAGATCTACAGAGTGTGTCCTATTGATATATGTGATACAAACAAATTTTGAGTCTTTCAATAAGCAAAAACAACGTCTAGAAGATATAACATAACATAAACTCAACATCAATAATATATGAGACATATGCATACTAGATATAGATAGTTATTAGATGCGACAATTTTGACGTTTCTACCTAAAAGTAAATATCGTTAAACAATAACTATCTCACGATTACTCAGAAGTAAATTTTAAGATCTAATTGAAATTTAACATGTCACGTAGGGCGAAAGCCACGTAAATACGATGTTTATGTGTAACATTGTAGAATCTTCAAAAAGGAAAAAAGATTATAGTTATATTATAGCATAATCATATTTAATACATCAACGATTTTTAAGAAATACCCTTATTTGACATATGACTTTTGCATTGGTTTAGCCATCTATTAATTAGGGAAGAAAAAATAATACAAGAATCTTAAAACTTGTTTGACTTGTATAATCTAAACAAGTTGTAAAACCATTCTTTTCAATTAGTAGACATGCTTCCCATATATTTAAGAAAGAACCCTTGTGTAAAACAAATTGCAATACCATTGTTTTCAATAAAATTGTATTTGTATTGCAAGATCAAATCGGGATCAGAAAATCATACAAACTAGTGTAATAATCTACAATATATAAAAATTGAGTCCTTGAAAGAAGTAATGATACAAATTAATGATAATGATAATAATATAAATAATTGTAAAAATTTAATCTATAATAATATATAAACCTTTAACTAATTTTAGAATTTGTGACAACGATAAAAATTTAATCTATAATAATAATATACAGACCTTTAACTAATTTCTTTTAAGTGTGTATTAATACTAAAAATGTTGAATACTATTTCATCAGAAAAGAAAAGAAAAAAGTTGAGTACTAAAACGTTGAGTCATTATAATAAATAATAGTAATAAATAATTTATTATTCGAGTTTAAAATTTGTTTAACTTAAATAATGATATAATAAATGATAACTAATAAATTATTAATAAAAAAAAAGATAAAAAGTTTTGTCATAAATCATATTTAAGTTTAATCATAAATAACTAAAAAAAACGACCAAAAGTTTGTAATAAATTATAGTTTAAGTTTAATCAAAAATAATTAAATAAAAAATTAATTTATTTTTAAACTCAATATAAGATGAAAAGTTTTACATTAAATTATAATAAAACTATATTTATAAGAAGTCTTTTGATTTATTTAAAATTTATAACCTAAATACTATAAATTGCCAAAATTATATTACAATTGTTATGGATAGAATTTTTATCTCTGATCACATATGATTGTAGATATACTAAGGCATCACAACGGACTCCATGATCACGGATCACAGACAAGCTAATGATCACTAATCCTATTTATTAGCATTCTTTTATATATTATAGTCTTGTGTTCACATGTATTACGACTAGCTGTTTATAGCCGTTAGAGACTAAGTTCGGGTCAAAGCTTAAAGACATGAAGAGAACGTTGAAGAAATAGTCTTTGAAGGATCGTAGATATTTCGGAACTGAGACAATCCCACCTTTTTCGCTATAGTTGTTAGTTTCTTTTAGTTATAAATAGAGGCAAAGATTGATATAGGAAAAACACACAATCTCACCGGAAACCACACTCAAACACTTAACATCGATCATTTGTGCTCATACTTTGTACTTTTTACCGTCTTATTAATAATATAAGCAAAGGCAAGGGATTATTATCCTTCTTGAGGTTTTATGCCGGCAATTTAAAAGGATTAAGGGCTTTCCTCGTAAACCAATGTGTTCATTTACTATTTACGCATATTTTTGTTAAGTTTATTCAAAATGTCGTGTGATCACTATTGAGACCATTACAACACCTCACCTCACTTAACTGATTTGTTCAAGAAATTATTCTAAGTAGTTTTTAGTCAAAACAATAATACAAATACTCAAATGGGTATAAACCAAAACAACCAAACAAGGATATCATGTTTTCTTGATGAACCACATAAAAGCATTATGAACCAAAACTATCAAAATGATATTGAAAAACCAAAAAAAAATATTATATGAAGGACGGAGAAGGTCGTGTCAAAAATGCGCTGTAAGACGTAGTTTCTACATCATAGTTTTTATCATAATTATATTTGGTCATAATCTTCTATTTGTTTTCAATTATTGAAAAAATTGTCACATGCTTTTGAGTATTTTGTATATATTTACTATGATTTTTTGTTCAATTATTATTTTTTAGTGTATATAATTGAATGATATTATTATTTTATTTATCAAATAATAGTTTAATTATAATTTATCTTTAATCCCATATTAATTTGTATAGTAAAGAATGTAAAAAAAGAAAGTGGTTATGAATTTTGTTTAAGAGTATTCTTTAAATTTAGAATTACTATGTAATCATACAAAGATATGTATATAATTTTAAAAGAAATAACATGGACTTACAATTGTCACATATATTAACAAACTTTAATCAATTTTAATAAATCATATATTTAATTATCTGTATGAAATTTAAAATATATAATAAAAACAACACGACAACATGTCTAAGATATCAAAAGAATTTAGTATCAAACTAAACTCAATATTTTGTAACATATATAAAATAAAATGTTAAAATTACAACCCATGAATCGCATGGGTCGAAAATAATAGTAATTTATAAAAACTTAGATTACTTAATTGGGGTAGCTAGTATTGATTTTGATTTTGATTTTAATTTGGTTGGTTGAAATTAAATATTTTATCAAATATACATTTCTTAAGTGTTTTAGAAGGTTAGATAATTTTATATTTAGTTTATTTTATTAAAGCAACCTAAATTATATTATTTATTATTTTCTTTGATTTAAGAAAAGATTGAATCAAACAAAGATCTTATAATCATAATATCAAAATCAAGTACCTACTAAAATCATATGTTATTATGGTCCCTATTCAAGATAAGATCGTTTTTATTAAACAAAATTATAACCTTATAAGATCATAATCTTAACACCCTTTGTCGATAATAACATATAAAGAGTTGATAACATACAAGATGACAATTAGTTACTTTGGTATTACCCATTTACTAGTTGAAAAAAGCAAGTCAACAAATTAAGCCAAAATAGAACGGCATAACGTCGTCAAACCCAATACTCTAACGCCACATACACGCCCACCGAATCATCTCTATATATAAACCCACACTTTCATCCCATATATCATCATCTATATATTTTCTCTCCGATCATTTCATGGCTTCATCAAGAGGACATGTGTGCTACACCGATGCAGCGCGCTGGTACTGTATCGTATTCCTCGTGTTCCTTGTCTTGTTAGCCTTTTTTACAAACGACAACTCTTTGAACAAGAAAATAAACCATGCTTCTGGTCATGCTTGCGACGAGATTTATGTTGTTGGAGAAGGTGAAACTTTGAACACCATAAGCGAAAAGTGTGGTGATCCGTTTATCGTTGAAGAAAACCCGCATATTCATGATCCGGATGATGTTTTCCCGGGGCTTGTCATCAAGATCACCCCTTCGGGTTCCCGCAACAACAAGATATAGTTCATACACCAACTTTTTATCATCCTAAAGAAATAGATTGTTCTATACTTTTTAGAGTTAGTAACTTATTTGTGATTTTTGTAGCGAACTTCATACCGATACGAACTTTACTTTCTTGGACATAAATAAAAATTTATATATAATTGATTTGCTCTGTATTTGCTTCTTGGAAATTTGATCATATACATGTAAGATTGATCGATAAAAAGAAAAAGATGCTACAAAGTTTTTTTTTCTTTCACCCTGTTTATATTTATTTTTAACAAGACTCAAACCTTCAACTGTAAAACATACACACACATTTTATCCACATATACCGTCATACCAAAAACATTTTGGTAAATTAGATTTCGTATGTGTGTTTTCTTTACCGGAAAACTTTTATAAAATAGGGACATATTTTTTGAAATGATCTAGTAAGACAATTATAATTTTTATTTTATTTTCTATTAAACGTGATAATTAAAATTTTGAAAATGGATAATTTGGTGGTTATAGTGGACAAAAATAATTACCGCATAGGGTAAAAAATAAATTAACTTAATTATAATAACCAAAGTAGCCTATTATCATAACTTTAAGGACCATATTGAGATACAAGTTAGACCATTCTAAAACTATGCAGTTTTTCCATGTTTATTCAATAGCTTAGTTATTATATTATTTGTCTTTTTCACGAAATTAGTCTAAAATCTTATTGTGGTCATAATATCATCATTATAGGTTTTAGACACAAATTAGTCGGTAATCGGCACACTAAAGAAAATTATAAGAATTATGTTATGGAATAGAAGAATGGATTTAATTGTTTTTTTTTTCTGGTAAAACAAACCGATCATAATTTCTTAACAGGCTGAGAGAAAACCCAGGCCCATATCTAGTTAATACCATTTCAAACATGGGCCACACTTGAATGATATATATATCTTTTTCAAATCTAAATCATAAACCGAGCCAATCAGGTTCTACCTGGTTGGTAAGAGGTTTTCCTGGTAAATGAGAGGTCTCGAGTTCGAGCCTCTCCAGAGGGTTTCCTCTTGGGCGAGCATGGGGGTGGCCGGTAATGGTGGCACGATGATACTCCATTACCGGCCCGTAGGAGATTTGCCGTTTCAAAAAAAAAATAAAAAAAAATCATAAACCGAACTTCATTTCGTCTATATATTCTTTAGAGTTAATTACATAAATCGTTTCTATGGTTATTAAAAATTATGGATTTCGTCCATAAGTATAAAAAGTTGTATAAATCATCCACTTTTAGAAACCTCTTTTCGTCCCTTATTTGTAATAGACACTCGTAATAGAGACAAACGTTAGGGACAAAATCTGTAAGTGGGGGAAAACCTTGAGGACGAAATCCGTAATTGGAGCAAACCCGAGGGACAAAAAGGATAATTACTTTCTAAAATTGCACAATTTATGCAACTTTTTAAACTTATGGACGAAATCCATAACTTGGGATAAACCCTAGGGACGATTTATGTTATTAACTCTATTTTTTAATATTTTCAGCCCAAAAATTCTAAAGAAAACTTTAACGTATTTTTTTTAGACCACATTTGAATTTTTTTTTTTTTTCCGAAAGGCATGTATAACAGTTCGGGGTTCCAGTGACATCCAATTGGACAATATATAACCCACTGACCCACACACCCTCACAAGGAGGAATCTCACTTATCTCACAAGAGAAAACCTCAGGCGAGACTCGAACTCGAGACCTCTGATATTTTACATGAACGACAATTGTAGTGGCCATCGCAACGTTAGATGAGATGAGTACTCGACTGTTTCATCAAAAATTTCCACTCGTCAATTTAGTTGATCGATAGTTTAAATAATCATTTGAAATTCCAACAAGATAATTGATGCTTTTGCTTTTGAAAAATAAACGTACATCATTTTCGATGATCTTTTGTGTTATCATTTCTTAAGGTTTTAAGTTTGTGACATTTTAATTATCTAATAAAAGTCATCACGGGGATGACTCGCATAACTTAATTGATTAGGTTCCAAATCGTTAAAGGTATTTTGTTTGCTTAATTCGTTCTTATAGAGTCATATTCTAACCGTGTCTCCCAATGTATACGAAAACTCATAACCATCTGTACATCATTGTGTAAGTGTTAGATGATTAAATGAGAACATGATCATATTGTGTCTATTCTCACTCCAACCCCGAGTGAAAGGACATTATTCGGTCTCTTATTATACAACTACTAACCACTTTCTACATTGGAACACTTAGTTGTTAACTATATAGACTATTGTTGTGTTTATTCTACTTTCCCTTTAAATTTTGGTGAGAACCTTTATGAATCTGTTACCTTACTATTGGCGTTGCCGTTGGACCCCCGCCAGAGGCGCTTTTTCTAAGACCGGAGGCACGAACTCACTTTATCCACACCATTTTGATTATTGACATATACGTTTGCAAAAGAGTACACATTGTATGTATTAATCCACAAACTCGTTTAAAAGTCGATATACTTTATTACATAAAAATGTATAACAAATAACTAATCACCAAATCAAAAGAAAACAAAAGATAACCTTCTATTGACAAAACTATAAAACTTAGTATATGCCAAATGTGGTATTTGTCAAAAGAAAAAAAATTATCAACATGCAACCCAAAAAGTTACATTTGCTCACTTGAAGGACTAAACTTTGGAATTTTAGAATACGACAAGCTTAATGAAGGAGTGTTTGAATGAAATTCGAGAGTAGTTGAACAATGGTTTGATTTGTAATATAATGTAGATCGTTAATGATATCAGCTTTGACTTTTTAATTCTTTAACATAAATCTACAATATTCTTCTCTTATTAAATTGCCTAACTGCCTATGAATTTGTGCAAAAAAATATTTTTTTAAGCTTAGTGGGTTTGGTGAAGTGATCCAGTCCATGATGTGAGTCGGCTTTGGGCTTCCAATCCAGCAGACTCTCTTTGGTGCCTTGTGCGCTGGCACTTTCCTGACGCGTGCGTTTCTTATTTTTCTCCACGTGTCCTCTGCGTTGTCCTTGATTTGCTTCGTTCTTCAACTGAAGCTGCTCATTTCTTCTTCCTGTGTTTGCAATCGACTGTGTCTACAATCGAGGAATTAGCGTGAGCTGTGATTTTTCCCTTATTTATGTTTAATTTTGATAATAAGAGATTACTGATTAGTATGATTTGATAATAATCGATTTATGAGTTTGTGTTAATTCGATAACAATCGATTCCGTCGCTGCTACGGTTTTTCGTTAATTTATGTTTAGATGATTTGATAACAATAGATTTATGAGCTTGTGCTGATTTGATTACAATCAATACAGTAGTTGTGATTTGCATGATTACTTTCAGGAGATGTCGGTTAGGTAACATGTTGGAATTGTTTAGGGTCTGCGAATGTAAGAATTGGACTAGCTCAACAGGATATACCTTTTAGTATTCCGAGTTGTATTGCTCGGCGTACTACCGGAGCTAATCAATCACCGAGAACAAATGTACAAGATCAGGTAGGCTTCGTATACGTTTTAATAAGTGTTCTGTTTATCTTTTTACTGCGTATTTCAGATTGCTTTTATGCTTCTCTACTAAACGAAACTGATATTACTTACTGATATAGAGTATAAAACACGAAACAAGTTTACGTTATAAGAAAGTATGTATTGATTTTTGGAAATATTGTGGCGAAGTTTATAGATGCTTAATTCTCAAGTGACAACAGTTCAACATGTGGAGAGGGAGAAAGCTTATGACACTGTAAGTGATCTCGAGTTTTCAATTTTTATTTTCATGTGCTTGAAGCTGTTATTTATTTCTTTTTATTTTGTAGATTGCGTCGTTATTGAAAATACCGTTTCTTGATGTACAAGTTGTAAACAACTCTAGCCAACGAAAGGTAGACAGGTTTACTATGCGTTTTCTTTTCTTCTTCTTATTTTCTTCATTATTTTATGGTATCAAATAGAAAACATTTTGTTGAAGGTTAACAGTGAAATTGGTTCTTGTGTAGACGGGTCGTGTTGATGTATCATCTCAACAAAACAATAAGAAAGAGACTGCGTTTCCATGGACTGATGTGTCCCAGAAAAGTTCAGTTTCACCGTTACCATTAGGTAAACGTTTAGCAATTTTTGCCTACTGTTTATTCCATTAGTTAATTTTAACAAAATTTGGCAAAAAGATAATTCTACCCCTGTTAGTTATCCTTTTCAACTAAATGTGATCAAATGTATATTATAAAAAACTTGAGAATATGTGATGATTGTCACTCTGCTATGAAATTAATCTCGAAAGTCACGAATAGAGTAATAAATATAAGAGATGCTAATCGTTTCCATCGCTTCCATGGTGGAAGTTGCTCATGTGCAGATTACTGGTGAATAACACATTTCCATCACCCGTGACTTATAGTCAATCATCAACATCAAGTGTTAGACGCCGTTCAAGAAATATAGCAAGAATATCAAGTGTTGCGAGGACCGAGTTGCTTATCACTCCAAAATTTTAGAGTGTTCAGGCTGGACGTTTCATGCATTCTATATAAAAGGTATACTCGGATATTTCTTAAGAGGTATTTGGTCGTGCGTTTTAAAATAGATTTTCTGTTAAGAAATTATAAAAATCAGATGCTCAGATGTGATAAATCTTTAATTTGTTTGAATATTCAAAGTCACTTTTAAAACACAAATTCTAACACCCCCGAAATATGCTACAAATCTTTTAATTGTATCAAAGTTATGAAACTAAGTCGTTGTTGTCGTCTTTTGCAGACCTGGTGAGTTTTGTGAAGGTCTTGAGGATTTTGTTTGCAGTAAAATAAAGTGAAGGGAGGGGAGGTGGATTAAAGACACTTCTGTTTGTTACTTCTATACGGAAACTACTAAACGAAGGTATATATTCAAGTGAATCCATGACTTTTTATAATCAGTTATGGCACAGATATTTAAATAGTTTACATAGTTTTAGCTCATGGAGTTATCGGAAAGGATCCTTTGAATTGATAACCTTCGATACAATTACAAAGCCTCCGCAGAAACTGATTTATCATAATCTAAAAATATATATAAATAAACCAGAATTCAAAATACTCGGAATGGAATAAGCCCGAGTTCTTTCCAACAAACGTTCTCGATGATACTAACCTCAGATGTTCATACATTATACATATTAACCTCAGAATATATTGTATGTTCATACAATATATTCTTTGGTATATGTTTTTATCATTAACTAGAAGAACTCTGTCAACGATGGATTCAGGTATATTTATGGATCCCTTTTGACTTGAATAAATAGTTACAACGGTTCAAAATATAATGTATATCTCCCTTACTTGCTTAAATCACAGTTAGGTGCTTTTTATCCTTTCGCAAGGGACCATGCTGAAAAATTTAGCACACGACAAGAGCTTTATCTTTGGGATTCAGTAGCTGCACCATCTCGGAAAGTGCTTCGACTACGGTACCTAATGCTTCCCTATTTGAACACATTCATTTGAGCTCTATTAGATAAAGTATCATATTGGTAATTTCATAGGTCAAACTAATAATTCAGTTAAAGGGACGTGAAAACGACTTCAAAAATAATGCTATTGAGCTTATAAGACGTATTCGTGATGGCATAGGGGAGGTACGTTATATGCTTTCTATTCTTATTTGGAGTTAATCAGAAAATAATGTTTGAAAAAACCTTATGAATATAATGATTATAGTTTTCTTAGAGAGAAAACGCAGTTCTGTTTAGAAATTCGTTCTGTAAACGCATAATGTGTTTGAACGTGCATTCCCAAACATACTTTAATGAATGAAATGTAAATTGAAAAATCAAACAAACTTTATTTTTGAAAAGTAGTTATATGTGTTTTTATCAGTTGTAAGTGCTTCTCGATGTAATATTTTGTGAATTATGTTCAGCTATCAAATAGAAGCTTTAGAGCAAGCAATCAAACAGAACACAATAGTGTTCTTGGAAAGTGGTTCAGGGAAACATTGATCGCGATTATGCTTTTACGCCGCTACGCACATCTTTTACAAAAACCATCGCCATTTATTGCAGTTTTTTTGGTACCCACTGTTGTGTTAGTAAAACAGGTATAAAACTCAGCCATTGACTTTTTCTTTGACTTTTGTTTTTAAAGAATGATGTTGTTTATTCTAAAAAAATTTCATCCGAAAAACGTCGGGTAGGCAAAGTTAAAATTAATCTCAGTAATCGACATTTTAAGTTTCTTTGGATGGAATTTGATTCTTAATTTTGTTTAAATTGATGATTAGGGATTGAAGACCGAGAAGAACTTGAAGTTTCTACTCCAGAAAGTCTTGAAGCAAAGTACTGAATATTATGAGCAGGCATGTAAATATTTTTTTAAGATTAATAATTTAATATTTAGCGTTATCGGTCACCTTTTTGTCTTGCTATTAATAAAATACAACCCAAGTTGACCCGTTTTCACAAACTTTAATCGTTTTTTGTTTTATGGCTTCAAAACAAAATTGTTTTCATGAAATGAAATATTATTCGATCCTTTTCAGGTGGAGCATTTGGAGGGAATAGAGGAGCACGACCAGTACCACCGGAAAAAGGAGTGTTCCCATTGGACCATTTGCACTTATGTGACCTGGTATACCCTCACACCGAACATTGTTTTGTGAAATAAATTCAGAGGTGACGATTTCAACCCGTTTAACTATGTGATGTTCGATTTGGTTTATGTTTATATTTAACGGGTCAAATGTAGAAATTAAAAAAAAAGAGAAAAAACATAAAAGGAAACGGGTCAACCAGACCAGGCCTGCGACCTGTTAAATTTATCCGTTTTTTACTTGAACTCATTTTGATTACACGCACATTAACTGTCTCCTTTTCAGGATAAGAAAGAGTATATAAACTGTCTTAAAACGTCTGGGCATAAATCTGAGATATGTCGACACTTTTGAAAGAGATATTTGGAATGTCGTATGGCAAAGTTAGTGTTTTCTTTCATATTATTATAGTATGTTTACATCATCAAGGTTACTAATCAAAACCCGTAAAACTGTGGGTTATGTTTAACAGATGTGCCACAGATACCAACTATGAAAAAATCATTTTTTTGTTCGGTTACGGTTCAGGATATTAGTCACACATAATTAACCAAAAAGATGAATGTCCTGATGTTGCGTTTAACATGGGTTATGTCTAACGAGTTGCCTACATATTTTGCTGCAGCTGTTGCTTTTAGGCTTGCCAAAAAACACGAGAAAGCAAAAGTAACCTTTGAGAAAGCGTCCAAAGGACAGGAAATGGAACGAAATGAAACCGTGTTAAGCAGAAACCATCTGCCAACAAGACCCAAGCCAACAAAACGAACCCGTGCAACGCACGGGTCACCTCCTAGTTCATAATTAATTGGCCTTAGCCATTTGTATTTTTATTATATTTAACCTCGTTAAAAACATTAAAAGTTTTCATATAAACTAAAAATATGTATTTATTAACTTAAATTCCTTTTTTTTTAATGTATTTAATGGGATTCTGGGTTTAAAAGAAATATTTAGTTTAATAAATGCTATAAAGAAAATATGATTATTTCATATATGCCACTCAACACCTTTAAAATATCATATTATCCGACCTAAATTTTAAAAATCATATATACCATTACTAAACGTAAAAAATATCATACATATAAATATTATTAATGTAATCTTCAAAAATTTCTTAAAACTCTTAACGATTATCTATAATGAGTTGCATTAAAAGTCACATGAAAAAATATGAGTCATTAGATGTGTTAAAAGATTAATTTTACACCATTAGATCAAAATTATGATGCCATATGGCATCATCATTAACTTTTTTCGTTTTAGCACTCCATTTTAAATATAATTTTAACCCTGAAATTTACTACATATTTAAAAAAACATAGTTTGACACCATTACTTTAAATCTTAATATTTTTATCTATTAAACATTTTTTTATAAAAAAGAAAAACGATTTATTTTTTACATTTTATCTTTTTTGGTTTTTTCTTTCTAAGAAAATAAAAAATATAATTGTAAGAAAAGAAAAAAAAATTTAATGTTGACAAACAAAAAGATACACCTTTTATATTTCGTTTTTTAACAATAAATAAACACTAGACTAACAAAAGACTTTAATTTAGCCTCTATGATTATATATATTGTATACATATGAAAGAACTATACCAAATACTAAAAGTGAATGTTGACATACAAAATGTCACATTTTGTGTACTGATACATACAACCATACCAGACTAACAAAAGATTAAAAAAAATCATATTGTTAAATTATTTAATTTGACCTTTAAGAGTTTGAGCTTAAATGAAACAAAATTGAATATAAAATTCATTGAATACATACTTCTATCAACATGACATAACACAAGATATAATTTAAAATTAAAAATTTGATAGAATAGAATCATCTAAAACACCAAAATAAGCCACTTATAAGTTTTCAAAATGTTACATACCTAATAAAATCACATACAATATGCAATACAATTACATGTGATATGCGTACTATCACATGTGATATGCGTACTATCACATTTATGTCAAAAAAATTAAGGAAAAAAAAATCGTCACAATTAGATATTTATTCTAAATTTAGCTAATTTATACGTATTATAGTAATTCTCTTTTATAAAGTTTCACGAATTGGTGCTAATATCACATGTTATATTATCGTTACAAATATTTCAATACCCATTAAGAATAAAAGAAGAAAAAAAAGTCGTCGAAAGTATATAAACTTCTCTAATTAAAGATAAAAACGAGACGACCGCAACAGTGTAATTTGTTTCGTCTAACGATTAACGTTTTGTGAGATAAATTAATTTAAACAATAAAAGAAAAGTAGGTTTTGGTTTTAATATTAGCCATTAGATTAAAATTGGATAAATGACAAGATTATGTTTTTGGTGCTTAAAAATTTATGCGTCTTAGTTGATCCTTTAGTATATTATTTTTCTTACCTTTTATTTTCAATGAACATCGACCAAAGCTTTTATTAGTTACACATAATTTTATTTTAATCGTATTTTGTTTACAAACAAAAAAGAATAACTAAATAAAGATATAACACACATACATTGTACCAATCATGCTACATTTGGATTTAGGTAATTAAAACACATTATACTTGTAAACTTTTTAGCTCATAATCGTTATTTATCGCAGTGTATGTGGTAGGTGCACAACCCAAAAGGAAAACAGTAATTAACAAATAATTTATTAATATACACTTAATATTTTCTTACCAAATGAACAAGCTAGGTGAGTCAAAAAATGATGACTTGCACGTCTTCTATTGATTTCTTTTTATAAAAATAGTGAAATATTATTGGTAAGATATTTTATAAGTTTATTGGGACTTCGTTTTGCGTTTTAATAATAAAAAAAAGTTGGATTAAATCTTATGTCCACGTTATACGTCTATTCTAATTTCTTAACAATAACTTGATTATGCCATGCAAATTAGTTTAGAATTTTCACGAATAAACCTTAAATCAACTCTCATATGTCTTTGTACAAAATAACAATAACTTTAAATTATTTATTTATTTTAAGATCAAAATAAAATAGAAAGTACGAAACCAACATAATAGTTTTATTTGGTGTTTTGTTTTGCACCATATCGAACGATGCATTTTGGTACGATACTTAGTTGGTACCAGCAAAACGCTATTAAAAACAGCGGTCATGTATAAAAAGCTTATTATTGTTTGATCAGAGTAATATGTCGGATGTTTAACCCAAAAATTTTCTTTCTACAGAAAATAAATAATGTTGCTAATGTGAAACCATATACATCATATATGGATAAGTGGATTGAGGTTGAAATGCTTATAACCATTAGTAGATTTTCTTGATTGTTACATCTCAACATGCAGGAGTCCTGCCTATCGGGCAAAAAGCCTCGTTGACAATTTCTTCAAGACAATCAAATTTTAAACTATTAGAGATGTGTCTTCCCTCATGAGTGGTTGAAATTCTTTTAGAACGATTCAAAGATAATATTTAATATTCAGGTGAATCGTTACATGAGGTTTCAAAACTTTTATCATAATAAACCGTCTGCACAAAATCGGACTCTAATGGGTGCTATGGACCTACAAGAGCACATATAGTTTGACAACAACGAGTGTTATATGCCTAAGCAAGCATTGTGTCGGATTTTATTTAAGAGTGTAACTGAAAAACCAAGAGTTTAACTTAAAATTTGAAAAAACATAACCCAAAAAGTTTGAACTAAAACCTAAAAAAAAATTAATAAAAAGAAATTAAGCACGTAGATTGATTAGATTGGTGGCTGGAAAACAGGCAAGGCAATCAAACACTATGTTTGTAATTGATACTATGTATAATAGGACGACATGTAGGCAGCATATATGTACTATATATAATATTAGTTATAGTTATGTTATTCTTTAAACTTTGTGTTATAAAAAAACCATGTGAAATTACCTTGTCGAACAATAAACTTTATTCGCTAAACAAGTAATCTTTACTTTAAACTACGTGAAAACTTTTCTGATTCCGTATGGTTTATTGAAACAACTACCAATGTTTAAAGTTACGTTAACATAATGTTAATAAATTATATAATGAAATCAAACTCATTTTATTTAAACACAGAGAAATCACTATTATTATTATTATTATTATTTTTATTTATTTATTGTTTGTGTTAATAAAATGAATGAATCATAGCCCACGTACGTTGATAAGTTTGCATTATATTATTTTTAAACTAAGGGGGGTGGGTGGATGTTATCCCAAGAATTTAGGCACTGTTTGCAAATATATAAACTTTGGTTTGGTTGTTCATCCACTTATTTCAATACTCAACATTCATCAATCCATTAATTTTAAATTTTAAAATTTGAATTTACAACATTCTCATTTCATTCACTTAATTTGATACACCATGGATTATACCTTTGCATCTCAGTTTATATTCACAATCATCATCTTTTTTGCTTCTTATTCGACCTCCGAAAATGGTATGTAACTCACTTAATTAATAGTTACTAAAAGAGTAACCCGAGTTATGTTTTAATTATAGAAATAGTAATACTTAAAACACCTACATTGTTCTGAATTACTACTTTTTTGTTTTTTATTCTCAGCCCCGTATACAACATTTGCAAAAGATGCCACCCAAGCTCCGCCATCGGCATCTTACGATTACATCGTAGTCGGAGGTGGAACTTCTGGGTGTGCATTGGCGGCAACACTTTCACAAGGTGCAAAAGTGTTACTTCTCGAAAGAGGTGACTTGCCATATGGTATTCCTTCCGTCAACACCATAAATGGCTTTATTGACACACTCATCAACTTTGCTCCCACGTCACCCTCTCAGACATTTGTGTCAACTGATGGAGTATTCAACCATAGGGCTCGTGTTCTGGGCGGTGGGTCTGCTTTGAACGCGGGCTTTTTCACCAGGGCGAGTGTTGACTATATTAACAGAGCAGGGTTTGACCCGAACCTGGTGAAGGAGTCGTATGAGTGGGTAGAAAAGAAGGTTGTGTTTGAGCCGAAGATGTTGGAATGGCAAACGGCGGTGAAAGATGGGTTGTTGGAAGCCGGAGTGTCACCTTATAACGGGTTTACTTATGAACATATATACGGGACTAAAGTTGGTGGTACTATTTTTGATCGTGACGGGAAAAGACACACGGCTGCTGATTTGTTGGAGTATGCCGAGCCTAGCAATATCACTCTCTACTTGAATGCAACCGTACACAGAATCTTATTCAAAACTGATGGTATGAACATTTATTTTTATAACCGTTACTTATAGAAAGTATTACTAAGTAAAGAGTGAGTATTGATAAGTTGTGGTTAAGGTGCATAGTTTAGTTTTACTTTTTTCAATTAGTATGTGTATAATTCCGTAAATAGTCTTAAATATAAACGTCACTAAATCATGGTAATGAACCAAAGAGCATGTAGGTTAACGGTACGTGAGTGAGCCATTAACCTATAGATGTGAGTCACATAAGAGACACAAAGTATGAAGGATTTGTAGTATGGTATAATAATAGTCTTTTTAGCATATACTTAGTATTTAAATGGCTACTTACATTTACTCTTCACTAAATTGAATATTAAGACGCTGTTTATATGGTACAGAACTAAAAGCTCACGGAGTGTTGTACGAAGATATGCATGGGAATAAGCACATGGCAACCCTTAATGAAGGATCATTGATGAATGAAGTTATATTGTCAGCAGGTACACTTGGTAGCCCACAGTTGATGATGTTAAGTGGTATCGGGCCTTCCGAACATCTAACAAGCCATGGGATCAAGGTGGTTTTCAACCAGCCCATGGTTGGACAAGGGTTATCTGATAACCCGATGAATCTAGTACTCGTCCCTACGACCCAACCCGTAGAGATTTCACTCATTGAGGTCGTGGGTATCACTAGATTCGGGAGCTTTATTGAGTCCGCCAGTGCCCATATTAACTTGCCATTGCTCTATAATTACGGTTCTCAATTAGAACATTTTGCTAACCAGGTTCGCAATATCTTTAATTACATGATTATGTATTATTCGTTTATGTAACTATAAAGAAGAATTATAACCGGATAGGAAGAGATATATTAACCACTAAGTATATTATTTCAGACAAGAAATCTTGACGAGTTAAGATCTACAATTGAACAACGCTTCAACTTGGATCCAACAGGACTTAACGCCGGACTGATCCTAGAAAAGATAATGGGACCACTCTCTTTGGGCAGCCTCGAGCTGGAGACAGAAAGTCCATACGATAATCCTAAAGTCACATTTAACTACTTTCAAGACCCTCGCGACCTCCAAACATGCGTTCAAGGCATTGAAACCATTATAAAGGTATTGGAATCAAAAGCATTGTCAAAATTTCGAGACCCATTGTTGTCAGTTCAGGAATTGCTAGCTTTAGTGGTCGCTTTACCTTTAAATTTGAGACCGCGACATGTTAATGCCCCATTTGATCTGGAGCAATATTGCAAAGACACTGTGATGACTATATGGCATTACCACGGAGGTTGTCAAGTTGATAGAGTTGTGGATCGTAACTATAAAGTAATCGGTGTTGGTGCACTACGTGTCATTGACAGTTCGACTCTTCTAAACTCTCCTGGAACGAATCCTCAAGCTACTATGATGATGCTCGGAAGGTAATTAACGACAAATCTACATAATTTATTAACTTTATAAAAAGTATATGAGAACATTAAAAAAGAAAAATATTGTATAGTTCAAAACAAAAACTATAATATTTTCTAACTAATTATCTTTCTTTTGTTTATTTTATGCATTTCAGGTATATGGGGATAAAAATGCTAGGAGAAAGATTAATATTTGGAAAGAAGTAAGAAATAGTTGAGGGAAAAGTTATTCTTTCAAAACACTGAATTGTTGTATATCATGTTGAGATACTTAATTACATCTTTTTGATTTATTTTGAGTTTTATGTTCATGGTTTCAAGTAATTAATTATATATCTATGTTACTTTCTTTAGGAAGGGAAAATGAGAGAGTGTTTGAAACGATTACGAATATAAAATGACAAACATTCTATACAAACAAAATATCAAGAGTTTATTGTATGTATTTAACTTTTTAATTTGATTGTTATATTAACTTGCGTTACGTGTTAATCGGCGGTGTGAAAATTGTCGGGAAGATCTGTAAATCGTAGCTTACTCTTAAATCCTTTCTTGATCTCTTTTAATAGGTATAACAATGTTTCTAATCTTAGTTCAATTTCGATATATTGAAAAGTTTTTCTAATATGTCAGCTTCTGGCATTTGATTATGATATAGTAAATACTTTTCTTTTTGAAAAAAATGGTTTCGCTACAATTTGCCTTTAAATGATCTAAAACTTTTCTTATTATATTTACAAAATGACATTGAAAATAAATAAACAAACGATTAGAGTGTAACAAAACCGCTTTAGAAAAAGAATTTTGATAATGACCATAATCTATACGGTTTGAAAACCATAAAAGTCATTTATTATTTTGTGTAAAAAAAATCATAGTTCTAAAATAAGGGGAATGTGTTGTCATCATAAGAATTTATTCATTGTTTGCAAATAAATGTATAAACGTTGGTTGTTCATACACTTATTAATATCCATTCTCAACTTTCATTCATCCATTAATCCTTTTAAAATCTTTAATATTTTTCTTATTCCATTTTCATTTCTACCATGGATTACATCTTCGAATCTCAGTTTATATATGTATTAATCATAGTCTTTTTTGCTTCTTCTTCGAAATCCGAAAAAGGTATGTAATTCAACATTTGCTAACGATGCCACATTTGCTAAAGATGCACCATCTTAATTAGTTACTCTTTTGTTTTTATTATTTACAGCTCCATATTCCACATTTGCTAAAGATGCCACCAAAGCTCCGGCTGTTACATCCTACGACTACATCATAGTTGGCGGTGGAACAGCTGGTTGTGCATTGGCGGCTACGCTTTCACAAGGTGCAAAAGTTTTACTACTCGAAAGAGGTGATTTGCCGTACGGTATTCCCTCAGTCAACAATATAAATGGCTTTATCAACACACTCGCTAACGATGCACCCACGTCAGCGTCCCAGACATTTGTGTCCACTGACGGCGTGCTCAATCATAGGGCTCGCGTTCTGGGAGGTGGGTCCGCCCTGAACGCGGGCTTTTTCACTAGGGCAAGTCATGACTATATTAACAAAGCAGGGTTTGATCCAAAGCTAGTGAAGGAGTCGTATGAATGGGCTGAAAAGAAAGTTGCGTTTGAGCCAAAGATGTTAGCGTGGCAAACTGCGGTGAAAGATGGGTTGTTGGAAGTTGGAGTTTTGCCTGATAACGGGTTTAGTTATGAACACATATACGGGACTAAAGTTGGCGGTAGCATTTTTGATCGGAACGGAAAAAGACACACGGCTGCCGATTTGTTAGAGTATGCTGATCCAAGCAACATTACTCTCTACTTGAATGCAACCGTGCACCGTATTTTGTTCAAAACAGATGGTAACAACATTAATTTCAATATTCGTCACTTATAGTATAATACATAACTCTATAGTCTTGGTGACTTTAATACCCTCCTATAAATCCTCGTCACATAATTTAATTAATATACATTTATTATTAATTATTTTTTTACAAAGTCAAATATTTCAAAAAAAATATATAATAATCTATTTATTTGTTCTTAATTAGACTTAAATCCAGAACCTTTCAGTCGCTGGTCACCCACATACCACCAACCCGACATGGTAGAAGCTTTTCGGTACATTTACCATTAGTTAAATAGTCTTTGAACACATTTATTGTTTTATGTTTTATGGAACAGAACCAAGAGCTAGAGGAGTGTTGTACGAGGATATGAAAGGGAAAAAACATATGGCAATTTTAAATGAAGATTCATCGATGAATGAAGTTATACTATCAGCAGGCACACTTGGAAGCCCACAGTTGATGATGTTGAGTGGTATTGGGCCTTCTGAGCAACTAACGGCCCATGGAGTAAAGGTTGTTTTGGACCAGCCCATGGTTGGACAGGGGTTATCTGATAACCCGATGAATCTAGTAGTCGTCCCAACGACCCGCCCCGTAGAGGTTTCGCTCATTGAGGTTGTGGGTATTACCCGATTCGGAAGCTTCATCGAATCCGCTAGTACCCATATTAACTTGCCATTGCTCTATAATTTCGGTTCCCACTTTGAACTCTTAGCTAACCAGGTTTGTACTATATTTTTTCTAGACAAATTTTTAAATGTTCCTAAAAATAGACCGAATGCATACATTACTTGACACATAGCTTAACAAGTTTCTAACTCGTCATACACACATTTGGCAATGTCACACGTCTTCGACTTCGTATCCTTTTCAAAATCCATTAATTAGGTCCAACAATCATATTTTTTTTCTATATGATTAACAGGAATATGAAGTATCAGTATTAGACTACTAATAGTATATTGTTTATTTATCTTCGAGTGTAATACCGAATAGGTCAAATATAACTAGCTACATAATTTCAGACTGCAAATCTTGACAACTTAAGATCAAAGATTGGGAAACGACTCAACTTAGATCTATCAGGACTTAACGCCGGACTGATCCTTGAAAAGATAATGGGCCCGCTCTCTTTTGGCTCTCTCGAGCTGGACACGAACAATCCAAATGACAATCCTAAAGTCACATTTAACTACTTTCAAGACCCTCGCGACCTCCAAACATGTGTTCAAGGCATTGAAACTATTATAAAGGTGTTGGAATCAAAAGCAATGTCAGAATTCCGAGACCCTTTGTTGTCAGTTCGAGAATTGCTTGCTTTGGTTGTCGCTTTACCTGTTAATTCAAGACCAAAACATGTTAATGCCCCATTTGATCTAGAGCAATATTGCAAAGACACCGTGATGACTATATGGCATTACCACGGAGGTTGTCAAGTTGATAGGGTTGTTGATCGGAACTATAAAGTTATCGGTGTTGGTGCACTACGTGTCATTGATAGTTCGACTCTTTTATATTCTCCTGGAACCAATCCGCAAGCTACTATGATGATGCTCGGAAGGTAACTCCATATTTTTAACTCGACATGTATACGAAAAAATTATATTTTTTTTAATTTATTTTCGCTGTTTCAGGTATATGGGGATAAAATTGCTAGAAGATAGATTGGCATCCGGAAAGAAGTAATTAGGAAAATGTTGTTTACAAAATCTTTTTGAAGTTTTATGTTTTTTTTTTGTTATGTTTTAAGTAATCTTATATTTAAACTTAAACTTAAACCTTACAACATATTACAATAACACAATCATTTACATCACTTGGTAAAGATATTGTAACAAACCAATCACCATGCAAACCTAGTGGTAAGACGACATTATGTGTTCATAGAAGTCTTTTGTTCGAAACTCCTTAGGTAAACATCTTCAATGGTCAGGGAATGGGTTCAGAAACGATCACATGATTATTCCGCTTCGGTCGTGTATATTTGAGTAAAAGACTCATCATCCCTAGGTAACCTAGACATGGAAGAACCTCTCCGTTTGGTAAACATATTGTAACAATATTTATGCAAAACATTATAAACGGAGCTACACCGACCCCTCCATGATTTGCTGACTATCAATGGAGCTACAACGATCCAAAAACCAGCAACAAATCCACCCACAATGCTAACAATCAACTCCCACTCCACTCCATTTATTCCATCGCCTTCTTTTTGGTCTCTATTAGATGCTTCAACTGTACATAACTCATTGAGTGGAGCTCCACAAAGCTTGTTGCCAACGAAGCACAACTCACTAAAGCTCTGAAGTTGAGTACCAGATGGAATTCTTCCTGTTAAATCGTTGTACGACACATTAAAGCTACCCAAGAAACTCAATCTTGATAAACTCATGGGAAGTTTTCCAGAGAGCTTATTAATTGATAAATCAAAAGATTGAAGTGTTTTCATGTCCCCAATTGTCTCCGGGATGCTTCCTGTTAATTGATTTCTTGATAAATTCAATGATTTTAGCTCGTGTAAGGCCGTTACCTCACTTGGAATGTGCCCAACAAGATTGTTACTTGAAAGGTCCAATAACATCACCCATTGAAGAATAGTGCTATATGTGTCCTCTCGTCCCTTCACCACTAATAAATCAGTGGCGATAGTTGCTCCACCGTAAATTATATAAAAGGAAAATTGATCAACTGAGATATCTTCTTTCCCGGAAAGAACACTAAAGTTGTTGAAGCATCTTGGAATATATCCTGAAAGATTGTTATCAGCAAGGTCCAAGATCTGAATAGTTGAAAGATGGCAAAGCTCGTGAGGAATAATTCCTTCAAAATTATTGGATCGAAGGTTGAGAAGTCTCAAAGAAGAGAGTTGTGTTCCAATCCATGTTGGAATGTTTCCAACAAGTTCATTTCTACCAAGTTGAAGGATCACTAAGTTTGTCAAGTTCATCAGAGAAGCAGGCAAACTTCCGGAGATCTTGTTCCCACGCATGCTTAATGATTTTAGGCGAGATAAAGTACCCAAAGTTGTTGGAATCACTCCAGACAGATTGTTGTTCTGCAAATTTAGTAACTGCAGATACGGCCAGTTCTCCCAGCACTTAGGAATGACACCTGACAAATGATTATTTCCCAAATTAAGAGCGTATGTCTCTTTTACACCATTGGAACACAACAGCTCATGTAATGATCCTGTAAATGAATTGTTTGACACATCCAAGAGAGTTGGAAACGAGCTATTCGAGAGATAAGTTAACTTCCCACTTAACTCATTAGAACTTAAGTCGAGTAAACGAAGTGTTGTAGGGATACTCAACAACGTCCCTTGGATATGATTTTTGGACATATCTAAACAGTTTAGATCTGTAAAAGATCTCAAAAATGACTCAGGCATGTATTCTGAAATGTTTGTGTTACTTATATCCAAATCTTCTAACCCCGTTTGTGCTTGTAGCCATAATGGAAATTGAGGTCCTAAAACCCAAGAGTTCAAATACAAGTACCGCAACTGGAAAGGTGGAATCCAGTTTGCAGACCGCGGTCTTAGGATTAGATTGTTGCCTTTTCCATTTAGATATTTCAAGCTTACAAGTTTGGCAAAGTGAGCTTCTGTCACCACACCGTTAAGCGTATTGTTAGAAATATCAAAACGGCTCAACTTGGAAAGTTGACCGAGGCTATCAGGAAGGCTACCATTAAGTTGGTTATCAGAAAGAACTAACATCTCCAGTGATAATAATCTTCCAATGGAGTATGGAATAGGACCAGTAATAAGATTCCGACTAAGATCTAATCTCTTCATAGAAGATAATTGTCCTATGAAATCTGGGATTGGACCGCTAATACGGTTAGATCTAAGAGCCAGGTGCTCCAGATGTATAAGTTTCCGCCCAAGTTGATCCGGTAAATGACCATAAATATTCGAGGACCAGAGAAATAATGACTCCAAACGAGGTAATTTGCATTTGAAAAAACTTTCAAGAAGTTGTGTGAAAGTAATATTAAGAAAATTGTTATCTGACAAATCAACATCTCTCAAATTACAAAAGTTGCCCAATGATTTAGGGATTGTTCTGGTGAGTTGATTTCGTGATAAATCAAGGCTGATAAGAGAGGCTAAGTTGTGAAGGGAATCGAGAACTGAACTTGAAATACCACAAGAACTAATATCTAACGAAACGAGATTACTAGCTATAGTACTAGACAACTGTTTTAATACTAATGAAGAATTCATGAAATCATTCTCAGAGACGTGAAGTGACTCTAGAGAAGTCAAGTTTCGAAAGCTATCAATACTACTAGGAATAGGGCCGTGAAAATTACACTTGAGTAAATCCAAAGAAACAAGACTGCTTATACTGAATATCCATAGTGGCACAGAAGTATCAAAATTGTTATAAGAAAGATCAAGTAAGGTAAGGTTTGTGATATTAAGACTAGGAACATCGGGATGAATATCCGAGAGTTGACAATTAAATAGATGTAGTTGGGACAGAGAAGGAAGGGTGTTGATCACCTGAAACCAGTCGATTGCTTTGCTAAGGTCTACGCCACTTATATCTAGGTGATGCAACCAACGAAGACTTGACAGCCACCGCATGTTCATCATACTAGTAGATTCTACAGCATAATGAAAACTTCCAAGAGAGAGGACGTTTAATTGTGAAAGATTCCCCAATTGAGGAGGGATATTTCCACCAAATTTGGATTGCGAAAGGTTAAGATATCTCAAGTTTCCAAGAGAACCAATGAAGCTTGGAACTTGGATTCCTCTAAAATCGTTGCAACTCAAGTCGAGATGCCTTAGTTGTTTTAGATGCAACAAGGATGAACTTAAGTTTCCTCCCAACATCTGTTTTGAGGCTTCTTCGGATTCTTTGGTTGTCATGAAATCAATTAAATAGCAGTGACCATCAAGTCCACTGAGATTAATCTGATTAACATGACCAGTATAGTTATCACAGACGATCCCATCCCATTTACAGCAGTCATTTTTATCCTCCTCGACCCAAGAAGCAAGTCGATTTGCATCATCAATGAGGTCACGCTTGAACTGGAGAAGTGCTTGTCTCTCATCATCTATACATGACACATCATCAAAGTTTTGAATAGATACGCATACATGAAACAACGCCACGCAAACAAGTAAGCACAAGTAACAACACCAGAAATAAGAATATGAAAAACGATCAGAATTCATATTTAACTGATTACTTGGTTACAAAAGGAAAAACATCCGCCCAAGTTATAAGCCTACCAGACTACCAGAGGTGTGGGAGTTCAGTCTGAACTCAAATCTTTACGCGTTACGTGTAAAAGGTTTCCGTTATTTAATGTGAACGGAGACATTTACAGCCGACCAATAACTACATATGTGGTCCAAAAATTTTCCTCCGTTAATAGTTTTGATATAATTGAAAATAGATGTGGATATGAACGAAAAAGTTCGTTGTCAATTCTCCATTCAAAATAACAATTCATCCTACGTGCTGACCCCGTCACTCGATTGGGTGCACCGACCACCAGAAAAGTGACCCACACCCTTCATTATTTTGTTCATTACCATCTTCAAATGTCACCACCATTGCTGCAATTGACCACCACAAAACACCCAAATTTACACAATCGAACACATAAAACAAACATTATCTATGAAAGAAAAAAAACCCTTAAAGATTAAACACATATACACTAGTGTAATTTTTTAAGCTTGAAGATCTTCGATTTCGCATTTAAGGTCATCTTTACTGTTCGACTCCAACCAAGGAAATTACCTTTATTCAAAAGTGTGTTGGTTAGGATGATTTGCACAATCAATTCAGTAGTAGAAGTAGGCATAGCAGTATCAATGGCAATCTGAATACGAATCAATCGATCGAAAACCCGAATACAAAGCTTCAATTTCAGGTCTTCCATAGGTCTCATACCATATAAAATTATCAATATCAAACAAGAAACTAGAATTGAAGGACAATACTATCACTATTTATATAAATCACTTATAACTTTACAAATGTAATATATTTTTAACAATACTTGCGCAAAACATTGTAAACAGAGCTACAACGATCCCTCCATGATTTGCTGACTATCAACGGAGCCACAACGATCCAAAAACCCACAACGAATCCAGCCCCAATGCTAACAAACAACTCCCACTCCACTCCACTTTTCCCATCGTCTTCCTTTTGGTCCCTATTCGGTGCTTCATCTGCACACACCACCGTGACCGGAGCTCCACAAAGCATGTTGCCAACAAAGCACGACTCACTAAAGCTCTGAAGTTGAGTACCAGATGGAACCCTACCTGTTAAATCGTTATACGACACATTGAAGCTACCCAAGAAACTCAATCTTGACAAACTCGTAGGAAGTTTTCCAGAAAGCTTATTCATTGATAAATCAAAAGATTGAAGTGCTTTCATGTCTCCAATTGTCTCTGGGATGCTTCCTGTTAACTGGTTTCTTGATAAATTCAATGATTTTATTTCGTGTAAGGCTGTTAGCTCACTCGGAATATGCCCAACAAGATTGTTACTCGAAAAGTCCAACAACATCACGAGTTCAAGAATAGTGCTATATTTGTCCTCTCGCCCCTTCACCACCAATAAATCAGTAGCTACAGTTGCTCCACCGTAAACAACATAAAAGGCAAATTGATTGACTAAGATATCTTCTTTCCCGGAAAGGACACTGAAGTTGTTGAAGCATCTTGGAATATTTCCCGAAAGATTGTTATCAGCAAGGTCCAAAATCTGAATAGTTGAAAGATGGCAAAGCTCTTGGGGGATAATTCCGTCAAAATTATTGGATCGAAGGTTGAGAAGTCTCAAAGATGAGAGTTGTGTTCCAAACCATGTTGGAATGTTTCCAACGAGTTCATTTCTACCAAGCTGAAGGATCACCAAGTTTGTCAAGTTCATTAGAGAAGCGGGGACGCTTCCAAAGATCTTGTTCCCACCCATGCTCAATGATCTTAGACGAGATAGGGAACCCAAAGGTGTTGGAATCGCACCAGTCAAATTGTTGTTCTCCAAGTTTAATAACTGCAACTTTGGCCAGTTCTCCCAGCACTTTGGAATGACACCCGACAAACGATTATTTCCCAAATTAAGAGCTTGTGTCTCTTTTACACCATTGGAACACAACAACTGATGTAATGATCCCGTAAATGAATTGTTTGATAGATCTAAAAGAATTGGAAATGAACCTTTTGAGAGATAAGTTAACTTACCGTTAAACTCGTTAGAACTTAAGTCGAGTAAACGAAGTGTTGTGGGAATGCTCAACAACGTCCCCTGAATATGATTTTTGGACATATCCAAACAGTTTAGATCCGTAAAAGACCTCAAAAATTTCTCAGGCATATATTCTGAAATGTTTGTGTTGCTTACGTCTAAGCGTTGTAAATCCTTTTGTGATTGCAGCCACAATGGAAACCGAGGCCCTAAATTCCAAGAGTTCAAATGCAAGTACTGTAACTGGAAAGAGGGAATCCAATTTGCTGATGGCAGTCTTAGGGTTAAGTTGTTTCCGTTTCCTTTTAGATATTTTAAGCTCACTAGTTTGGCAAAATGAGCTTCAGTCACCACACCGGTCAGAGAATTGTTAGAAATATCAAAATGAGTCAACTTGGAAAGCTGACTGGTGAAGCTATCAGGGAGTCTGCCATTTAGTTGGTTATCAGAGAGATCTAAGAATTCTAACGATGATAGTCCAATGGAGTATGGAAGAGGACCAGAAATCAGATTCCGACTAAGATCTAATCCCCTCATAGAAGATAATTGTCCTAAGAAATCTGGGATTGGACCGCTAATACGGTTATGTCTAAGAAGCAAGAGCTCCAAATGTATAAGTTTCCGCCCAAGTTGATCTGGTAAATGACCATAAATATTTGAGGACTCGATGAATAATGACTCCAAACGAGGTAATTTGCATTCGAACAAACTTTCAAGAATGTATGTTAAAGTAATATTAAGAAAACCGTTGTCTGACAAATCGATCACTCTCAAATTACAAAAGTTGCTCAAAGACTTGGGTATCGTCTTGGTGAGTTGATTTCGTGACAGATCGAGGTTGATAAGAGCGGTTAAGTTGTGAAGGGAATCAAGAACCGAACTTGAAACACCGCAAGAACTAATATCTAACGAAATGAGATTACTAGCTATAGTATTAGACAGACCTTTTAATACTAATGAAGAATTCATGAAATCATTTTCATAGACATGAAGCGACTCTAGAGAAGTCAAGTTATGGAAGCTATCAATACTACTATGAATCGGGCCGTGAAAATTACACGACCCCAAGTCCAATGAAACAAGACTAGTTATACTGAATATCCATCGGGGCACAGAAGTATTAAAATGGTTAGCAAAAAGATCAAGTAAGGTAAGGTTTGTGATATTAAGACTAGGAACATGGGGATGGATATATGAGAGTTCACAATTCGATAGATATAGTTGCGACAAAGAAGGAAGGGTGTTGATCACCTGGAACCAATCGTTTGCTTTGCTAAGGTCTACGCCACTTATATCCAGGTGACGCAACCAACGAATATTTAACAACCACTGCATGTTCATCAAACTAGTTGATTCAAAGAAAGAACGGAAATTTCCAAGAGAAAGGACGTTTAATTGTGAAAGATTCCCCAATTAAGAAGGAATAATTCCACCGAATTTGGATTCTGAAAGATTCAGATATCTTAAGTTTCCAAGAGAACCAATAAAGCTTGGAACTTGGATTCCTCCAAAATCGTTGCAACTCAAGTCGAGATGCCTAAGTTGTTTAAGATGCAACAAGGATGAACTTAAATTCCCTTTCAACATCTGTTTTAAGTCTGCAATGGATTTTTTGGTGTTCATGTAATCAGTTTTTAAATTGCACCAATCAGCAGGTCCACGAAGATTAATCTGATGAACATGACCAGTATAGTTATCACAAACAATCCCACCCCATTTACAACAATCACTCTTCTCATTCCCGACCCAAGAAGCAAGTCGATCTCCTTCATCTATAAGTCCATGCTTGAACTTGAGAAGTGCTTGTCTTTCGTCATCGATGCATAACACACCAACAAAGTTTTGATTAGACAAGCATAAAGGAAACAAGGACACAACAAGTAAGCTCAAGTAACAACACCAGAAGTAAGAAAACGAAAAGCGGTCAGAATTCATATTGGTTGATTACAGAAGAAGAGTGGCTTGTTTTTTGAGTTTTCATTGGAGAGTTCAATTCAAACTCGAGTAATGTGAACGAAGACATTTCAAGCTGACTAAAAGCTTAATTTCTGGTCTAAATTTCCTTCTTTAATTGTTCTATACTAGAATTGAAAGACTCCAAATATTAACTTATACAAAAGTCAAAAGGTCAATTCTCCCATTCAAAATTATTATCATTCTGCAGATTTTTTGTTACAAGATACCAAATTTAATATATTAATGTAACAAAATATCCCCCATCCCATTAGATATTAGTAGTTGATAAGTTATGTTATACTACTAAATAAGCCATAAGCTCAAGTGGATAAACTCATAAGCCGGAAAAATTTGGCTTATGAGTTTATTAAAATTAACATAAGCTCGTAAGCCCGTTACATAAGCCGAAACAAACATCTAAAGTAACACACTGACCGTTCCATAACTTGGGTCACTCCCGCACCCTTCATTAATTTGTTCACTCTGAATCATCTCCCACTGTCACCAACATAGCAATTACACAAGAAAAAAAGTCCTTATAATTCAAACCAAGGATAGTAAAAGGGGTTTGTATTATACCTTTTGAAGACTCGTTTGGTGGCATCTGGATCAAATTTAAGGGTTTTAAAATGGGGATCAGGGTTACACCTACGCTGGGTTTCAAATTAAAAAGTAGTAGTGTTTGGAAACAGATGTAAATCGGAAAAGTGAAAGCTTTATCCGCCGGATTTTGCCATTCTCATGTTTCCCGGCAAACGAACTAGAAAACTTTAGGGGGTATTTGTTTACGACTTTTTGTGATTTCTGTTTCTTTTTTTTTTTATTGTTTGGGATTAGATAAAGACTTTATTGTTTACTGAAATTTCGACTTATGTTATATAAGCTCGAATTTTTTGTTCTTATAGTAATTGTTTATGGATTTATTACTTTTTCTTATGTCATAAGAGTAATATATGTTTTATAAACGGTTAAATAAGCTAGAAAATTAAGTTTATGAAAAATGAGTCGAAATGTCAATAAGTCATAAGTCTCTTACAGTACACGGTATTATAATCGCGATTGTGGGTGATTCTGAGTGATTCTTAGATTTTTTTGCTGACGTGTCGTCCAGAATCATTATTGTGAGTATTTTGGTGATATGATAATAATTGTGGGTGACTGTTGGAGATGTGGGATCCCAAGTTTTTTTTTTAAACATTATATTAAATTAAAAACTAAATAAATATATTTTAAAATAAAAATTAAATAAATATATCTTAAAATAAACACTAATATTAGAAAAAATTGAAAATAAAACAAAAATGTAAATATCAAAACTTTGGAGTAAAATATGTAAATATAAAAAAGAAAAAATTAATAACATAAAATCATATCATCTTCTTCATTAGAAAACCTGCAAAAGAAAAAAAAAAATTAGGTTAAATCATTTTGTTGAAAACTCATCTAACGCCTGCAAATGGGCAAATGTGCATTATTACGTAGATAATAACCTGTTAATTGAGCTCTATCTATACTTTTTATGTTAATTAGCATGCAAAGTGGAGCTCTCAATTTTATTTTTTTCTCAAAACACAACGGAATCGAGTTCCAAGCTTGTTCAGTTGTTCTTTCCTAAAAAAATATCTTGATGTAAAAAATAGCACAAGAGGTACCAAATGGATATGCCATTTACAATTCATTCAACAAATCTCAGAAAGATTTTCTCCACAGGAAGTGAAGAATATGTTCTTTTACAGCTTATATTTGAAGACCACATGTATAAACGGGTCATTATCTAAGCTTGATATACCTTTCACGTCATAGAATTAGAACAAGTTTTACGTGGGAGGTTAGAAAATATTAACGGAAAATTAACCTTTTGAAGAACATAATAAGGAAACCTAAATTACTTGATTTCGTTTAATCACTCTATACCTGTGTTTTAATCATTTGGAGAAAATAATAGAATCCATTGAATAAAACCTTTTAATTTCTAAAACCATGTCCATTTTGGTATAGATTCATGGACCCTCTTTATATTTTAAAATATCTTGAATAGATTTCCTATTTTTTTCGTATATTATGAAGTCATCTGTAACTTGTGAAAAAGAAGTCATTCTTAGAGAAAAGGCACTTTAGGAAAGACATAAAACGTCCCCTTTTAGGCATATGCTGATTCTTCGATGGTTTATCCCATCGCCCCAAGTCCATATAAAAGAAACCAAAGATGGTCAAACAAACCAAATCATTACAAGCTTCACCTCAAATGTCAAAGAGAAGATGTAGTTTATATATTTGAGCACTCATCAAGCGATATCAGTTAAAGGCCTACTCTCTATTGGCATGTATATATGCTCTAACGTAATCCATATTGTTATATGCCAAAGGAGAGTTGCCCTGTAACTGTTAATTGCTTAAAAAAATGGTATATATCATGAAAGAGTTGTACATTTAACATCCTCTCAAAAGGTATATTTCATTGCCCTGTAACTGTTAATAATAAGACTTGAAAGTGCACAGTCTCAAACAAGATACCTTGTTCAAATGCTATAATGATTTTTGTAATTCTTGTAATGTGCTATAGAAAGACAATGTTGCCGATACAAAGTCAACGGAAAAACCTCTCAGCAAAGTGAACCTACAAGCTACCATTTACTTGGTTCATATGTGGACTTCACAAGACACGTTTTCTATAATTTATGCTTCACTCGATATAAAAGAAAGTAATGTTGTGAGGAATTAGTATCTCAGTTTTTAAGTCTAATAAACTTACTAAAGTTAGATTCATTTTATCTTTTTATCATGTTCTAACAAACTAATTCTCAATATGGAGATGAAATGTAAGGCAATGTGTAATGGGAAATATAGGATACAATTTGTTTCTCATATTTCATGAATGTAATATTTAGCACATTTTGATATTGTTTATGACTGATTTCGTGATATTTTATGTGACATTCGCGAATTTCACGGTATTATTTCTATCGTTCCGTATTCGTTTTATTTATTCATATTCGTGTTTTGACCCTATTGTATTTCTTTTATGTTTATCGTGTTCGTATTTTATGAGTATCGTATTTGTATTTTATGCGTATTTGCGTTTATCGGGTATATAGTATGTGATTCGGATCTTTATGTCGGGAACGTATAGTCTTAAGTGCCTTTAGTATAAGTCTAGTATGCTCTTATGATAAGTTTAGGGGAATTATGCCTTAATTATATGATTATGATTAACGTTTAAAAAGTATTTCATGTTTAGTCCCTTCGGAAATTTTATTACGAAACTAGTCCTACGCGAAATTTCTATTGCAAGTTTAGTCCTCCACCAACCTTTTTGTCTTATTAAGAAATCTGATTTTTGTCTTATCTCTCTCTCTCACTTCCTCTCCAAGTAAACCTACACACACTCTCTCTCTCTCTAAAAACACACACAAACACCTCCACCTTCTCTCTAACTTTTCCGGCGATCCGACCGTCCGATTTTAGATCCGAGACCGGATTATTGATCACCATCATCACCTCTAGCTATCCTCCGAAATTCGTTACGATCGGGTAAGTATTTCATCACTTTGGTTTTAAACTTTATTCCATTTTTATCCAAACACGTAAATCACATTTTTAACCGTCAAAACCGAGATTTTATTGAGGATTATTGTGTGTTATCACATTCTGGACATAGGGTTTTAATTATAGATCATTTGGACACTTAGAACACTCCAAAAGTCGATTTCCGATTGATGTTTTCGTAAAAATTCCGGTATAACACGTAATTAGCTTATTACGCACGAAACTCACTTCACACTCACGTAATTCAAGTTACGTTCACGTAATACCATTATTACGTTCACGTAATAGTACTATTACGTTCACGTAATAAGCATCCCATGTTACGCTCACGTAACTTCCATGCTGTTCACGTAATTCGTTTATTTCGCCCGAAACAGTCGCCTTGATCACGTAACACTCTTGTGCCTCACGTAATTCAGCCATGTATCACGTAATTTTGTTATTTCGCACGTAATTGTCCATGGTTATCACGTAATTGTTATACAAGTCACGTAATTCTTGTTTTGTTCACGATATTGGTCCTAGATCACGTAATTGTCTTGCCTTGATCACGTAATTCCTTCATAGTCAAGTAACTGGTCGCGTATTTAACACTCCCTTGACCCGTAACTCTTGTATATCACGTAACTTGATACTTACGTGACTTGTAGTGCACGTAAGTATGAAGAACACGTATCCAGTCCGTTGGCTTTCCGAAACACTTGTTATTCCGTTATATCGATATTCCTTTGGTTATTTTAAAACCCGTATAAAACGTTAATCATTAAGGCATAACCCTACTAGACTTAGAGATACTTAGACATGTTTTATTTACGTGATGTATAGGGCACTTAGACATTGAAGCTTGACGGTATTATTGTATTTCCCGACATATAAAGATTTGGATTGCTTTGCTATCTGTGAGTTATTCGTTGCCCTTTTTACCCTTTTTATATTTTTGGGCATGATTAGCGTTAAACAAAGGTATTTTATGGTACGTATGTATTATGGCATGTATATGCATGGATATAAATGCTTTAGATGATCTCACCCAACTTGTACCGCCTATGTGGTAGTACAAGGCCCCGTATACACACCTGTTAGCTTGTGCCGTCGGAAGTATATATAGCGCTATATGGGTCTAACAAACCCTCATTGTTAACACTATTTTGGATATGGCGTGCCCTGTCCATGTTAACAATCTTACAACCGAGTATTATTATCGAGGACAACCTAGTTTGAGACACTAGGTGGGGTTAGTTGCCAGTATCTATTGTTAAGGGTCAGGTGTATTGTATGTTCCTAAAGCTGCTATTTTATGATATGATTATGGTACCGTATGGTACAAATATGATTATGGTACCGTATGGTACAAATATGATTATGGTACCGTATGGTACAAATATGAATATTTTTATCGAAAGGTTTTATATACTTCAAATATATTTTGAAATCTCATTTTCAAAAGACTTATCTTCAAATCTTATCTTTTGGGTCAAAACTTATTGAAAACCTTTATACTAATATGTTTTTATTTATTATTGCGAATAATTCACCAACTTTATGTTGACGTCGTATTTTAACGCTTTTCAGGGATTTGAGGTTACTCTATTTTGATGCTTGCTTGGCTACTTGGGACTTTTTGCTGGAATTTATTTTGTTATTGTAATTCCTTAGTTTCCCAAACTCTGTAGTCGTATTTTGATACATTCGGATGATTGTAATAAGTACTTTACTTCAAACTCTTTATCTATGTTGATGATGTTTGGTTTATTTATGTTTGATGTAACCTTGAATCTCTGATACCGTATACACTGTACACCTCGGTTCCGCCATTTCTATGCGGGGTGTGACAGAAGTTGGTATCAGAGCCAATGGTTATAGCGAACTAAGTGACCTTACGGAATCACTTAGACTATGACCTAGGCTTTTGGACCTATCTGATTTACTCTATGTGCACAATTTCTTTCTTATGTGGGCCTGTATGTGATTTATATGCTATATGTGCTTTCGTTTTGCTTTTTATGTTTTGAGGCCTGCTTGCTTTAGTCGCACGTACAGTTTATCGTTCTGATTTATTCCGTTTGATATTCGTAGAAGATGCCGCCTAAGAGAACTTCTACTAGAGCTACTAGAGCTACTCCTGCCGTCACTGCTACGAGAAGGTCGGCAAGGCGAGGTCGCGTCCCTGTGAGAGCGGGTGCTACGCCTCCGAATCCCACTGCTGTCCCCAATGTTACTTCTGCTACTCCGAACATCAGTCAACTGATTGCGGAGCAGATTGCAGCAGCTATTCCTGTGATTGTTGCACAACTTAAGGAGACACCAGTGCAAAATGCTGATTTAGGGTTTGAAGAACCTGAGATGCAAGATATCGGAGCGGAAGGTATGGCGTCTGGGCGCGATGGTTCCGATGTGGGAAGAGCGGTGCACGTAGGAGTAGGTGGACCAAGTATTGTGATTGAAGATCCACCCAGAGGCTGTTCGTATAAGGCCTTTCTGGACTGCAAACCTACTGAGTTTAGGGGTACTGAAGATGCAGTTGCCACCCTACAATGGTTTGAGAAGATGGAGTCCGTATTTGATGTATCAGGATGTGCTGATGAGAGCCGTGTTAAGTATGCTACCTATCTGTTCCAGGGTAAAGCCCTCACTTGGTGGAACTCTGTGAAGAAGGTTCAAGGTCGAGCTGCTGTCACCTTGATGACCTGGGAGAATTTGAAAGTTATGATGAAGAAAGAATATGTGCCGTCATCTGAGACGCAGAGATTGGAAGATGAGTTTTGGAACTTAACTATGCAAGGTGCTGATTATCGTGGGTATGTGAATCGCTTCTATGATCTGTGTGTTTTGGTTCCTCGTCTGGCGCGCACTGAGAATGAGAGGATTGAACGCTTCGCTCATGGGTTGCCCCAAACTATGCGAGATCACATTATCTCCAACTATCCGGGTACTCTTCAGAGTGCGGTCGATATTGCTGGTCGGCTGACCGCAAGTGCGATCCGTGCTGGTACTTTACAGCCGGTAGTAAACCGAAGAGATTCTGGTCGATCTGACAGAAGAAATGTGGGCGATTCGAGAAAGAGAAGCCGTAGTCAAGATCAGAGACCTCAACGTCCTCAGGTGTATGCGTTGACGGGTGCTGGAACTGGGTATCAGGGCGTGCGCCCTAAGTGTGACACTTGTGGTAGTGCTCATGCGGCAAACGTAGCGTGTTGGGTTTGTAAACGCTGCAAGAGGCTAGGCCACACTGAGCAATATTGTAAAAGACAGACTGGAGCTTGTTATGAATGTGGAGAAGTGGGTCACCGCCGTCAGCAGTGTCCCAAGCTTGTATCATCTACTTCCCTTCCTACTCCTGGCGCTGGTACTAGTGCGAGAGGGAATCCTGCTAAGAGCCGAGCATTTGCTATGGAATCTACTGAAGCTCATCAGGATCCTACCGTAGTCACTGGTACATTTCTTGTTGACGATTATCCTGCTTTTGTATTGTTTGATTCGGGTGCCGATAGAAGCTTCATTTCTAGTGACTTTCGCCCCTTAGTAAACCGTGCCTCTAGTCCTTTAGAGCCTGCTTATGAAGTAGAAATAGCTGACGGTAGATGTGCCTGTGTTAGAGAAGTTATTTGTGATATTCCTCTCGTTTTAGCCGATATTCCTTTTTCCATCGACCTTATTCCTATGAAACTCGGTAGTTTCGATGTCGTAGTCGGTATGGATTGGTTAGCGAAGCATAAAGGAGAGATAGTTTGTTATGAGAAGCTTATTCGTATTCAGAAGCCGAATGGAGATCAGTTGATTGTACACGGAGACAAGGCTGGGAAACGTCTTAAAGTCATTTCTTGTTTGAAAGTTCGCGAGTATGTCCGTCAAGGTTGTTCTTTGTATCTCGCTCATTTAGTGAAGAAAGATTCTGCAATAAAGATTGATGGTGTGCCGATTGTGCGCGAGTATTCTGACGTTTTTCCCGACGATTTACCTGGAGTCCCTCCCCAGAGACAAACCGACTTTCGTATTGATCTTATTCCTGGAGCAGCGCCTGTTGCAAAAGCTCCGTATCGTTTGGCTCCTTCCGAGATGCTCGAGTTGTCGAAACAAATTCAGGAGCTGGTCGATAAGGGTTTTATTCGTCCTAGTTTCTCCCCGTGGGGTGCTCCTGTTCTCTTTGTTAAGAAGAAGGATGGCTCCATGCGTTTATGTATTGATTATCGGGAGTTAAACAAGTTGACTGTGAAGAACCGTTATCCCCTTCCTCGTATTGATGACTTATTCGATCAACTTCAGGGTTCTTGCTACTTCTCAAAGATCGATCTTCGCTCTGGTTATCATCAGTTGAGAGTTCAAGAAGATGATATACCTAAGACTGCTTTTCGTACTCGGTATGGTCATTACGAGTTCATGGTGATGCCGTTTGGTATGACAAACGCCCCTGCAGCATTCATGGAACTAATGAACCGTATTTGTCGTCCGTATCTTGACAAATTCGTTATCGTATTCATCGACGACATTCTTATCTATTCCCGGAGTCGCAAGGAACATGAAGAGCATTTGCGTCTTGTTCTAGAAGTGCTTCGAAAGGAAAAGTTATATGCGAAATTCTCTAAGTGCGAGTTTTGGTTATCCGAAGTTCAATTCCTTGGCCACGTAGTTAGCGCGAAGGGTATTCATGTTGATCCTGCTAAGATTGAAGCTGTTAAGAGTTGGGTTGCACCGAAGTCACCGACCGAAATCCGTTCATTTTTGGGTCTTGCTGGGTATTATCGCCGATTCATCGAGAACTTCTCCAAGATCGCTTCGCCTATGACAAAGTTGACACAGAAGAGTGAACCATTCGTATGGGGTTCCGATCAGGAGAATGCCTTTCAAATAATGAAGCAGCGGTTGTGTAACGCGCCTATTCTTAGTCTGCCAGTTGGTTCCGAGAATTTTGTTGTTTATTGCGACGCTTTGCACAAGGGTCTGGGTTGTGTGCTTATGCAAAATGGAAAAGTTATAGCTTACGCTTCGCGTCAGTTGAAAATCCATGAGCAGAATTACACGACACATGATCTAGAATTGGGAGCCGTCGTATTCGCCTTGAAGATTTGGAGACATTATCTGTATGGGACCAAGTGTACTGTATTTACCGACCACAAGAGTCTTCAACACATATTCGATCAGAAGATGCTGAACATGAGACAACGACGCTGGGTTGAGTTATTGAACGACTATGATTGCGACATTCGCTACCACCCTGGTAAGGCGAACGTTGTTGCTGATGCACTAAGTCGTAAGGAAACAGTCAAACCTGTTCGTATTCGTTCTATGGTGATATCTATTCAGACGAGCTTGAAGGCTCGGATTATTCAGGCACAGGAGAGTATTATGTCAGAGGACCGTATTAAGGAGGAAAGATTGTATAAGTTGGCGTTGGAACTAGAACCGAAAGAGGATGGAGTTCTGTATTTTCTCGAGCGTATTTGGGTTCCGATTAGTATCCGTCAGTTGATTCTGGACGAAGCCCATAAGTCTAATTATTCCATTCATCCGGGTTCCGACAAGATGTATCATGACTTGAAAGATTTTTATTGGTGGCCGGGTATGAAGAGCGAGATCGCCGAGTATGTTAGCCGATGTTTGACTTGTTCTAAAGTGAAGATTGAGTATCAGAAACCGTCTGGACTACTCCAACAACCGAAGATTCCCGAGTGGAAATGGGAGCGTATTACTATGGATTTTGTTACAAAGCTTCCGAGATCTTCGAGTGGTTATGACAGTATCTGGGTTATTGTGGATCGTTTGACGAAGTCTGCTCATTTTCTACCGATTCGTGAGAATTATCCGATGGAGAGATTCGTACGTTTGTATATTTCTGAGATCGTATCGAAACACGGTGTTCCTGTATCGATTATTTCCGATCGTGATGCTCGTTTCACTTCGCGATTTTGGAAGACATTTCAGACTGCTATGGGTACGAGATTAGACATGAGTACCGCCTATCATCCTCAGACCGATGGTCAGAGTGAGAGAACTATTCAGACTATGGAAGATATGCTACGAGCTTGCGCTATTGATTTTGGTGGTAGTTGGGATGTTCATTTGCCGTTGATTGAGTTCTCGTACAACAACAGCTGTCACACGAGTATCAAGTGTGCACCGTTTGAAGCTTTGTATGGCCGTAAGTGTCGATCGCCTGTATGTTGGGCAGAAGTTGGAGATAGTCAGATTTCTGGTCCGGAGATTATACAAGAGACCACTGACAAGATCTTCAAGATCAAGGAACGATTGATTACTGCCAGAGATCGACAGAAGAAGTATGCTGATAAGCGCAGGAAACCTCTCGAGTTCAGTGTTGGAGATATGGTATTATTGAAGGTATCTCCATGGAAAGGGGTTGTCCGATTCGTGAAGCGCAGCAAGCTGAGTCCGAGATACACGGGTCCGTTCAAGATTTTAGCCCGCGTCGGCCCAGCTGCGTATCGATTAGAATTGCCGGCAGAACTGAGCAGCGTACATAATGTATTTCATGTATCTCAGTTGAAGAAATGCCTGGCTGATGAAACGTTATTAGTTCCACTTGAGCAACTCCAGATTGATGACAAGCTTCATTTCGTTGAAGAACCGATCGAGATCGTTGCTAGTGATGTTAAGCGTCTGCGACGTAGTAAGATTCCAATTGTCAAAGTTCGCTGGAATTCCCGCTTTGGTGCTGAGTTCACGTGGGAACGCGAAGATGAAATTCTGCGGAAGTATCCTCACCTTTCTCCCGGAAGTAGTACCCAGTGATAATTTCGAGGACGAAATTCTTTTTACTTGGGGAGACTGTGACATTCGCGAATTTCACGGTATTATTTCTATCGTTCCGTATTCGTTTTATTTATTCATATTCGTGTTTTGACCCTATTGTATTTCTTTTATGTTTATCGTGTTCGTATTTTATGAGTATCGTATTTGTATTTTATGCGTATTTGCGTTTATCGGGTATATAGTATGTGATTCGGATCTTTATGTCGGGAACGTATAGTCTTAAGTGCCTTTAGTATAAGTCTAGTATGCTCTTATGATAAGTTTAGGGGAATTATGCCTTAATTATATGATTATGATTAACGTTTAAAAAGTATTTCATGTTTAGTCCCTTCGGAAATTTTATTACGAAACTAGTCCTACGCGAAATTTCTATTGCAAGTTTAGTCCTCCACCAACCTTTTTGTCTTATTAAGAAATCTGATTTTTGTCTTATCTCTCTCTCTCACTTCCTCTCCAAGTAAACCTACACACACTCTCTCTCTCTCTAAAAACACACACAAACACCTCCACCTTCTCTCTAACTTTTCCGGCGATCCGACCGTCCGATTTTAGATCCGAGACCGGATTATTGATCACCATCATCACCTCTAGCTATCCTCCGAAATTCGTTACGATCGGGTAAGTATTTCATCACTTTGGTTTTAAACTTTATTCCATTTTTATCCAAACACGTAAATCACATTTTTAACCGTCAAAACCGAGATTTTATTGAGGATTATTGTGTGTTATCACATTCTGGACATAGGGTTTTAATTATAGATCATTTGGACACTTAGAACACTCCAAAAGTCGATTTCCGATTGATGTTTTCGTAAAAATTCCGGTATAACACGTAATTAGCTTATTACGCACGAAACTCACTTCACACTCACGTAATTCAAGTTACGTTCACGTAATACCATTATTACGTTCACGTAATAGTACTATTACGTTCACGTAATAAGCATCCCATGTTACGCTCACGTAACTTCCATGCTGTTCACGTAATTCGTTTATTTCGCCCGAAACAGTCGCCTTGATCACGTAACACTCTTGTGCCTCACGTAATTCAGCCATGTATCACGTAATTTTGTTATTTCGCACGTAATTGTCCATGGTTATCACGTAATTGTTATACAAGTCACGTAATTCTTGTTTTGTTCACGATATTGGTCCTAGATCACGTAATTGTCTTGCCTTGATCACGTAATTCCTTCATAGTCAAGTAACTGGTCGCGTATTTAACACTCCCTTGACCCGTAACTCTTGTATATCACGTAACTTGATACTTACGTGACTTGTAGTGCACGTAAGTATGAAGAACACGTATCCAGTCCGTTGGCTTTCCGAAACACTTGTTATTCCGTTATATCGATATTCCTTTGGTTATTTTAAAACCCGTATAAAACGTTAATCATTAAGGCATAACCCTACTAGACTTAGAGATACTTAGACATGTTTTATTTACGTGATGTATAGGGCACTTAGACATTGAAGCTTGACGGTATTATTGTATTTCCCGACATATAAAGATTTGGATTGCTTTGCTATCAGTGAGTTATTCGTTGCCCTTTTTACCCTTTTTATATTTTTGGGCATGATTAGCGTTAAACAAAGGTATTTTATGGTACGTATGTATTATGGCATGTATATGCATGGATATAAATGCTTTAGATGATCTCACCCAACTTGTACCGCCTATGTGGTAGTACAAGGCCCCGTATACACACCTGTTAGCTTGTGCCGTCGGAAGTATATATAGCGCTATATGGGTCTAACAAACCCTCATTGTTAACACTATTTTGGATATGGCGTGCCCTGTCCATGTTAACAATCTTACAACCGAGTATTATTATCGAGGACAACCTAGTTTGAGACACTAGGTGGGGTTAGTTGCCAGTATCTATTGTTAAGGGTCAGGTGTATTGTATGTTCCTAAAGCTGCTATTTTATGATATGATTATGGTACCGTATGGTACAAATATGATTATGGTACCGTATGGTACAAATATGATTATGGTACCGTATGGTACAAATATGAATATTTTTATCGAAAGGTTTTATATACTTCAAATATATTTTGAAATCTCATTTTCAAAAGACTTATCTTCGAATCTTATCTTTTGGGTCAAAACTTATTGAAAACCTTTATACTAATATGTTTTTATTTATTATTGCGAATAATTCACCAACTTTATGTTGACGTCGTATTTTAACGCTTTTCAGGGATTTGAGGTTACTCTATTTTGATGCTTGCTTGGCTACTTGGGACTTTTTGCTGGAATTTATTTTGTTATTGTAATTCCTTAGTTTCCCAAACTCTGTAGTCGTATTTTGATACATTCGGATGATTGTAATAAGTACTTTACTTCAAACTCTTTATCTATGTTGATGATGTTTGGTTTATTTATGTTTGATGTAACCTTGAATCTCTGATACCGTATACACTGTACACCTCGGTTCCGCCATTTCTATGCGGGGTGTGACAGAAGTTGGTATCAGAGCCAATGGTTATAGCGAACTAAGTGACCTTACGGAATCACTTAGACTATGACCTAGGCTTTTGGACCTATCTGATTTACTCTATGTGCGCAATTTCTTTCTTATGTGGGCCTGTATGTGATTTATATGCTATATGTGCTTTCGTTTTGCTTTTTATGTTTTGAGGCCTGCTTGCTTTAGTCGCACGTACAGTTTATCGTTCTGATTTATTCCGTTTGATATTCGTAGAAGATGCCGCCTAAGAGAACTTCTACTAGAGCTACTAGAGCTACTCCTGCCGTCACTGCTACGAGAAGGTCGGCAAGGCGAGGTCGCGTCCCTGTGAGAGCGGGTGCTACGCCTCCGAATCCCACTGCTGTCCCCAATGTTACTTCTGCTACTCCGAACATCAGTCAACTGATTGCGGAGCAGATTGCAGCAGCTATTCCTGTGATTGTTGCACAACTTAAGGAGACACCAGTGCAAAATGCTGATTTAGGGTTTGAAGAACCTGAGATGCAAGATATCGGAGCGGAAGGTATGGCGTCTGGGCGCGATGGTTCCGATGTGGGAAGAGCGGTGCACGTAGGAGTAGGTGGACCAAGTATTGTGATTGAAGATCCACCCAGAGGCTGTTCGTATAAGGCCTTTCTGGACTGCAAACCTACTGAGTTTAGGGGTACTGAAGATGCAGTTGCCACCCTACAATGGTTTGAGAAGATGGAGTCCGTATTTGATGTATCAGGATGTGCTGATGAGAGCCGTGTTAAGTATGCTACCTATCTGTTCCAGGGTAAAGCCCTCACTTGGTGGAACTCTGTGAAGAAGGTTCAAGGTCGAGCTGCTGTCACCTTGATGACCTGGGAGAATTTGAAAGTTATGATGAAGAAAGAATATGTGCCGTCATCTGAGACGCAGAGATTGGAAGATGAGTTTTGGAACTTAACTATGCAAGGTGCTGATTATCGTGGGTATGTGAATCGCTTCTATGATCTGTGTGTTTTGGTTCCTCGTCTGGCGCGCACTGAGAATGAGAGGATTGAACGCTTCGCTCATGGGTTGCCCCAAACTATGCGAGATCACATTATCTCCAACTATCCGGGTACTCTTCAGAGTGCGGTCGATATTGCTGGTCGGCTGACCGCAAGTGCGATCCGTGCTGGTACTTTACAGCCGGTAGTAAACCGAAGAGATTCTGGTCGATCTGACAGAAGAAATGTGGGCGATTCGAGAAAGAGAAGCCGTAGTCAAGATCAGAGACCTCAACGTCCTCAGGTGTATGCGTTGACGGGTGCTGGAACTGGGTATCAGGGCGTGCGCCCTAAGTGTGACACTTGTGGTAGTGCTCATGCGGCAAACGTAGCGTGTTGGGTTTGTAAACGCTGCAAGAGGCTAGGCCACACTGAGCAATATTGGTAAAAGACAGACTGGAGCTTGTTATGAATGTGGAGAAGTGGTCACCGCCGTCAGCAGTGTCCCAAGCTTGTATCATCTACTTCCCTTCCTACTCCTGGCGCTGGTACTAGTGCGAGAGGGAATCCTGCTAGAGCCGAGCATTTGCTATGGAATCTACTGAAGCTCATCAGGATCCTACCGTAGCACTGGTACATTTCTTGTTGACGATTATCCTGCTTTTGTATTGTTTGATTCGGGTGCCGATAGAAGCTTCATTCTAGTGACTTTCGCCCCTTAGTAAACCGTGCCTCTAGTCCTTTAGAGCCTGCTTATGAAGTAGAAATAGCTGACGGTAGATGTGCCTGTGTTAGAGAAGTTATTTGTGATATTCCTCTCGTTTTAGCCGATATTCCTTTTTCCATCGACCTTATTCCTATGAAACTCGGTAGTTTCGATGTCGTAGTCGGTATGGATTGGTTAGCGAAGCATAAAGGAGAGATAGTTTGTTATGAGAAGCTTATTCGTATTCAGAAGCCGAATGGAGATCAGTTGATTGTACACGGAGACAAGGCTGGGAAACGTCTTAAAGTCATTTCTTGTTTGAAAGTTCGCGAGTATGTCCGTCAAGGTTGTTCTTTGTATCTCGCTCATTTAGTGAAGAAAGATTCTGCAATAAAGATTGATGGTGTGCCGATTGTGCGCGATCTGACGTTTTTCCCGACGATTTACCTGGAGTCCCTCCCCAGAGACAAACCGACTTTCGTATTGATCTTATTCCTGGAGCAGCGCCTGTTGCAAAAGCTCCGTATCGTTTGGCTCCTTCCGAGATGCTCGAGTTGTCGAAACAAATTCAGGAGCTGGTCGATAAGGGTTTTATTCGTCCTAGTTTCTCCCCGTGGGGTGCTCCTGTTCTCTTTGTTAAGAAGAAGGATGGCTCCATGCGTTTATGTATTGATTATCGGGAGTTAAACAAGTTGACTGTGAAGAACCGTTATCCCCTTCCTCGTATTGATGACTTATTCGATCAACTTCAGGGTTCTTGTTG